>CAIGQQ010033155.1:4202960-4226664 GCA_903798035.1 Danio albolineatus
CCCTGCGGGCTCCCCTCAAGCCTCCAGCCCTGCGGGCTCCCCTCAAGACTCCAGCCCTGTCGGCCCCCCTCAAGCCTCCAGCCCAGCTGGATCCCCACTGGTCTATTGTCCAGCCGGCCACCCATAGACCTGCAGCCCTGCTGTGCCTGACTGATCCTCCCTGGGTCGTCCCTCCTGCTCCTCCCTGGGGTGACTTTATGCCACCCTGGACAGTCCCTCCGGCTCCACCCTGGCCCTATGCCGGGGTCCCTGACACTCTGAACCCGCCCTGGACTGATCCTCCCTGGTCTTGCCCTCCCATCCCTCCCTTGTTTGTCTTGCTGGCTTGGCTCCCCTCCCTCCCTTCATGTTGTCTTGCTTGTTCACTTCCCTGTCTTGTGTTTGTTGAATGTTGCCTGTTTTGTTGTCTTGTGGTGTTTCTTATCGGTCTTGTACCTTGTTGAATGTTCCCTTGAGGGACGCCAGGAGGCGTCCCTTTTGGGGGGGGCTAGTGTCAGGGTTCTGTCAATCCTGTCTTGTTAATCTTTGTCTTGTGGCAGAGTCCGGACACTAGCTCTGTCTAGTCCTGTTTCTTGGCCTTGTGTCTATGTATGCGTGCGGATTGTGGGCGCGCTTGGGCCGTGCGCGCTTCCGTTTGATACGGGCGCGTGGGGTCTGGGCATGTTCGCGATCGCGCGCTCGTCCTGGTGTTTGTTTTGTTCTGTCGGCATCGCGCTGCTCCGTTTAGTTTGCGATGGCGCTGGGATGAAGCATGCGCGTTGCATATGTGTGAGCGCACGGTAAGATGTTTTCATTTTATCGTGTGCTTGTGTCTTGCGTTCAGTCCTCTGTTGTTGTGTTTAGCACGTGGTGTGTGTGTGTGTTTACACACACACCGCGTGCTCGTGTTGTCATGTGAGCACGCAGTTAATGAGATCTCTCGTTGACTGCGTGTTCCTGTCTTGTGTGAGTGCGTGGCTTGTGTTTGTCATGCGCTCTCCTGTCTATTGTCTAGCCCCACCCTCCTTGTTAACCCATTATTAGTTTATTATGTTCACCTGTCTGTTTGTTAATCATGTATGCTTTAAATTCTCCTCATGTCTGCTGTCCTGTGCCAGTTCGTCGTCTATTGTTGTTTCATGCCGTTTCAAGTCCTGTTCCTAGTCCTGATCCCTGCCAGCCAGTCAAGTTTGTCTGTTTATTTGTTTTATTAATGTTTTCCCTCTCGGGGTAGTTTGTTTTGCTGTTTTGTTTTATTTTTTATTAATAAATACCCATTTTGTTCCTGCACCTGAGTCCTCGCTCCTTTTCCCTAAACCCAAACCGTGACAAGTTCGATGATAAAATTAAACGTCCATACTTTTGAATACAAAGTTGGATATTCCAACCCATTTATTGTCCATTTCGTCAAAAGTAAATAAAAGTAAACATCAAAATAAACAAACTCATTCTCAAGTCCATCACGGTCAAAAAGTTCGTTTGACCTTCTTCTAGACCCTGCAGGTCATCGCTAGGAGAGCATAAATACATTATACACCCCCTAATGGTGTGAAGGTAAATTAAAACCAAAAATATGGCTCATACACTTTCATTTTATTATAATGCATTTTGTTGATATTTGTATTTGTTTACCTATTTTATATATTTACCTGACATCAAGGTTTTGCCATCAAATTGATCAACATTTGAGATATGTCTTTTAAGGTGTTTGACATCAAGGTGTCTCCTGGATCAATTTGTCACCATATCATATTAATTGAGGCTGCCAGAACTAAACAGTGCCAGCTCTTTAATTAATTCATCTATAAAAAAGAGCATGTTATTTGAGCCATAAAGTTCATTTTTGTGGTGGGACTGCTGTTCTAGGTGAATGAACTTCAAGTTATTCAAAGCCCCAGATACTCCTAGACAGCCAAATCCAACTCGAATTTTATTATAGCTCATAATACCATGAGCGGAGCACCGTGGGGGTTGCTGGATGTGTCTTGTATGCCAATGCCCAAACACACACACACACACACACACACACACACACACACACACACGACCCCTGAATGTTGTTTACTGACGATATAGTCTGTGACAGGCTAAAACGCCTGCATTTGGAGCAAACCAGCACCCCGGTGAAAACAAAAATCAGCATTTTGTAAACAGTTGCTAACATTTTGTTGAAGCCACCATTCAAAATTGCACCAACTGAGAGAATACGCAACCACAGAGAGGTTTAGAAGAAAAACAAAACAAAAAAACTCTCTTTGTTGAGTTTGTTTATTTCAGCAGGAATCGCCCTTGTGTTCTCTAACCTTCAAAGCTTTGTTTGTGATTTCATAGGAATGTTTATGAGCTTGCAGGAATGTATATGAGCAGGGCCAGACGGAATCTGCGGACATTTTTTGCTATTTCTGCGGAGTATTTTATTAAAAATCTGCGGATTTATGCGGAATGATTTTGGGAGTATCATAACAAAAAACTTAATATATTAAGTAAAAAGTAATACCTTTTTAACTTTTATTTAATGTTTACAATGCAAATCCAATTAGATCAATCAATGATGGGCTAAAAAAAAATCTGCGTAAATCTGCGGAATTCTGCGCGGAAATCTGCGGAATTCTGCGCGCGCAGATTCCGTGTGGCCCTATATATGAGCCTTATACTGTATAAACCAGCCATATATGAAACAAACTTAAAATCTGATACACATATAATTTATATGCAGAGTCAGTTTATAGCTAAGCGATACTGACACAGTACACAGAGATGCATTATGAATCATGGATTGAGATAATTCTCTCTTCAGATGTAACATTTATAGCTCAAGCTCTTCACAAAACAACATATTAAAGTTAATTAACCTCGGACGATTATGGCAGAATCAGAGTCACAAGGCAGACCAGATTCATAAAAATCAATAGTTTATCCGTTTTGGATGGAGCTAGGCCTCAATTCCAGGGTATATTTATATTGCTGCATTTTTGAAGATTATGTTAAAATGGAGCTGTGCTCGCTAAAAAAAATCAATAGCTATTAAATGCCTGCAATCGCCCTCCATCAAAAGAGAAAGCTTACATTTGTCAAGCCAAATTTAGCTTCTGTATCTGCTGCATTAGGCACTATATTGAAGCACTGTAATAGCCTACAAAGTGCTTTGTTGATTAAAAGATAAGTGGTCATGGTTTGTATTACTTTAGTGAAACAACTCATTTGAATGCATTTTGTTTAATTAAAAATAATGTGCTGAGCAAAAGATACTGTAGGTAAACTTAATGATATTTATTCCATAACGTCATCGTCCTAAAAAAATGATCACTGTTTCAAACAGTTTTCAGAAGCTCATATTTTCCGAACAAAGCAAAAGCTCTGGGTATAACCTTGTACAAACAAGGCTATGCAATTCTGTCTCATTATGTTCACATACGATATCGAAGTCATGCAGCTATACTGTAAACAGTATTTTAACATTAATCGGTTGACCCTTTTACTTTCATCTCTTTCTGTAAGCAAAACATCATTTGGAAATGAAAGGGACAAGTAAGGTACAGGCTGAAAAATGTTTAATTTAATGCTTAAAGAACTGGCTTGAAGGTATAAAATGATTTAAGATACATACGGTAGACAAGCAAAAACACAGTTAACTCTTCCTGGTAAAGTTAACCTTAAACTCGTCATATAGTCAATTGTTAATTTTCAGTTATAATGTTGTTGAGGATGTTATGCCAAATGTAAATGATTATAATTTTGGATTGATTGATTGATTGATTGGTTGACTGATTGATTAAGATATTGATTGTGTAATTTGCAAATATGGGTAATGATGTGAAACAACACTGGGATGTGATAAAAAAAAAATCATCTTTTAAGTGTTAACCATTTTTTTTTTTCATTTTGAGTGTAAGTTCTCTCCTTTTTATTTTTTTTAATGGGTGCATTTTCATGCCTAATTATTCTTAAAGGTGCAATAGAGTGCATTGGTTCAATATGTCAATTTTGTTTTTTACCTTTAAATAAACATCTCAGCAAAAAAATCATAGGCTACTTCATATGTCAAAAATATTTGAACAAGCAAGTCTTGTCTGATGACAGTGGCTCAGTGGTTAGCAAGACGGTCACTGCTTCGAGTCCTGGCTGGGTCAGTTGGCATTTCTGTGTAGATGCTCTCCCTGTGTTGGCGTTGTTGGTGTTGTTTCCTCCAGGTGCTACGGTTTCCCCCACAGTCCAAAGACATGCAGTATAGGTGAAATGAATTAACTAAATTGGCCAAAGTGTATGTGTGTGAATGAGTGTGTATGGATGTTTCCCAGTTCTGGGTTGCAGATGGAAGGACATCTGCTGTGTAAAACATATGCTGGATAAGATGGCGGTTCATTCAGCTGTGGTGACCTCTGATAAATAAAGGAACTAAGTCGAAGGAAAATAAATGAATAAATGACTTGTCTAAACACTTTTTTTTTTCTTTTTTTTTGCAGTGAGAGGTGCCTTATTTAAAAGATTTTCTATTGGCAGTGAGTGTTTTGCACATTGTTTATGCACCCCGGGTGCCGGGTTCTGTGCGTCTTCAGTTAAAAAAAAGAACAACAATGTAAATAAAAAATGAGCCAATGTCATGCGGTCCTCCACCAAGACTTAAAGTGGTTGCCTAGCAACATACAAACGCAGCACAGTGCTCTTTTCTTTTTATTTATCTACTCCTAGGTACTATATAGCTGCACTTTTATTTTATGACACCTTTAGAAAGCTGACAATGCAAATAGAAATGCAAACGTTTTCATTTACTAGAATAGTCATAAATTTGGCCAACAGCTTAAGTCAATGATTAAAAAAATTAAGCATCTGATCATAGTGATGTGGAAATGTTTGCACATATTTTTTTTAATAATACGATATACAATACATATTAGATTTTAATTTACTGTAAGCATCTTTGCATTATTAAACACAACAACAATCAAAAATCAGTGTCTGTTTTGATAAATTACAACCAGTGCTTAATTTGTGAATTGCAAGGTCCCGGAACAGATCGGGGCAACCGATCCATCATGTTACCAGAGGATGGAGCGGTGTCACAAACGAAAGTGAAGTGGGTTGGGGAGTCACGGAAGAAAGTGAAAGTAAACAGCGGACCGGGGAGGAGGACGGTTGAGGTGCGGGATTGGTAAAATGAGGTCCCGGATCTGATTTCAGAGCTGTCGGATCCAGATCCAGCGTTTTCCGGCACAAATTAAGCCCTGATTGTGGTTAGCACAATTGTGGTGGAGTTTTTCCCAAGTACTGGTTTGCCTCAAGAAAACAAATGCCAGAGAAATTGGTGGTTCATTCTGCTTTGGTGACCCATGATAAAGCAGGGATTAAGCTGGAGAAAAGTGGGTGAGTATATTGTGTATATTATACAAATAAATTTATAATACATGAATAACCTACTGCATATGATAAGAAGCAAAACCATTTATTTCAATATGCAAAAATAGCAAAAAAGAGTGATAAAGTAAAGGAGGAAAGTGCATGATCTAATCTTACCTATACATTAGTCATGCTTTATATTACAGGTTTTAAACTAACTTGTGAGATATATTTACATAGTTTGAAGCAGCATGCCTCATCAAAGTCTCTGACAGATTCATGTGCTCCAGACAGATAGGATCCTTGTGCTGTTTATGCATTGTTGAGATGTGCTGTTTTCCTCAGTGTGTAACTCGCAATTCACAGGTATTTTCTTCTTTATCTGTAAACATTATAAATATTTCCATTTTCCTGTGAGGGGTACATGAGCCTCCTGCATGTGACTTTCCTCTAAAGTGGGAGTTATTAATATTATTATTTTAGTTATTTTGTTTTTGATTTTTTGTATTGCATGTAACTATAACAGATTGTTACTGGACAACTTTGGCTAGGATGTAAAAAGAGACAAAAAAAAATAAGTAAAACAAAAACAAATACCTGTTTTTTAATACATTAAATTACACAGATATATATACTGTGCATAGCAAACAAGTAAAAAAAGCACATCAGTGTTACACCATCCTACTATATATTCACTATGAACCAATGCTGGTTTGAATGTGTTCTGATCAGAAGTTTTTTAATGTGCCAAACTGAGCACATTTTTCCAGGAAAGTCACTTTGGCAAGCTGTCCCAAACTCAAAACAAACTTTATTTAGCCTAATTTTTCATGAGTTATATTCATATATTTTGTTCACATGCTCACTTGATTTGCTATGAATTATGATCGATGTTTTCAAGTCTTGTAGTTGTGCCAGGTTTTGTGTGAAAATACAAATGGCAAGTTGCTAGACTCTATCATTGGGTGAGGGTGACTCATTGTAGGTGATTGTGAGTTTGTGAGTGACTGCACGGTTATGAAACAACCCAGAGTAATGATGAGTTTAATGATATATTCACTGCTGAATTATGCTGGGTAGATTTATTTGTTTGTTTGTTTGTCCAGCTCCTCCAGCTCTTTCAAATCTCGTAATTAATTGTTGCAAGGCATTTGGAATCTAAAGAAAATCTTTTAAAGCACATCTCAATAAAACGCTCCCTGAAGCATTGTGCAAGCGCATAGAGATTGACAGCAGTCTGATCTCAATAAAGACTAGCATAAACAAACCCCAGCAAGAGAGAGGGATAGGAAACCAAGAACATCAAAGCGTGAATGACAACATACTGTGGTTTCAATAACATCAGCCACAGACAGTGACATCAAACCACTTGTGAGTACATGACAGTTTCCTTCACTTTGAAACTTAAAACGGCATGTTTCCTGCTTTGACTCACAGTTTAACGAATGGTGCCATATGATCAACAACTATGGTTGAGAACCAAAATCTGGTGCTAAATGGCGAACTGTGCCTCGTTAGAGCCCCAGGAAGGATGGTCTTTCTGTGTGGAGTTTTCACATTCGCTGGTTTCGTCCCACAGGGCAAAGACATGAGGGTTGGGTGAATTTTAAGGTGCCTCATTATGCATCGATACATTTTGTTGAAATTATTCTCTGATTTGTACAAAGGTATGTGGCTTAAGAAAGTGCAAAACATCTCTAGAAACATTTATTACAAGATAGTTTAATACTATATGATTTGGGCTTATGAGAAACGCTCAGTTTTGCCTTATTTTGATGGGTTGTGAATATTAATGAGCACTGGTCTCATGTTCTGCCAGAGCTCTCTATATGGCTCAAGCTCTCACATCTCATGTCTCTAGGACTCACACAGTGCTTGGTACTCGGAAATATAAACAAGCTAAATAATAATATTTTGATGGTAAAAAATATTCAGACAAATTCATATTCAGACCATATCTTTCAACCCTCCCATTTTTCTGGGGATTCTCCTGTATTTTACTGTTCTTTCCCGCTATCATCCCATAAAGCCATTTTCCCATATTTCTCCCGTTTTTTTTTTTTTTTTTTTAAGTCTTTCTAGGAAGGGTGGCAATAAACATTAAAGAGCTGATCCTCCCTATACGCAATCCATACCGCTAAACTGCAGGGGCCAACCCTTGCCCTTAAATGTAAGTCTGTTCTGTGCTTTCGTTTTATTTAGGCATGAAACACTTTGAAATAAATATAAAGATGGCGGGTTTCCCTTTCCTTTTCATTACAAGTGCCATCGCTCCTCTTATGCAATCCTCAAAACAGCCATAAAGCATCGCTTGACTGTCAGCTGACGCGCTCCATAGTGATAAATAGACGCTGTTTCCCTAAGGGATTCAGTACATGCGATTTTGAAGCGTAGCGAAAGTCAGGGTTTGGGTGTGCTTGAACAGACATAAACACATTCATTCATTCATTTTCTTTTCGGCTTAGTCCCTTTATTAATCCGGGGTCGCCACAGCGGAATGAACCGCCAACTTATCCGGCATTTGTTTTTACGCAGCGGATGCCCTTCCAGCCACAACCCATCTCTGGGAAACACATCCATACATACACATTCACACACATACACTATGGACAATTTAGCTTACCCAATTCACCTGTACCGCATGGACTTTGGACTGTGGGGGAAACCGGAGCACCCGGAGGAAACCCACGCAACCACGGGGAGAACATGCAAACTCCACACAGAAACGCCAACTGGCCCAGCCGGGGATCGAACCAGCGCCCTTCTTGCTGTGAGGCGAACGTGCTACCCACTCGGCCACCGTGGCGCCGACATAAATACATAATTAATAATAATAACAACAACAGTTAAAGATGTCGATCTAGATGTTTTTTTTTTTTTTTCAAACACAACTAATTTTGTCCTAAATGAGCTTAAAACGTTAGGGAAAGCAATCGAATGCTTTCATTATAACAATTGATGTGTGCATTGTTAAAGTGACACCTCTGTTATTTACTGTAATCAAACAAAAAAACTAAATAAATGAGATTCATTCGCTGCTCTTTATTCAGAATGTGTAAGTTATACAGTGAGAAAAAGATTAATGAGATTTGATAACTTGATTCTATTTCTTTATAATAGCTCATTTTAATAAGCTAAACTGTTTGCTGATGTATACAATTTTTTTTTTTTTGTAAATAATAAATCTAAAAAAATATTACTGACCATTTAACAGTTTATTTACAATGAAGCAACATATTTAAAATGGGGATTTATTTATTTATTTATTGGGGGGTGGGGGGGATGTTACCCTTTATTATGGTGGGCGTATCCCTTATTTTCACATCCCAATGTTAGGTAGGATTCAGACAATTATTTCAGATGAAGAAGAGAAGAGATTTCCTTAGGAGTGAGTGAATTACTTGTCTATAACATCTTCTGTTGTGTTATGGATGAAACACAAGATAAATAAAAATTTTACCTGACAAAAGATTTATTTAGTTTTATTTTGTTAATACATGTATCTGTTGCCTTATTACAAATTACATCAAACTAATGACAAATACATTTAAACAGACCTTATGCTTTTTCTGGGTGGTACTAAACAAATACATAATTTATTTTTCTGGATTTTTGCATTTTGACAAACTGTAAACTGATTAGATGCGGTTGCCTGACCCCAGAGCTAAAGCCCGTCCCGTTTTCAAAATTAAAGTGCCACACATATATAGGACATATAAAAAGTTGTGTTAAACTTAGAAAATATAGAAAACAATTACAATTGTTGTTACCACACTAGAAAATATTATGCAGGACAATGTGCGGTGATAGACAGTGATAGACAATGACTTAAAAAAATACAATGTCAGAACTATAACTATTCTGTCAAAATTCAACATTTGAAGGGAAAATACTGAGTACTACATTATTTAGAAATAAATAAATAAATATCAGGATAGGTCAGGAGTCAGAACATGCAGTAAGCCAAGAGGGGTGTTGTGCTTTTGCCAGGGAAAATAAATATGGTCATATTTTTGAAAAGAACTGCTGAAAAAGTTAGCTGGTATGTAGTAATACGCTACCTGACAAAATGTCTTGTCGCCTATCCAAGTTTTAGGAACAACAAATAATAACTTGACTTCCAGTAAGTCACTTAATATCAGAAGTGGCTTACATGAAAGGCAAAGGCCTCTAGATTAAGTTTATTTTGCCAAAAATAAAATATGATCATGCCTTGATTTTTAATTACTTAGTTAGGACAGTAAGGTCTGACTTTGCTTAGAGAAAAGTCTTGTCACTAAACAGAAATTTACAGTATAGATTGTAAAGTCATTGTGCAGTGAAAAAAGAATTAATATTGTGAATGACTCCCATGAGCTTGGACAACGGCATCCATCCATCTATGCAATGACTCAAATAACTTATTAATAAAGCCATCTGGAATGGCAAAGAAAGAGTTCTTGCAGGATTCCCAGAGTTCATCAAGATTCTTTGGATTTATCTTTAATGCCTCCTTTATCATACTCCAAACATTCTCAATAATGTTCATGTCTGGTGACTGGGCTGGTCAATCCTTTGACCTTCTTTGCTTTCAGGAACTTTAACGTGGAGGCTGAAGTATGAGAAGGAGGGCTATCCTGCTGAAGAATTTGCCTTCTCCTGTGGTTTGTTATGTAATGGGCAGCACAAATGTCTTGATACCTCAGACTGATACCTCAGACTGTTGCCATCCACACTGCAGATCTCTCGCACGCCCCCATACTGAATGTAACCCCAAACCATGATTTCCATCATCAAACTTGACTGATCTCTATGAGAATCTTGGGTCCATGTGGGTTCCCGTAGGTCTTCTGCAGTATTAGTGATGATTGGGATGCAGTTCAACATTGATTCATAGAAAAATCAACCTTCTGCCACTTTTCCAAATGATCAACAAGAAGTTATTTTATTATTTATTGCTCTTACAACTGGTATCGATGACAAGACTTTTGTCAGGTAATGTACATACTGAATACTTTGTTGATGCTATTTCTGTAATTGTTAATGTTAAATTACTGTTGTTTGGTAGGGAAGCTTTGCTTTCATTATGTATTTATTTTGCAAATTATATTTTATATTTACGTATGTTATTCTCTGTATCTCTTTATATGTGTTGTTTTTTTTGTTTGTGACAACTATTCATGCACTGTACTGTTTTAAAAAGTTGGCTTTGGCACTGGTGCGCCATTGTAACAAATCCAAACAATATGTTAAAAGTCACTAAAGTTATAGTAACTTTAAAATAATGAGAACTTCTCGTTTTCTCACTTGTCTATATATGTGTGTGTGTGTGCTGTTCTTCAGAAAAAACTCCAGCCTGGCACATTGCTGTGTTCATTTTGAATGTGTTAATTCACACTCATTTTCACTTGCTGACTCCAGTACGTGGTAAGACGGGGGTGAAGAAGGTCTATGAAAGCCCGTGTGATGGATGGCAGGGAAGGTGAGGTGAGGTGGAGAGGATTGGGGAAAGGAAGTGCGTGCTCTCTTGCTCTGTTGATCTTCCCAGGAGAGGTGAAGGTGTCAGTATTGACAGAAATGCCTCTTTCATCTCTCCGCTGACTACAGAGCACAAAGCAATTAGAGCTGTCAGTCATTATTTAGGGCACTATTCTTAAATAATCGGCCAATAACCGCAAGACCTCCTCAGAGGCATGTCACCTAAGGTTTTCCCTCCATGGTTCATTTCAGGATCGGTATTAAACTCATAATTTGGAAGCACATCCATAATGAATTACCACCACAAAGTAAATTAAAGTAATGAGTTCAATGTAAACGCTCTCGGCCTTCTGCTAGCACATTATGCCTTTTCCCTTTCGTTTTAAAAGGGATGCTTTTTCCGTCAATTATCCACAAACCAGCAATTCTCTAAAAACGACGTTGACGTCAATGCATCTACATCAGCAAGAGGAGAACATACCATTGGACAAACATGCAGGTCTATGCATTTTCCTTCTGATTAGCTGACAGACCCACTACAGCTCCAGTGCCATGAGGGTTCTAGTTTCTAGAAAAAAATGGGCAATTGTGTTTCTAAAAGCCCAAGTGCAATATAACGTCTCAGTGACGGGACGCAGCTTGTTAGACCACCTCAATGTTCAAGCGCCCCATTCTCCTTTTCTATTATTGTGTTCAAGAAGACTCCCTAACATTTGCATGAACTCTTTCTTGTAAATGTCAAAGACGGAATAAATTGGGTCCACTATGCTTTTGGTTTGGCCGATAATGGTCTTTTTTTGCTTCTCCTTGTGTGTCAGATATAAGCAGGCGTTGCATGTAAAGAGCTTTTATTTGACTAGCAGTCTGGATTGAGAAGTGACGCATGAGACTTTAAATAAAGGGACAGAAAAATTGCATTCTATTCTCAAGCTTGTATACTTTTAATTATTTTAGAGTAATATATACATAAATGTTATATTTATTCATTTAGTTAGCACTTATCCAAAGTGATTTACAATTAAGGAATAAAACAAGCAATTAATCATAAAATGCCAAATATTCATGAAGTACATTGTCGTTTTTGGTAATTTTTGGTAAGATTTTTAGCTGAAATTGAAACAAAATCTACAACAACAACAAAAGTAATAATTATAATTATTATTATTATTATTATTTATTTATTTATTTATTTATTTATTTATTATCATTTTTAATTCACAATCAGCATGTAAGAATTACTCATTTTTAAACACATTAAATGTGGTAACATTGTTATATATACTGTATATTACTTTATTTAAATAAATGTAACCTTGATGAGACCTTTGTTTAAACATGAAAAATATACAAACCCCAAAACAAATCGTACTAAAAATTATATACATTACTTCTAATCTATAGCATATTATTTAGATTCTGCCAGTCTGTTTTCTGAGCAAACTATCTTTCTCATTCACTATCACGTGGTACATTGTAATTATCATCACAACACAGTTGAATTTGCAGTAAATATAGTTAACATATTAATATTTTATATTTCATATGATTTTAGCATACAGAACAGTGTAGAAATACACAAAAATAAAGACATGCATCTTATTCTGAATTATAAGTGTTATAAACCAACAATGTTTAAAAATCTCATTCACACCAACAACAGGAAAAGAGGATATACTGTATTACAGACCGGAATCAATCCAGAATGGCCCACATGATGACCACACAGTATCTGCATGCTCTGCACTCTGCACTACTGCACTCTTATGTGTATAAGAGTGAAACATTACATCCTATGAAACATTACCAGAAGAGGTGTGTTGTCTCTCTTAATGCAATATGATATAACACTGACGTGCGGCTCAACAACAGTATCAAGTTTAGCAAATGCTTATTGTCTGTTTTCACCTTTGAATACTCTCACTATTGTACCCACGCACACACATAAACAATGCTTTTCTCAATGGATCACATTCTGTAACGCATGATGCATCACTCTTTCGTAAGTCACTTTCTCTCCATGATTGTTTTCATTTATTTATGCATAAATACACATATTTATTTATTCACATAAGCTAGAGGGAAACATTTCTTTTTTATAGAGATCCACAAAACAAGCGGCAGGAACAGGAATGTCGCCAAGTGGTCAACCAATAGTGGTCAAGAGTTCAGACCCCTGGCTCTGCCCAATCCATCATGATCACGGAGAAGGCAGGAAGCAATATTGAGAACAGGAAGAGGCAGAGATGAGTAATAAAGGAAACAACGGTGTTGCATTACACAGGAGAGAATCTTTAATAGCATGTATGTTGGTGTTATCGATTCAGCAAATTATGTGTGCATGTGTGTGTGTCTGTGTGTGTTGGGGAGGGTTATTTTTTTATCAATGTCAAATTTAAATGAATTAATATATCAGATTTGGTGGTGTTTTTACAAGTAAATTATTTTATTGCAACTGATTTGTCTCCTTAAAGCCCAGCTCATTCTACACAATTTATATTGTCACTTACGACAGTCAGTAGCTATGTTTCCATCCAAAGATGTTAATTAAATTTATGTGCAAAACTGAAATATTGTGTGTAAGACATGCGAATAAAGTATCTGAGTAGTCAATGAGAACAAAATCGTCAGTTCCTGTTTAACTGGCGCCAAATGTCAAAAGTAAAAACAAAATTTTCTGTGTTAGGAGATGCTGCATCAATCTTTTCTTTATTTTAATAATTGTTTATGCCTCAGAAGACAGTATGCCAACACGTGATGAAGGCTTGAGATGCGGAGGACAGACGCTCTTGACCATTCTGGAGGTAATTAATAATATAATAACACAAATACTGAAATGATTACGGCGTTTTAGAATGACCAAAACATTTCAGATGTTTTACAATGCGGTCATTCTGCAGGTTTGTCCATTCACACACATTTTTATCATCACATGATCTTTTAACAAAATCACATGACTTTAAGCACATAAAGGAATTTGTTCAGTAAAAGTGTTTCCATCATAGTTCATTTGCATCTTTTCTTATCTAAAAAAGTTTTTTTTTCCACGTCTTGCTGTTTCCATCAACCGCTTTTTAATGTGCGTATCCAGAATGCACATAAAAATAGGTGGATGGAAATGTAGCTACTGTGTCAGATTATCTAATTTATAGAATCTTGACATGTTGTGATTACCAAATATGCCAAACTACACGATCAATCATCATATGACTTGTCATCAAGAAGCCACATACATTACAAATATCTTTGTAATTGTCTATTGAGTGTTTACCAGTTTCCTCATATACCATCTTCCACATGTGTGTATATGTGTATGCGTAGGTTTATGTGGTGTGTGTGTTTGCATGCAAAAGATCATGTAAATTCTGACATAATTCATTAAAGGGCCCCTCTTTTAGGTCAAGTCTACCCTTAAAAACTTTTCAAAAAATGCACTGAGATGGTCGAGGAGCTCTGCGGGCAGAGGGGGGGAGTGGCCATGGCTGGCAGTGCAGGGGAAAAGAGTGAAGCGAACAGTTGGCTCACAAAATGAAACAAAAAAGATTGAGGAGTCGCATGATTTACAGTTTAAAAAGTTAAAATGCAAAGAAATAAACAGTAAATAATTTAATGTCCTGCTACATTTGTTATTCGTAATTTCATATACACATACCCACAATTTGTTATATCATTATAGATGAGGAGGACTTCTCTCCTCTTCAATCTCTGGGTCTGAATGCAGAAACAGTGGATAGCAGTGCAGTCTCTTGCCCTTTCTATTCCAACTATTAACCCTGCAGGTAATCTGGAGGATTTTAAACATGTGTAAACAGCAGCACAGATAGGCGATGTGTCTGAATAACAAACCATAGACTGTAACCAACTCAACTGATAAAAGCAAAGTCCGCCATTCTCCAATTCTTGAACAGCTCTACCGACAAAAATGCTTGCTGCAAACCAACAGCTTTGCTGTATTGGCCTGACTGAATCGCGGGGAAAAACATGCAACAAACCCTGTGGATCATGGAAACAAACACACGACCTGCCATGCAGAGGCGATCACCCAGTCAATGGATCACAGCTTGGCAGGTCTGCCCTGCCTTCGGAATCGGAAAGCACGTGCTGTCATTAATATTTAAAAAGCAGGGTCTTCTCACAGGATAGAAAAATTCCGCTATGAATTATAATGAGAAACCGCCACGTCATCACTCCACTTCCAGTTTTGCGCTACGTCACCGATTTTGATCCTGGCCCAAAAATTATTTAAAACCCAGAAGATGAAATTAGCTGACAAAAGCTCAAAATTACCCAGTTTTCCTTACAGTTAAAGCTGACAAGTGCTAACGCTGTCCTAACTGATGCACAACACACACATCTGTTAAAATCTAAAAAAAAAAAAGTACCCCAGGGTTTTTTGAACCTTTAATAGTTAATGAGTAATGCACTATTTTTTAGAGTAACATTCAATTTCGATTTGGAGTCAATTTACAGGAGCATAATAAATTATTTCACAAAAGCAATTTTAGTTTTGCACAAACACCGGTTAGTGTATTATAAAAACCTGCTGACTTCAAACTTCATTGCATTGTATGCCAGTATAATGAGACAGTTCAAATATACTGTTTATCTATTTTCTTTTTTTAAATATATTGAAAAAAAAAAACACACAAAAGCTTTTCTTTCCTAAAATGTGCATGCCTGTTTATCCATAAAGTATTTACAGATCACAGAGGTTTGAAACAACACACATATACACAATAAGCACACAAAAATCTTTGTCCCACTTTATGCAACACAGGCTCATTGTAAAAAACGTACCCTCGTATACATTTCTGGAGAGCATGAATTATGTAGCCAGAGCTATGTATGGCTTCATTTCATCTTTTGAATAAATGCTATGGGCTGGTATAATGCCGCTGACAGCTTCTGTTTTTTTTCTGTTACCAGCTGACGTTTACCTCTGTGTGGGTGCCTTTTCTGCTGTTCCCAGTTTGCCCAGTAGCTCACCATGCAGCTTGACAGCGATAATGGGGTTTGAGTCTGGCGAAGAACGGTTCCAGAAGGCAAGTAAAACAAAAATAAAAGGCAAAAAATAAAATAAACAAGTAAATAACAGGTTGAGAACGTGGTTAGATCTGAAAATGTTGTAAAAATCAGGTGAGGGCTTTTCTTTTTCTGGATTGCTTTTGAAAAACCTACTACAGCAGGGTTTAGGGAAGGCAGTGATTGATTCAATCTATGTTTTTGAACACACTATCAGTTGGGTTTAGGGAAGGAGGTGGGTTTGGGAATTGGTCGGTCAGTCAGTCAGTCAGTCAGTCAGTTGACAGTGGCCTCTGGTGGATTTAAGTGAGAACAGCAGGCACGAATGGCACTCGCGAGAGAAATGTGAGATCAGAAAAAAGCATTCACAGTGCCCTCTGGTGGATTTGCGAAAACAAAATCTGCAAAAAAAACATACCTCCTGGCATGTATTTCACAATCTTGCTGTATATATGGGTACGTAACAACAATGAGCCTGGGTTGACTTTATATCAAGTGGCCTTAACTACTATGTACTTGCATCAAAAATACATACAATATACTTACCATGTTCATAATCAGAATCAGAATCAGAAAGAGCTTTATTGCCAGGTATGTTCAAACATATGAGGAATTTGTTTTCGTGACAGAGCTTCTACAGTGCAACAGAATTACAGAGACAGGACAAAAAACAGATAATAAATATATTTAAAAAAATAGAAGTAAGTGTTAAATGCAGATATACAGATGGACAAGTGTATGTACAGGTGTATTACTATATACAACATTATATGTGCAGCTGTTATGTGCAAATTAGCGTGTAAAGTGTGGTGTTAAATAAGTGTATGTGTGTGTAACAAGTGTATTTGTTATGTGCAAATTGGCATGTAAAGTGTGTTGTTAAATAAGTGTATGTGTGTGTAAAAGTGTATTGCAAACAGTGATGTTGGTTCCACGATTATTGTCATCAAGTGTTCATGAAATGGATTGCCTGAGGGAAGAAACTGTTTCTGTGTCGGGCTGTTCTGGTGCGCAGTGCTCTGTAGCGTCGCCCAGAAGGTAACAGTTCAAAGAGGCAGTGTGCTGGGTGTGAGGGGTCCAGAGCAATTTTGGCAGCCCTTCTGCTCGCTCTGGATAAGTACAGTTCTTGGAGAGTAGGGAGGGTTGTACCAATGATTCGCTCAGCAGTCCGAACTTAATCTTCTGAGGTCAGATTTGGTAGCTGAGCTAAACCCGACAGTTATTGAAGCGCACATGACTGATTCAATGATGGAGGTGTAGAACTGTTTCAGAAGCTCCTGTGGCAGGTTGAACTTCCTCAGCTGACGAAGAAAGTACAGCCTTTGTTGGGCTTTTTTGACAATGGAGTCCATGTGAGTGTCCCACTTCAGGTCCTGAGAGATGGTGGTGCCCAGGAACCTGAATGACTCCACTGCAGCCACCGTGCTGTCCATGATGCTCAGTGGGGGGAGAGCAGGGGGGTTTCTCCTGAAGTCCACTATCATCTCCACTGTTTTGAGCGTGTTCAGCTCCAGGTTGTTGTGACTGCACCAGAGAGCCAGCTCCTGAACCTCCTGTCTGTAAGCAGACTTGTCACCGAGTCTGTACTGCAGTCTGTACTGTACTGCAGAACATTTCTGGTGCTGAGGTGGGATATGGGTAGGGTTAGGGACAGGTTTAGTGTAGGTTTAAGTTTGGGTTAAGGCGTATGGGATAGTCAACAGTGTAACAACAAATTCAATTACAGAAATTATTTACATATGTAAATACATGGGTGCCACGGTGGCATAGTGAGTAGCACGTTCGCCTCACAGCAAGAAGGACGCTGGTTCGAGCCTCGGCTGGGTCAGTTGGCATTTCTGTGTGGAGTTTGCATGTTCTCCCCATGGTTGCGTGGGTTTCCTCCAGGTGCTCCGGTTCCCTCCACAAGTAAAAAGATATGCGGTACAGGTGGATTTGGTGAGCTAAATTGTCCGTAGTGTATGTGTGTGAATGAGAATGTATGAATGTTTCCCAGAGATGGGGTGCAGCTGGAAGGGCATCCGCTGTGTAAAACAAATTCTAGATAAGTTGGTGGATCATTACGCTGTGGCGACCCCGGATTAATAAAGGGACTAAGCCGACAAGAAAATGAATGAATGAATGAATGCATGTAAATACATGCAAGTATTTAATCAATCATTAAAAAATCACAAAAAAAAAACATGTATTTACACAAAAAGTACACTGTAGCAGCTGATTCATTTCAGTGTAAGTATATTTTAGTTAAGTGGGACCAAAATTTTAACTCCTAAAGGATTGCAAAATTGTCATGTAAAACTGAAATAAACATATAAATAGCATTTCTTGTAAACCTGCTCTCGTCTGCTCTAATAATCTCTATCATAAAATTGAAAAATCTTGTTTTTTAGTACGAGGGAGATGTGACATAAATTTTTGAGAGCACTATCCTTTTTAGAACAGAACAAAATATATCCCCAACCTTCACCGCCTTATTGATTATTATGTGTAGGTGTGTGCCCTCTTAAACTTGTGAAGTTAATTTGTAAAATGTTCATTTGGAGTCTTATTGTATTACATATTAATGAAGTTTGGCCAGAGCAGCGGCCAACCCATAAAAGAGGACCTTCGAGTGAATTTACATGTGACCATGAGGGAAGAAACCTTTTACTCCTTTAAAAAAAAAAAAAAGATACTGACTTCTTAAGCTGTAGGAGTCTATGGTTTGCTCACTCTCTTTCACCAACTCCTCACTTGCTCATTAGAAGTTATGCAGCAGAGATGAGACCAAGGCATTCATCATTTAAACATCATTACCATAATTCGCTATTTTGTCTTTTGGAGGGGCAAGTAAGTCCAAGACTTAAACCAACTGCAGAAGCACTTCATGGTTATTTGAAATTCATTGCTCTAAAATGGCTGCACAGTCTCTTACTCCAGCGATTTAACGAATACATGATTGAATCCGTCTACAATTCAGTCAATCATTCCGTCAATCAGTCGGTTGTTTTGTCAGTTAATTTGCTATGCCTGAACAACCACTTACTGGATCTGTGAGATGTCCAGCTCATCTTATCTCTGGGCAAAATAAGCCAAAGTAGCAGAAAATAAAAACACAAGTAATTCTTTTCCTACTCCGCATCGTTTGTCACTGTCCTACACCTGTCACACTTGCCGTGACAAGCCATTCGAATCTATATAAACCCCACAGTGTGAAAATCACCATATTAATATTACTCATTCTCAGAGTTAGAAATCTGACACCAAGTGAGTCCAAAAGTATTTGTTTGTGCTATACAAACATGAACGATACATCAAAATGTACAAATTTAGTCTTGCTGGAACAAAAAAAGAGGACATTTATGTGATTTTTTAATTTAATTTTATCAATATTATAAACAGTATATAGTCATGTTGCACAGCTAAATCAGTGGTTATTGCTGGATAACCAGCCATGCAAAGATTGACCAATCATAATTTAGTATTTCAGAAAGCTGCACAAAACAGGAAGACAAAACACCTTGGAATGTCATCACTGACCAATAAAAATCAAGTTTTTCAACAAGGCATGTTATAATAATCAATATCCACAGAAAAAAAAAAACATTCATAAAACATTAACACCATTATGTTCCACAATAGGACTGCACTATATATCGTTTCAGCAGTGATATCACAATGTCACATTGCAAAGACATGCAATGTCAGGTCTGAATTATAGTTGACCAGGAGTAGATTTGTATTAAATTACTGTATTTATATGGAGTTTATATGATTTATGCAAAAAAACATTTCCTACTTAGAATTTTAGTTTTGTTTCCAGCCCAAATATCTACACTTCAAAGCGAAAACAAGATTATTTCATTACTCCACTGGCAGATAATGTCTTTAAAGCAAGCAAAAAAATTCTTATTTTTTCTTCACCATTGCAAGATTATTAATCTTCCACCCATCTATATGTATATTTGACTCTTTATCTACACACATTTCTTACACACATTTTATTTTGTCGTATAGTGAGGAGAATGACTGGCAAATAAGAAAAAAATGGTTAGGATATTTATTTTAGATATTTTATACATTTACAAAATTACAGTTCAATAGAACAACACATATTTTCTTTTGTTGAAATTGAAAACCAGGGTTATTCCTCCGCATTGATTTCTTAAAGGTGCAGTATGTACGTTTGACAACCAGTGGTTGAACTATGTATTGCACACCTGGTTCAAAACAAACGCAAGCGAGTTTGCCAGATTAACGAAATCAACAGAAACTGACTATCAAGTCTAAAGGCTGATTTAAGGCTGATTTAAGTCATGTTCTAAATAAAAGCAACCGTGAGAGAAGAATATGCAATGTCCAGTCTGAATTATAGTTGACCAGCAGTTACAGAATTGTATTAAATCACTGCATTTATATGGAGTTTATAAGTTTAGGTTCCCAGAGATGGGTTGCGACTGGAAGGGCATCCGCTGCGTAAAACAAATGCTGGATAAGTTGGCGGTTCATTTCGCTGTGGCGACCCCAGATTAAAAAAGGGACTAGCCGAAAAGAAAATGAATGAATGAATGATATGGTTTATGCAAAAAAATAAAATAAAATTCTTACTTAGAATTGTCTTCTCATTTCTAGCCCAAATATCTACATTTCAAATCTAAAACAAGATTATTTCATTACCCCACTGGCAGATAATGTCCTTAAAGCAAGCAAAAAACTTATTTTTCACTTATTTCTTCTGACGGTGTAAACTGAAGAATATTTTTACTTTTTATTTTTTTATATTTGTACTAGAAACAAGACAAAGTGTACGAAAAGCATTTTTTATTTATTCATTTATTTATTTTGCGTTTTGAGTATTCAATTACTGTACCAGAATACTGTTAGATTCCCCAGAAAACCGTCAAATAGAGCTACTAAAACCTTCGGAAACTGTATTCATTTTGCAATATTTAATCACAGTAATAATAAAATATCACAATAGCAGATTTTTCACAACATTGTGAACTTCTATCCATATATAAAACATTAGCAAAGCTGATACAATTTTATGTATGTATGTATTTTTTGTATTTGTTTTATTTTAATTTTTGAACAGTCACAACACATTTAATACAAATAATAATAATTTCATTACATTAAAGAATATTCGAACTTGAATAAGTGGAGTGGCTTTGTCTTTCTTTCAAGGCAATATGCACTCAATATAATACTTAATTTCATTTTTAAATGCTAAAAGTCATTTTTCCTGTAACTTGACCTTTATATTAAATGAATCATTAGGCAAACAGCATTAGCAGAGCTCTCCAGAAGAAAGTCCCATGACGGTAGGATCAATGTGTTACTTGTTTTCTCTCCAACACAGTTGTTTTAGTAGTGTACATTTAATTAAAAATGTCTAGAGTGTGTCTATGTGGTTAATAATGACATGATGATTGACAGGCCAGTTCACGATGACAGAATGCAGGCGACTATGCGACAGAACACATTTATGCACGATGTGTCAATATCCCAGAAAGCTTTCCTAATCTTCTCTGAGCCTCCCGAATGTATTGTTTTTCTTTACAAAAACAGTACAGTAATATAAGTAGGCAAATCTTGGAACCAAACAATCCAATTAACCTTTAAAATGTACTTTCACCTTACTTCCCTACTACAGCTCACATTTTACATTTCACTTTCAATGTAATATTTTTGACAGAGTAAGCATGAACATTGAATTTATTAGCTGGATAACTCATTTCAGAGAACGAGCCATACTGGTGCTATATCAGCTACCACCCATGAGCACTAAACAGCAGGGTACTTCTTTATTATTAATTAATTTTATTATTTATGCCTTTTATTAATTATTTACCTGCTGTCCAAGCTGGGTTCATGCCAGAGTGAAATAAATACACAGCTGCAGTGATGAATTATGCGCAATAGAGATGTGGTCACATATTCCTTAAAGGGAAAAAAAAAATAAAAACAGCTCCTTTGAATTTCTGTGACGCTCTTCAGATAGAGGCATGTTCAAAAGCGTGAGACACATAAAACGCGCAGGAGTGACCAGCTAATGCAAGACTATTAATCTTCCTCCCGTCTATATATATCTGACTCTTTATCTACACACATCTCTTACACACATTTTCTCTTGTCGTATAGCGAGGAGAATGACTGGCATATAAGAAAAAAATGGTTAGCATATTTATTTTAGATATTTTATACATTTACAAAATTATTCTCATTTTGGCCTTTTTTTTCTTCTTCTTTAGGAAATGACAATTTATTAGAACAACAAATATTTTCTTGTGTTGAAATTGAAAGTCAAGGTAATTCCTCCACATTGATTACTTAAAGGTGCAGTGTGTAAGTTTGACACCCAGTGGTTGAATTAGGTATTGCACACTTTGTTCAAAACAAATGCAAGCGCAGGTTGCCATATTGACAAAATCAATAGACTATCGAGCCTAAAGGCTGATTTAAGGCTGATTTAAGTTAAGTTTAATGTTCTAAATAAAAGCAACGCCGATAGAAGAAATATTTTCCATATTAAAAGAAGTTTTTGTCCAAACCAACACCTGAAATTTATATTTTAGAAACAGCTTCTATTTCTTGCAGATGAACAACAGAAAACTACTAATGATCACCTCGGGTAAACTTAATGTGCTTTATTCAGTGTTAAATGCTAATAATGCGAGTTTGAATGCCATTTTATATGACATTTATTGCCATGCAACTGAAAGCAGAAGTAAAGTTCAACTCAGATCTTAAAATAAAATAAACCATTTCAAATGGAACTTCAGTGCAAGCCAACACATATAAGTGATTCAGCATGTGCATTTAATAATTACAATTGAATCAATTAAAGAGGTTTAAAACAAGTTAGTTAGATTATAAAGCTTACCATTTCGTTGGAGTGCAGTAAGTGCACTATTCTGTGCTTCTAAATGGCTGTACTTAAATTTCTGTCATGTTTCGTCTGGTGCAAACAGCCCAATTGCTTATCACTGCAAATTTTGTCACGTAGCGTGTTGTTATGAACGGGGTTACAATGCAACCTGCTCAGTTAATGTTTACGTTCATAATATTTATATTATTTGCTAAATTAAATAACTACCTCAAGTGGAACTCTGAATCTGCATCTCATTTTAGAGGCTGCTACTGTACACCGGAGGTCACATTTCAGTTGCGGATACATAATTTGAAAGCCTTTCTGACTAAATGAAACAAATACACTGTTTCCAAAAAGACAACCGGCGGTGCTGATATATAATTGGCTCAAGTGGCATTAGGCGGGTTAAATGACCAAACCAAATACAGACATTCCAGCATGTAACAGACATTTTCAAAGAAGAGTATTTGACTTCAGCACTGTTTTTCCGATAAATAAGAATGTTTACTTAGTATGTTTCGAACATAACTGCAAATATTTGATGGTATCTTTATGCATTAGAGGAGTCAAAAACCTGCATACAGCATCTTTAACCTTTCTGAAGTTAAAACCTTGACTAAAAAATGTATTGTAAATGTAAAAAATCAAATAAAATAAACATTTTTGTTATGCCAAAACAATGCCCTAAATTAAAATTTTGTATAATTTATAATACAATATTAAGTCAGTAGTTTACAAAATAAAACATGTATACTCAAACACAGATACTGATTTTTTTTTTATTATAATATAATATAATATAATATAATATAATATAATATAATATAATATAATATAATTAATATAGGTGCCACGGTGGCCTAGTGGGTAGCACGTTCGCCTCACAGCAAGAAGGTCGCTGGTTCGATCCCCGGCTGGGCCAGTTGGCATTTCTGTGTGGAGTTTGCATGTTCTCCCCGTGGTTGCGTGGGTTTCCTCCGGGTGCTCCGGTTTCCCTCTCAAGTCCAAAGATATGTGGTATAGGTGAATTGGGTAAGCTAAATTTTCCGTAGTGTATGAGTG
>CAIGQQ010033155.1:4229139-4247767 GCA_903798035.1 Danio albolineatus
ACGGCTTTTCGTGATTAATCATGATTAATCACAAAAAGCCGTATTTATTACAGAAATAAAAACACAGGCATGTAAGTGCCATTTGAATTTTAAAACAATCAATGCCAATAACAAACAAAAATTATTTCCATGTTGGATTCTAAGTGAACTACAAACATTCCAAGATACAGGCATTGCAAATATGGAAATTGGAAGAAAAAAAAAATAATAATAAAGTATTGAATACAAACAATTGTATTCATTGTAAAGTTGATTTGCGAGTTGAGAACATTAATTATAAAGTAGAAACAATTTTGCTTAGTCCTCCTTAACATTTAGCCAGGTGCTAAGACAGTCCAGTCTACTGACATTATCGGGTGACAACACGCACGCACACACACACACACACACACACACACACACACACAGACAGAGAGAGAGCGCGCAGTACAGCGCACTCCCTTCAGATAATCACCACGCACGACTACAGTTCTTAAAGTATGACTGTATTTCTCAAGCAAGGATTCTGATACAGCAGCTGAAGCAGACGCTTTACAGAAATTGCGTGTAGGGGGGAAACACATCAAACTTAATGAAACATTTGAGGGTGCTTGGAATCAACTTAGAGAGGAATGGGCTGTCTTTGACAGCTTGCGACATCATCTGGCACTTTCACTGAGTACATTTACATCATCCATATTATCCATATTATCCTTTCTCCATATTCCTTTGCTTATTAAACACACGCAGGGCCAGAGCGAGCTGAACTGGTGCTCTAGGTGAACGGTGATCACGCCGCCCTCAACCCCAAAGTGAAAAAGAAAGTGAGCGGTTCGCGGATGAACGTGAGGACCGGGAGGGAGGGGGTAGGTGTCGCGGATTAAAGTGAGGACTGGGGGGTTCGCTCACTATTCTGCCGCCCTTGTCGGCCGCCTAGGTCGCCTCTATGGACGCGCCGGCCCTGAACACACGTCGGCCATTTAATTAATCGGCGTGCATTAACACGCTTATTTTGACAGCCCTAATATATATATAAAGTGTTTACAGAGAATGGTCCAAAAGCAGAGGAAATTTCCAGTGAGAGGCAGTTCTGTGGGCCTTGTTGATGAGGTCAGAGGACAATAGCAACACTGGCTCTGGAGGAAACAATAACTTAAATATTCACTTTACAGTACAATACAGGTTTACAGAAGAGCAACTCTGAAAGCACAACATGTCAACTTGAAGCAGATGAGCTACAGCAGCGGAAGAAGAGAATAATGAAAGGATGATTGTTTCAATGGCTCAGGCTGGTGGTGTTGTAATAGTATAATGCTATGGTACCATTACTCACTTGTGATGGCCACCTGCAGCAGGATAACACATCATGTCACAAAGCTCAAATCATCTCAATCTGGTTCACTGAACATGACAGTGAGTTCAATATCCTCGAACGTCCTTTACAGTCACCAGATCTCAATCTACAAGAGCACTTTGAATTGTGATGGAACTGAGATTCCCATCATGGATGTGCAGTCAGCATATCTTCAATGTTTCCAGCACCATGATGAATGTATCCTACAAAGAATTATGGCAGCTCTGATTGAAAAATGCTCCATTATTTTAAGGTGAGAGCCTATCGATTATGAAGATTGGATCAAACTAAAACTATAAAAACATACTGTAGCTATTCTCTAGTTTAATATATTTTAAAATGCAATTTATTTCTCATGGCAAAGCTGAATTTTCTCTACTCTTTAGTGTAACTTCTCTCAACTGAATGTGTCCTTGCTGAATAAGTGTTAATTCATGCCATTATTTATGACACTAATGTGTTAATTTGTAACACCACATAAATGAAACTGTCATTTATACTACGGGCTGTTGAATGCTTGATTTTGATAGCTTGACAGGCACGTGTCCAATTATTTTAAGCAAATGGAAAGTAGTAGTTCTGGTCTGTCAGATGCATAACAGTTCAGCAAAATGGTTTGAATTATTTTAAAGAGCCTTCACCTTAATGTAAGCAAATAATCAGGCAAGAAATAAGATAAAATTGACAAACTATTTCCATCCCATTCTCAAAAAACTATGCAATATTTCTCAATAATAAGATCCTTTGCTTTTTAGAATAGAAAACGTAGAGTGCAATTTACAAATGAAGAGAATTTGCTGCTGAACAACACTGGGAGCCTCACAAGCTATGTTTCCATCCAAAGACGTGAATTAGACTCGGAATATCACATAAGACATATGTGGATTTGTTTCCATCTAATGAGTCAAAGAAAACAAAACCAACATTTCCTGACAAACTGGCACCAAATATTCAAAAATTTATTTTCTGTGGTAGGAGAAGCCACTGTGGGTTTTTTTTCTTATACAATAAATTACTTGTGCCTCAGAAGACAAAGACGAAATGCAATATGTGGGTTTTGGAGGTGCAAGACCACTCTTTGGGAGCACAGCCACTCAAGACAATTCAGAGAGGTCATAACACTAAACAATTTTGATGATGTACTTTGGCTAAGGGTTTTAAGATTGGTTAACATTTTGAATATTTTACAATGTGGTCGATATGCTGGTTTATCCAATAACGCCGTTCTGTGCCATCTATTTTATCACATGATCTGTTAAAACAAAATTGCATTATTGGACGACCCCTTGTAATCATTTTCTGCTTGTGCTTGCCTTTGTCTATAGGTCCAGCTGATTGTGCCGGGATTGAAAACGCCAGTGTATGTTCGTTCTCCCTGTTATAGTCAGTGTGTCTTTCTTGGACGAGTTGGGCTGGGGTTGGAGGCAGATTATCACCTACTTCTTGAGTCAGGCTATGGTCTGGATAGAGCTAATGTTTTGTTTAGCGAAATGAGTAAATAAATATATTTTTCTACCGCAAATGCACCCGTCTTCTACTTAATTGTGGTGACAAGAATACTTTTTTTTTTATTATTTATTCAGTAAATGTGTTTCCGTTGTATTCTATGCACATTTATTCTAATAATATACAGTATAATAAAGTGCATCTTATAAGGTTGTGCGCATAAGGTTTATGTGCAATTTCAAAATGTATGCACATCTTGATGCTTCCATTTGGATTCTGTGACATTCCAAAATGCACATAAAGACAGGTGGATGGAAAGACAGCTAATGACTCATATCATTCACACCTCTCTAATAACTGCACATTGACGGCTGAAGCCTCCATTTGAAACCTGAAATGCCGCTTTGGAAGTATTAACAAAGTCTAGGGATAGATGGATGATCAAATATTTCTGCTACCATAATTAATTTAACTTTTACAATTACAACTTCATTAAACTCAGCTAAAATATTCTTCATAGCAGCTTGTAAAGCTACACAGACTCTAGAAGTAGACTCTAACACTGAATATAGTCATCATCACTTACTAACACCCAGACACTCATCTCCACTGAGTCACACAAACATGTGTCCAGGATAAGAGATTAAATTATGCTTAAATTATCTGATCTTCTCGCTTCGGATCTTATCATTTAGCCCAGTGATCTGTGCAACACGACAGCCTGACTAGTGATAAGTTCTGATGAGTCTGGGAATTGAATATGGCTTTGACCTCGGTCTACAAACATACATAGCCACAGGATCTGTCTTTTGATAGCTGAAACCGTCCCATCTGTTCTCTGATGTTTCCATCTATTTGTGTCTGATAAGAGTGTAAATTCAAACCGCCCTTGGTAGAGAGCAGCATAAGACGTGTTGCAAACATCATATGACAACATTTAAGGCATTGTACAAATGCTGATGATGTAAAAGCTATTCAAAGTGAGGGATGGGAAGCAAAATCGTGCTATCTTATCTCGTACAATACTATTAAATGGACAGTTCATGCAAAAATACATGTATCTTAAATCTCAGAACACATCAGAACTATATTCTGAAGACATTTTGTGGGTTTATTCATAGTAAGATGTCAAAAATGTGTTCTTCAAACCAGCAATAAGCTGATTAATCTTTAAAATGTTTAATATTTCCAATTATATACTATTGTGATGTCTTTATAAAAATAACTGGGCAGTGGAGGAGTAGGCAAACTCTGTCTTCCTTAGGGGAATCCGTATTGGATTTAATACAAATATGTTTACATTATACATAATATTTATTGTTGTATATATTATTATGTATTCATTCCTGCATTTTCTTCTTCTAAAAATATTATAAAAGTTATAAGAAATTTAAAAAATTGTTAAAATAGTAAGTATGAAAAATTATTTTAAAAATAAACATTTGTGCTGTGGGTGTTAATCTGTTTTTGACATGCCGAGTAAACAATAAGTTGTCCAAAATTAACTGAAAGCAAAGAGGTGGCAAACAGGGAACATTAGCCAACTTTATTCATTAAATAAGCACAAAATGTAACAAATGTTCTTTAAATACACAAAACAAAAGTATCCATCTGGAGATCCGTATTAACCAACTTCCACTACCAGCCTTGCACTGCTCTCACAGCTCTTGGCCCCACCCACACTTATCAAAGCTACCATGCCGACCAATCACAGATCTTTCGCTTTGCGTCATCTCAATGTATAGTTACTTTTTGTGATAGGTGGCATCAGGGTATGCATTAGGCATCACATTAACCGATCATCCGAAAAAGAAAAAAAGAGAAAAGTATACTGTATATACTACTGTAATATTTCTAAATTTTGTAACTGAAATGTTTTATTATTCAACATATGTGCACATACAACATGTATACAATCCAACTGACGTTTCTTTGTATTTTTTAGTAAAACTTATTGCAAAAGTGAATTCTACAACTTTCCCTTTGTACTTTGTACTTCCAATTCATTTTAGTTAGTGAGTAATGCACATTTATATACTGTAGCGCATTTATGCCATAGACCCATAGCACTTTACAATTGTGTGAGGTGGTCTCTCTTCACCACCACCAGTGTGCAGTATGATTCTGACATTAATATATCTCAGTTGTTTAAGGCAACATATATAATTTCTGATGTATTCTGATAAACTGTATTAATTTTCAGCTTTTCAGAATCATTAAAACATGTCTTCTTTGTCTCAGAAAATATCGAAACTATTTTGAAATGTGAAATATTGAAAAAAATGAAAATATTGAGTATGAAAATGTCATTCAGTACTAAAAATAAAAAGGAATTGACAGCAAATAGATTAATCCATTTTGTATTTGTTTGCTAAATTGACTGAGGCATGCAGTTCAATCATTCATCCACCTCTTTTTCACACTGCTTATCCTCGGTAGGGTTGGAGGAGGACTGGAGCAAATCCCAGCACCTCGAGCCAAAAGCAGGGGACACTCTGGACAGGTGGCCCTATCCATCAAAAGGCCAAAACACACAGACACACACATTCACACTCTCACCTACACCGACTCACAGAGCCGGCCCACAATGCTCAGTCAATTCCCCTGAAATACATCAAACTGCTCTATCAGTCAATGCTAGACCCTTGAATTAAAAGTGTCTGCAAACACCTAAACGTAAACAAAAATCTATCATCGAACTGAGTCATTAGCTTAGAAACTCAAATGCTAATGTCCAACCATATCGGAATCAACTGAGCATTTAGTCAAGTCTCTCCTGTACTTCATATGGGGATCACGTCTGTGACAGTTAACTGAGCATTTCAGATGAGTCTCTTAGGAGAATTCATTTTAGTCAAGATCCACCCTTAGAAGGTCGCTGTCTATGTACGTACTGTAGATGGTTGACAGGTGGGACAGCTCGCTAGGGTTTTAAAAGGAGCTATAGATGCAAAACGACCTATAGAAGACAGCAAAACAGCACGTGCCTCTGCTGAACTCAGTAAGCACCTCTTTACTGTGAAGTGTGTATCATACATCAGGCTTTCTACTGCTGTGCTATGGAGACGTGCTGGAATATATGTGTGAACTAATATGCACAATCCATGCTCGTAGCAAAAACATGCCTCTGGCAACATATCTGCAAAATAATATTACATTTCTTCCTGCACACTTCACAACATTTTCCAAGGGAAATGACCAGTACTTGGCGCCAAGCAGTACATTAGGCATTTTTATCCCTTATTATTCTTAATTATCTGTAATATTATTAACCTTCTCGCTGTGTTTAATATAGCTGAATATAAAAGGCTTTGCAGAGAGCATAAGGAATGAAGTTATTGTCTCCTGATGGAAAGAATCAATTCTGAAATGCAAAAAACGAGTTGTCATGAGTTCCACTTTCGCTTCTGTAAATATGTTAATTTGTAAAACATCTGCATAATGCTTGTCTGTGGTCTTTGGCTGCCCACAAACAACGTCTACATTGACCCACTTATATAAACGCTTGTGTTGTTGACATTATGTTGAGAAGTATTTGTTGTCAGGACTAATTGTTCAGGAGCTATGAACTAGTGTTCCAGGCTAGAAAACTTACTGTTCAACAGTGTGTACAACCACTGGAAAACGAGAAACATCTAGAGATTAAATTCAGACATGAAAAATGACATTTTGTTTCTGACAGCTGCTGTTAAAAGTCTACTGAATTGCTTTAAAATTTGCAGTTTGGTTCAATGATAATTTACAGGGATCAGGGCTGCACAATACATCGTTTCAGCGGCGATATTGTAATGTGCACATCTGCAATAATCACATCGCAGGATATGCAATGTTGAGTCTGAATTATTGTTGACCAGAAGCAACAGAACATGTGATTTGTAATGTCAGCACTAAGTTTAATCATGATTTTTTTTTTTAATTTGGGCAAAAAAAAAAATTATAATGGGGCGATGCGGTGGCACAGTGGGTAGCGCAGTCGACTTACAGTGAGAAGGTCGCTGCTTCGAGCCCAGGCTGGGCCAGTTGGCATTTCTGTGTGGAGTTTGCATGTTTTCCCCATGTTGGCGTGGGTTTCCTTTGGGTGCTCCGGTTTCCCCGACAGTCCAAAGACATGCACTTTAAGTGAATTGAATAAACTAAATTGGCCATGGTGTATGAGTTTGATTGAGTGTGTATGAATGTTTCCCAGTACTGGGTTGCAGCTGGAAGGGAATTTAACTGAATTCAAACTGAAAACAGGATTATTTTACCTACTTACTTTAAGGAAAAACTCTTAGTTTTGGTGAAAAACAAACAATGGTGAAAAACAAACAATATTTTTACTTGACCCAAGAAATCTTTAGATATTTAGACTAGGAACGAGACAAAGAAAAGCATTTTTAGCATTGCGATTATTTAATTTCTGTACCTCAATACTTTTAGATTCCTCAGAAAATTGTCAGATAGAGCTATTCAAACCATTTGGGAAACTGTACTCATACTGCAATATTAGCGCAGAAAAATTAAATATCACATTATCAGATTTTTCCAATATTGTCCAGCCCTAAAAGGGATATTATTTCAACTAAAACATGAGGACAGGGATACAAAAAGACCCATCCCCTTTTTAATAAAAAAAGCAATAGTATTTAATTTATATTACAGCTCTGATAATTATATAAAAAAATATGTTATTTTATGTTAAAACGTAATATATCGGCTGTTAAATTAGACATTTACCATAAAATAACTACATAACTAATTACAGAAATTTACCGGAAATTTAAACTTGAGGAAATTTCTGTAATTTAACGTCTGCTATTTTACAGTAAATGTCTGTAATTTAACAGCCATTTTTTCCAGCACCCTAGCCACTGAAAAAAAAAATAATATAACGAATTTTTTTACATTGTATATTTGCAGGCATCTTTAAATAGACAGGATGTTTCAGATACCCAAGCAGTTTAAGTATGAGATGAAGTAAAAATCTGTGTGAATTGTGTCACTCTGCTGAAGCACACTGACTTAAAGATGACCTTTAGACTAACACTCAAAAAACTTTCATTTTGATTTCAAGGGGACTTCAATAGTAGACTTACTGTATTAAAACAGACCTGGCCATCTGACCAATCAGAGCAGAGTAGGCTCTTTGAAAGGAGGATATTAGAAGTAATGACTAAAATGATATTTTGAGAGTTTTACCCCCTTATATGACTCTCGTTAAAATACTCATTGGAGGTTATAACAAGACTTTTGAACTTTTATGACTTAAAAATAATTTATGTTGCAAGTCAAGGTCAATGAAATGGTTTGAGATTTGAGGTCATGTGAGGAGTATAGTGTGAGAAAATTCAAGTGGTCTTAACCTTGATTTATGTAAACCTATTGTAAGAGACCTCAAAACAGAGTTCAGAAACCTTAACAATATCGTTAAATAAAAGCACATAAGCATGTTATAACGCTGATTGCTTTACATATCGCAGCAGTTTTCAAAATGAAATGACTAGTAAGTGGCACTAAAAGGCTGATGCACATAAAAGTTTATTTTTCATTAAAAACTCATAATCAAGGCAAATGTTTCAAAGATGTACCAGGGAATCTACCAAGCAAGTTTACTACACCAGAAAAGTCAAACCTATAGGGATAATAATATATAGTCAAACCTGAGAGGAAAACACAAATATCTCTCAAATTATGCTGTGGTAAAAGTATTTTAAGCTCATATAATAGCACTGTGCAAAGTAAATGTAAATATTCCTTCATTAGCCTCTATCTGCACCTGTATTCACAATATGCCTGAAAAGGAATAAAGTTGTTATTGTTTTCAGCTTCAGTTAATTATATGTATAGGTACCTGTTCGGAGTTTTGTTTAAAAAAACATACCTTGCGGCATTGTTTTCAAACAGCCTATAGCCTTGTTTGACAGTAATTGTTTCTCATGGGAATGTATGCAAAAATAAATTTGCATGACACCACAATGATAAAACCCATTCAGATGGTGATTTATTCATCATCATTAGTCATATGATTGTCAGCCTTAAAGACAATTGCTTTGCTTGGACAATCCTTTTATTTATTTTATTATGTATTTCATCTTTTTTGAAAATGTTGAACTTTTACACAAGAGTTTTGCATTAAAATATCCTGTTTTCTATTTGTATTTTATAGTTCAGCCTTTGACCCAACTGTTTGTTTGTGTGGTATATGATAAATGTAAACGTATACAATATATTTTCCATTTTAGAGATGCATTTGTATACATAATATGGATCTGTTTTTACTCATTGTGGAGATGTAACGGTATTCCAGCAGTTTCCAGCATTCATATAAGTGTTTATGTTCAGAATATTCCAGACAGCTACCGTACGGTACTTAACAGTGGTCAAAAAGTATTTACAAAACAACTGTGTATTGATCCCTTCCCAGAGATGTGCATTCAGAAGACAATTAGATTACAACAGAACCTTGATGTTTATCGCCAATCCCTAACCTTAGGTAATCCCAATGAGGGCTGTGTGATTAATCGAAATCGAATCGCAATCACAATTTGAAACATTGCGATTAGCTGTCATATTAAATATATATGTATTATTTAATTTCCCCGACCCAGAGTGAATGTGTGGCTGCCGTCTGTGTGTGACAAGTCTTACTAGCCAACTGAGTGAGCACACTTTCGTTCTGCCCAATCAGAAATGTGCAACTTAACTATGTGGAACATCCACAATAAAAAAACAAACAAACAGGAAAGTGCGGAGAAGTGGGATGATGGCTTCTGTCGCTTCAGAAGCAATTATAGACTCATTAATACAAGATTAATTAATATAACAAAAACATGACATCGATAATGTAAGAATATTTTGATTTCAGAGTTATAGACACTGAAAAAAAACAGGTAATCTGTAAGAATTGCTGCCACAGCATTAGGAAATACAACAACCAGCACCTAAAAAAGCATCACATGAGGAGTGTCTTGCTAAAAAGCCAACTGAAAGTACTGCCACTGGCACTCAATCTAGTTGCAAGCAACAGCAAAGTACAATTTCAGAGTTGTTTCAGCCATTTTAGTTTGCTAAGTGTTCTATATTTTAATAATTATATATTTTTAGTTTTCATAATAAGCTAAACAATCTCCCTAATTTGAGTTCAACTTGTTTACAGAAAGGTAACAATTTTTATATGTGGCTCTCTAGAGAAAAACATTTAATTTCTTAATATTTTATATTATTTTTAATATTCTAAGTTTTTAATAAATGTTTAAGTTAATATCTTTACAGATTATTGAGCTAAAGCTTGACTACAAAATTAAAGCAAAAATCTAATCGAAATCGCAATATCTGTCCAAAAATTATAAAAATATTATTATTTATACAGGGCGCCACGGTGGCCTAGTGGTTAGCACGTTCGCCTCACAGCAAGAAGGTCGCTGGTTCGATCCCCGGCTTGGCCAGTTGGCATTTCTGTGTGGAGTTTGCATGTTCTCCCCGTGGTTGCGTGGGTTTCCTCCGGGTGCTCCGGTTTCCCCCACAGTCCAAAGACATGCGGTACAGGTGAATTGGGTAAGCTAAATTGTCCATAGTGTATGTGTGTGAATGAGAATGTATGGATGTGTTTCCCAGAGATGGGTTGTGGCTGGAAGGGCATCCGCTGCGTAAAACAAATGCTGGATAAGTTGGCGGTTCATTCCGCTGTGGCAACCCCGGATTAATAAAGGGACTAAGCTGAAAAGAAAATGAATGAATTATTTATACACAGCCATAAACCGAATAGTATCAGGATGCAGACTTGGATTTGCAATCTGAGGATGCATATCTCAGACCTGCAATGTCAGATACAATGCACTCAAAGGAGCTAGTGACATCACTGTTATTGGTAGGGTTAGGGGTGGTATTTGGTGTGTGCATTAAAAGCATTGCATGCAGCTCAGCTCTCAACTGCATCCGGTCTGCATCCAGACCCCTCTCGGTAATCCAGCTAAGATTTTGAATCAAAATAGAGTAAAACACCAACACTCCTTCTAACAGCAATAAAAATCATCGACATCTAAACCCTTTAAATGTTCATATTACAATGTAAACAAATAACATTAAGATTGGGCTTACACTGGATGTGTGTTTGTTGTCCTGATTTTCATCACTCCGTAAGGACCAAATGTATAGTAATACCAGCAATTATTGACCTTGTGGGGGCATTTTTAGACCCCATGATGAAAAGAGCTCATAAATCATAGAGAATGAAGTCTTTTTTTTATTGTTTTCTATGAGGGTAGAGTTTAAGCATAGTACTGGGACAGAATAGAAGGTCTATATAGAAGAAAAATCATTACGTTTATGGGAAATCCACATGAAAACTCAATGTTTGTGTGTGCGTTTCAGGCCAGTATGTGCATATAGCCTCCTCATCCATCTTTTACACCAAAACTCTGACTGACAGCTGTCGTACTCTCATCCGCGGGGGGCTGATAAACCAGGCCGTCCTAAAAGGAACAGCCCAAGCATGATGTGTGTGCACATGTGTGTGTAGATGGTAGATGCGTGGGTGATTGACAGCCTTCCCCCACCCGCGCGCTATAGCTGATTCAGTACAGCCTGGTCTGGTCACACCACACCACCCGCACCCGAGCCTTGATTTCCCACTCAAAATAAATCTGTTTGCTCGCCAACTGACTGAGATTTAATTCACCCAATAGAGGGATGAATCACAAGACAAGATCCACTCCTCCATCTCCTCCCTCCCTTGGTCCCTCGATCCCCTTCTCTCCTCTTGTGCAGCACTGACAATTGCTCAAGGTGATGGATTTAAATAGTCTTCTGTCTCTCCCTCCTTCCCTCCGCTTCTTCTCCTCTTCTCATCTCTCTCTTCAGTCCCATGGAGACCCTTTTCATGACAGAAATGAAGAGAGACTTCTTCCTCTCCCATTCGCTCACATCATTTACGCACACACACAGCACTCTAACACAGTAATGATTATTAGTGGTACTTGCAGAGGCAAAAAAAATCACTATTATCATTGCTCGTTAAAGTAGTTGCTTACCCTTTTTTTCGGTGAGATTTTTTTTATATTATTCTGAAATTATAAAAGCTCTTATATAAATATAAATGAAGAATTAGTGAAAGTGAAGGGCCATCAAGCTAAAGTATGATCAAATAATCACAGCAGTGATCCGTATAACATGTGCACTTTATTCTTGGGCACACTGTGGGAGAGAAAATCTAATTTACTGTGCTGTTGGGCTGAAATGTGCGACCAACATATATAAATTATTATTATTATTATTATTAATATTATTATTATTAATAATAATAATAATAATAACAATAATAATAATAATAATAATTATTATTATTATTATTATTATTATTATTATTATTATTATTATTATTAGGTGCCACAGTGGCGTAGTGAGTAGCACGTTCGCCTCACAGCAAGAAGCAAGAGGCTGGGTCAGTTGGCATTTCTGTGTGGAGTTTTCATGCTCTCCCTCCTTATGCATCTGCTGCGTAAAACATATTATGCTGGATAAGTTGGTGGTTCATTCCACTGTGGCGACCCCAGATTAATAAAGGCACTAAGCCGAAAAGAAATTGAATGAATGAATGAATGAATGAATGAATGAATAATTAGTAGTAGTAGTAGTAGTAGTAGTAGTAGTAGTAGTAGAAGTAGTAGTAGTAGTATTGTCGTTGTTGTTGTTGTTGTTGTTGTTGTTGTTGTTGTTGTTGTTGTTGTTGTTATTATTATTATTATTATTATTATTATTATACCACTGCTAAATAAAAATAGATAGATACTAAACAAAATATCATTACTATTGCAGTATTTCACTGAAGGAAAATAACCTCATATTTTAATGTACTATTACTTTATTATGTATTCACTTATTTTTTTAAATGATCAGTTATCAATCTCTTAATGATTCGCTTTTGTTCACACATGCGTTTGTCGTTACAAATTTGAAAATGTAACTAGTATAACTAATATAACATATCACATTCTTAAATGCAGAGCACATACATGATGAGGTGTATTTATTGTGAACTAAGCCACTATCAAATACTGAAAATACTGGATAAGTTGTTCATGCACACTTCACTCTGAAACACGTTATCTTTATATCACAGCCTTTGTAAACTTCATAATCACACAATGCTCTTTTGCAGGCTTGGTTTTGTTTCAAATTAACAACTAAGCACTATATATGCCCTATATTCCTCAAAAAGATGTCTTAAAGTTTTTGTTTACTTTTTTGTTTCATATGTCCAAATCATTGATTATGTAGATCAGTCCATATTGTGAACAAATAATCTGAATTGGTACTGTAAACACTCACCGGCCACTTTATTAGGTGCACCTTACTAGTACCGGGTTGGACCCACTTTTGCCTTCAGAACTGCCTTAAACCTTAGTGGCATAGATTCAACAAGGTACTGGAAATATTCCACAGAAATTTTGGTCCATATTGACATGATAGCATTGTTACTGCAGATTTGTCGGCTGCCCATCCATGATGCGAATCTCCAGTTCCACTACATCCCAAAGGTGCTGTTTTGGATTGAGCCATTGATACAAGGCAGGATACATCCATGCTTCCATGTTGTTGATGCCAAAAGCTGACCCTACCATCCAAATGTCGCAGCAGAAATTGAGACTTATCAGACCATCAGATCATTTTCCACTGGCCATTGAGTGTAGTTTCAACCAGTTCAAAGGTCGTTACATGGGAGTGATTCCCATGAATATTTCATGCAAAAAAAAAAAAACAGGATTTTCAGTAATGCCATAAATTTTAGATATTTTCACACACACACATAAAATATAATATATATATAATATAAATAATAATCTACTGAAAAATATTTATATTACTATAATACTACAATTATATTTATATTAATCTTAATTCATGGGTAAGCTAAATTGTCCGTAGTGTATGTGTGTGAATGGGAGTGTATGGATGTTTCCCAGAGATGGGTTGCGGCTGGAAGGGCATCCGCTGCGTAAAAACAAATGCTGGATAAGTTGGCGGTTCATTCCGCTGTGGTGACCCCCGGATTAATAAAGGGACTAAGCCGACAAGACAATGAATTAATGAATAATCTTAATTCATTTATCTTTACAGCAAGAAAACCAAAGAAAAAAAAATGACCCTAAACAACTTCTTTTTTTACTTAGTCAAGTATTAAATATTAAAGTGCAAAAAGTCATTGTCTGGTACCACAGCATACCTTTACATGGTCAAGATTAAATGGCTAGTTTGCTTTCAAATTCTCTTCCATTCATCAAACGCACCTGCACACACACACACAACTAAACTTTCAGTCCACCCATAAAATGCATAATGCAAATGAATAGTGCATCTCCCCTGAGTCCCTGACCTTCCATCCAGTTGATTCAATCAGGAGTTCAGTGCCAAACGGACAAAAGCAACTCCATTAGCATTGGCTAAGCGCACGCTGAATTCATCAGCACCATCTAATACAAACTATTACCGTGATAAATCCACACGGACACTCAAGTCTGCACCGCTTTATAATCAATTCTAATATACCCGTAACTGGGCAGTGTGTCAGTCCCTATCAATTAGACCATGTATGCCAAACCCGAGCTGAAGACGAAATTACTCTGGTCTGTTAATTCTGTTGTGGTTTCTGAAAGAAGTTTGTGCAAATCAATTATTGTTAGTGTGAAATTGCTCATTTAGAATTAGCGGAGATAATAAGCAATCTGTGTTTTGGGCTTATTTGAAAACTTTGTTTAGTCTAAAAACTGAAAACATCATCTGCTAATGGGTTTCCAAATTTTAGGCTGCGAAGTTCATAAACTTCCCTTTTAGATGTCCAGTGAAATAAACAGACTGTTGATTTGAGCTGTAATTATCACTTTTAATGTTGACTGCAAACTTCAAACGATGTGGAAATTCTAAACTAAACTGTTTTCCCCTGGCCCTTCTAGTTTTTAAATATTTAATGTTAATGACTTAAAGCTGTTGAAAAAAAAAACTTTTCTTTTTTCCCAGCCTTCTGTATTTTAAGAGAACTAAAAGCGAGCCAAAAATGGAAATGTGAGAATGCTGGAAAAAAGCTTTTAACATCGCCCTGTACAGAAACATTATCCTAACTGGGATGAGTGGGGACTACAATTACAAAAGGAGTATGGAACTCGTTTGAAAAGGTTATAAACCAGAGTTACATGTTTTTACTGTACATTAAAGGGTAGCAGGTAGGGTTGCACATTACTGTTTCAAGAGTTCACAATTAGCTGATGATTGGTAATAAAGTGTGTTTAGCATGCTGTCCTGGGAGAGAACCCTGAGATCAAAAGATCCTTGAGCCCGGGGCTACCTCTAGGGTTGGGCGATGTCAACCAATGTCAATCTTTTTCCCCAGGCATGAATAGGCACAGTGATCTGTGTCTTTATAATGGCCTTGACAAACTTGGTTGGTAAAAAAGGTGCACAACCAACAGGAACCAACCAACAGTACTGAGGTTTATGCTACAATTACCAAGTACAAGCGCGAAAGCGAAAGATTAGCAGTGTACTGATGCTGTGACACGTTACCTGATAGATTCAAAAGACCGAAGAGTCATTAGTAGGGCCACATGAAAATCTGCGTGCGCAGAATTCCGCAGATTTCCGCAGATTTTGAGCCCATCATTGATTCTATTTATTTACTGGTGTAAATGTGTGTAAATTGATATTTATTCAGTTTTTAAATTTATTTCAGTAAAATATTGACTAATATGAAAATATCCATATGATTTATTTACAACACAGTTTGTAAAGTAACATTTTCTGTCTTTTAGTAGAGATTTTATTCGAGTGGATTGCTTTGTTTACCAAATAAAGTACATCTAATTGGATTTGCATTGTAAACATTAAATAAAAGTTAAAAAGGCATTACTTTTTATTTCATATATTAATTTTTTTGTTATGATGTTCCTAAAATAATTCCGCATAAATCCGCAGATTTTTAACAAAATACTCCGCAGAAATAGCAAAAAATGTCCGCAGTTTCCGTCTGGCCCTAGTCATTAGATAGAGACAATATTAATTAAATATCACGTTTAACAACTATAGACCCAGCGGTACATCTTTGATAAACTGTCCGACGTGCACTGCTCTCTGGGGTTTTGTGGAGCTGGAGCTCAGACGAGCGTATGACAGTGTGTGTGTTTGTGTGTGTTCACGTGATGTGCGTTTTCAGCAGTTTTTGGGGCTGTTCAGAAAAGCTAGATGGTATAAAGGCAAATTTGTAGTCCATATTGTAATCCATATTGCTTACATTCCTCACATCTGCTTTATTTTTGTGTCCATATAATGCAAGCACCTCAAAAATGTGCACAATGTGTCTATTCTTAAGCGACCACTGATAAGGTGTATCAATTTAAATGATTCATCGATTGACGATTTATCGTTTGCATCCCTAGACAGAAAATAGTCTATTGCTTTGTCTCGTTTTGAAGTCTACGACCTCTGGAAATCACATTTAGCAGCCTCATGCACTGTTGAGTCTGACTCATTTCAGAAACGTAACCATTACATTTCAAAGAAAGAAAAAAATGACTATAATTTACACCTCAAAAGGAATAGCAGTCAAATGTATAATAGCCACTTTTCTGAAATGAGACTTCCTATATGATGTACAGTACACGGCTGACAATGGCGACCTCCAAAGAGTGCAGTCTTTATTTACTTTATTTTGATGGCCCCCTTCAGATATTCTGTTGACTACAAGTAATGTAACTTTGCAACTATGTGTCAGCTACAGTAGAAGTCAGTAGAGTATTAGTAGCCTTTCTACTTAATACCATAACACTTTATAAACCCCAACAGGCATTTTACTGACTTTAACTAATGCCGAGTTCACACTGTGCGATTTTCAAAGTTGTTGGATCACAGTTGTTTTCACATTGCACAACACACTGCGGTAGCATTCAGTTGCTGCTGTGTTCACACTGCACGATGCATCAGTGACAGGAGGATACACACTGCATGACTACACTAGAAACAATCGCAGACAATTCTGTCTGGCTCACAAACATACAGTATGAGAGATGAGAGAAAAAAAAAACTCAAGATTATGTGCAAAACTGGGAATGGCACAAAAAGTATTTTTAATAATTTGGCATTCAGATGGTGTGTGTGCTGATTTTTGGTGAAAGGACAAGTAAGAAAAATGATTATGAAGGAGGAAAGGTTTGGATGGAGGGAGCAAGGATTGTGTGTTCTGCAAAGAGAGGAAATAAAGAGCTAAATGCTGATAAATAATCTAGCAATGTGTCTTTAATGTTGTCGCAAAGCTTATTTATTTTGATATTGAGGTCTATATGTCTTCCCCAAAGTTGCTCTCTTTTTGGCTGTTGGTTATCGCCAAAGTGTTTTTGTGTCAGAATATATTTCCCACAGCATGACTTTGAATCTGCATTTAGATATTTGGCAAGTTAAAATTTCACGGGCGTTGATGTCGGCAATTTTGCCTGCACAGATTTGCCTCCGATTTGGTGAATTGTTGGTGATTTTATAAAACCTGTCGTTGAGTGAAAATCAGGGCTAAAATCTTTCGGTGTGAACTCTGCATAACTGTACAATGTCTCATGTCAAATTGTTATACTAACTCTAAATCTACATGTCTACTGATTCTTCTTAGTGTAGCTAACATTTAGATCAAAATTAAGTGCTCGGGGGAAAAAAAACTAGCTGAATTGCTATATGGTATGTACAGTACATCTCCATATTTTGTTAGTTTTGAATATAATCTATAAAAAATGCATTTTACAATTGTAAATGTATCTGTGGCGAATGTGGCGGGGATGAGAACTGTGAGAACAGAACAAGGCTATTGTCTCGAGTGTAACCTGTGTGCCACACCGGTCTCGAGTCTCACTAAGGAGCTCTGGAAAAATTAAAGTAGTCGAGACAGCAGTGGAGGACAAGTGAGTTCCAGGCCTGGAGTTAGTGTTTTATTTTGCTTTCAGTTCAGCCATGAGAGACTGCTGCCCACCATCTGTTTTGTTGATTTATGCCCATCGGTTCTTCCCCTTTTTTCTTATAGCCAGAGAGCCATCAGGTCATTACTGTATCATACAAACTCAATATACTGCCCAGTCTTAATTTATAGTCAACAAAACCTGTATAACCCTTGTGCACTGTTGAAATTTACTACCCATTCGCTGTGTTGTGGCTGTTTTTGCCCCATTGACTACCATTATAATGACTTGTTTTTTTAGTTGCAAAGCCATGACAGCATAAAATCATGCATTCTTGATTGTTGGTGGTTTTCCCTGTTAAGAAGAGGTAAAATGTGTCATTTGTACTGTTGATCATCAGCTGGCAGCATTAACCCTTTACATTAGAGGCATTAGAGTTCTATGAATAAAACAGCAGATTACAGGGTGTGCACACAAAATACACTTATGTTTACTATGTTCTAAGAGCTGAGCTGCTTATTTTGATTAAGCTTTTTTGCACTGCAACTGATGATCGACAGTAAAAGTTACAAATTGTCCCTTATCCCAACACGGAAAACCAACAACTAACAAGAATGGAATGATTATATAGTGTCTTAGCTTTGCAATGAAAAGATTTCTTTATAATGGAAGTCAATGGGGCAGGCATGAACATAATGATAGAGTTGTAAATTTGCCCATGGTGTATTGTTGAATTTTTTATTTTTTATTTTCACTTGCCAAAATATGCCAAAATATGTCAAAATAAAATGTCATCAAAAATCATTCCATTTGTTGATACAAAAAGTAAGCTGTGGCCAAATTAAGAATCAAAATCACCCCAGAGTGGATGAAAACATTCCCAAAAGTACACATAGGGTTAAACTAGCCCATTCAGTAAAAGTGTCACATTTTAAAAAGAAGAAAA
>CAIGQQ010033155.1:4248167-4269848 GCA_903798035.1 Danio albolineatus
TATATATATATATATATATATATCTAATTGTTATTATTATTAATATTATATATTTTTTTATTTTATTTTAAGAAAAGTTATGCTGAATAAAAACTGTATTATGTTTGGCTTTTGACACACTGTTTAAAATATGTGGCTAAACCACTGACCCGATCGTGCCAGTAGAAATAATACTTAGCATTGAACCCTGCATGTGGTCAATTTTACCGTTATTAACTGTCAATTCAAGATTTTTTTGTGTTTAGTCATTTATTCATTTTCCTTCGGCTTAGTGTCTTTATTCATCAGGGGTTGCCACAGCGGAATGAACCGCCAACTTACCCAGCATATGTTTTACACAGCAGATGCCCTTCCAGCTGCAACCCATACACACTCATTCACAAACATACACTGCGACCAATTTAGTTTATTCAATTCACCTACTGTATACCGGACTGTGGGGGAAACCGGAGCAAACGCACGTGAACAAGAAGAAAACATGCAAACTCCACACAGAAATGCCAACTGACCCAGCTGGGACAGTGCTAACCACTGAGCCACCATGTCACCCCTTGTGTTTAGTCATTTTAATAAAATAATAATGTTACAATGAAATATAAATTAAGATTTTAAAAAAAGAGTAAAATAGTTTTGTGGATCTTATTCTAACAAAATAATTAAATTGTAAATTTTAAAAAAGGCAGAAATTACAGCCTCTTTAATTCTAACGGTTATCTGTGTTTATGCTTATGAAACCTGAGAAGAAAACAAAGGTTTACTTGTACTAGCACAATACTGGATAAACTGTAAATCGCAATAATTTTATTATTATAATTATTACTCATTTTTAACATAGATCACTGTAATCAGAGCTCTTCCAAAATTTATTACAGGCAGCATTAAATAATATACTAATGGCTCTGAAAATAAAATATGCAGTGTATTTTGTTTTCATATACATTACAGTTACATTATTTAAATTAAACTCGTTTTAAAATATCGGTTTGTGAGAAAGATTCAGCTCCCTCAGAGACTTTACATCTTTCATCACTGGATGAATCAGTGTTTTGAACGAATCTCAAATTATTCAGTGACACAAAAATATAATGGTAGCTTATCACCACCAATTGGCATAATCTAATCGCTACAAACCTCATTTGAAGCATTATTTCAAGCCATTTTTAATCTAGCAATGTTTACAGTATATCCAAGCTATAAACTAGAATCTCAGTATTTGTGCTACAATCTGAATGTATGTAACACAAATAATAATACTGGCCGAAAACCCTAAAGACTGAAGCAATTTCATATCCAAACATGATGACTGCTCTCTCTGGGTCAAACGCAGATCTGAGTGTACCACTGTGATGATCAAAGCCTGAATAATCAAAAAGCAATCACATACAAATAAGATTGCATGGGTGTTTGAATCAAGACTGATGATGATCTTTTAACGATTAACCGTGCAGGTCTAGTGATTGTTATTAAGGGCTTTAAAAAATAGGCTCAAATGACTGTTTAACAGCTTCACCCGTCTCTCCTTTAACCCTCCTTCACACACAGCCACACACACACACTGTCACTTTCCCCTAACCTTCTTCTAAAATAATGTTATCTGTTGCAAGGCGGCAGCCGGCACCCAATCTGCATGTAAATGTCAAGTCATTTTGCACTTTAATGAGAAGGACAGAGAATATCCTCTTTCCAAGCATGTCACGGCTAAGAGGCGTCCGTCAAACGCTTCCATCGATCTCGACCAGCGCCACATAGCAGGGTCAAACCCCATCAAACACATTCATCACAACAAACATACGCAGCAGTCAGAGGGAAGACACTGGTCTTTCATCTCGCAGGTTTGAAGAACACAGGTGGAACGTTTAATGTACCGAAAATGAATGAACGCGATGTTGATAAGGAACATCAAAAGTGCGTGCGACCCAAATAAGCCTTATATGTTTAAGTTCATGAAAGAAGAGACTAGTCTGAGAGAAGATGAAACTTCAGAGACGTGTGAAGATAGAAGCCTCGGCTATACGTGTACGTACGAGAAATCACACCAGGCAAGGCTTCAAATTTGATGGTTTTAATTTTAGAGTGGAATGAAAATAGATTGGGCTGAAATGATGTGATAATTTGAAAAACATTTGAAGAGATGTTGATGAAAGACGCTGTGCCCACATCCCTTCCCAATGCATCTCTCTCTTTCTCTCTCCCTTTCTCACTCTCTGTAAAGTCTGTACGTACTCATTTACATGCTTGTCAATTTAGCATGCAAATTTAGTGTGATTAATTAATGTATTTAATTATGGTCCCTGAACCGTTCGTTTAATGTATTTTTCTATCACGAGCGAATCAAACCTGAAATATCACTTTCACGTCTAAGTTCACAGCAAGTTCACAGCTGCTGCTGGTGCTAAAGGGTCACTGAACCAAACTTACTGAGAACAGACAGTAAAGAGTGAGTCTGGAGTTGCACTGAAAGACAGACTGAGTGGAACTGAATGTAAGAGGTTTTTTTAATATAATTGTACTACATTTGTGAACTTGGACCACAAAACTAGTCATAAGTGTCCATTTTTGGCCGCTGAGAAAAAGCTATTTGAAAATCATGTTTGAAATTTTTAGCAATGGACATTACTAATCACAAATTGAGTTTTGATATACTTACAAAAGGGAATTTACTAAATGTGTTAATGGAACATGATCTTTACTTAACATTTTAATGATTTTTAGCATAATCAATATGGAAAAATCAATAGTCTTGACTCAAACAATGTAATTTTTGCTATTCCCACAAATCTACAGAACTGTGCAAAATATTTAAGACAACATTAAATCTGTTGTTTTACTGGTGGTATAATGGATACATGTGACCCTATATAACAAGACCAAAGTCTTAAGTTTCATTTTTTTGTCATTGAGATTTATACTGGATGAATAAATGATCTTTCAGTTGATGTATGGTTTGTTAGGATATGAGTTAGGTTAGGTTAGAGTTTGAATTATTTTGGTTCAATCATTTAAGACATGTGAACGACAATGGAGAAAGGCTGTTTGTCCTGGTTTGAGCTACATTTTTACCAGTCCTTTTAGCAATATTGTATGAACTGATGGAATTGTGAATGTTGAAACGTACGGATAAGTTTTAATCCATTATGCCATTCCTTCTGGAAGGGACTTCAGTGGTAATATTTTTAATTTTCAGCATGATAATGGATAATGATTTGCTAGTTGCAGTGAAATCCTATCTGGAGAAAGAAAAGAGCTGATGAACAGACAGTCATGAAATGGCCTTCACAGTGTCCAGAGCTGAATATTATAGAGTCTGTATGAGATCACCTGGGCAGAAAAGGAAAGATATGACACTCTAAACCAGGGATTACCAAACTTGTTCCTGGAGGTCTGGTGTCCTGCAGATTTTAGCTCCAACCCTAATCAAACACACCTGAACAAGCTAATCAAGCTCTCACTAGGTATACTTGAAACATCCAGGCAGGTCTTTTGAGACAGGTTGGAGCTAAAGCCTGCAGGACACCGGACCTCCAGGACCGAGATTGGTGATCCCTGCTCTAAACCTAAAGAAAAATTCTGGAAAGTGCTAAAATAAGCTTGATATTACACAGCACATTATTTCAGAAAATGTCAGGACAATTAGAACAAAACAGTTCAAGCTGTACTTGGTGCCAAGAGAAGCCACATTAAACATAGACTTTTGCTGAAAGAGGAAGTGCTGTGCTGTTTTTTTTTTTTTGTTTTTTTGTTTTTGATGGGGTGATGGGGGGGTACATATTTTTCTTATATTTTCTGTTTGTTTTTGATAAAGAGACTGGTTGATTATATATTGTGCCAGAGTTTTGGCCCAACAAAGCTGCTATAGTGCTTAGGACTGTTGCATAGTACAGTGCTGTAGATGCACAACATAAGACATTTTGTGGTCTGGGGTCAAACTTAGTGTGACATGGAATCCAAGAACGTCACGCTTGGCATTTTAATATATTTTGATACAAATTACAAAAGATACTGTACTAGAAAACCTGCAATAAGCAGTAAATATCCAGTATAAAGACTCTATTTCTGTAAATCAAAGGCATACAGTACAAAACAGTACTGAATTTAATCACTGTATGTGGTTTAACACAATCATAATGATGCACCATGTCAAGTCATTTTTGCTATTTCAACAAAAACCTCATTTAGGTTAGCCAGCTAGATCTTGCAGTATCTGCAATAATAATGTAAAATACATCACAGAAAAGCAAACATTATGTTTGCAAGGCATAAACAGTGATGTACAAGATTAATGAATGGAAGATTTCCAGTGACAAAGCATTTTTAGCCAGAAAGGCTTTCTATTCATCAAAAAATACTGACAAAACATATCAAGGTTTCTATTTAAAAATATATTTAGAAATAATGTAAATAATGACCCTGTTTAAATTATTCCACAATATAGTGCTTAGTTTCCACACCTCAACATATTCCGTTGTTTTATTTTACATTTACAGTTACTCATTTAGCAGACACTTTATCCAAGGCGAATTACAAATGTGGATAAAAGAAGCACTTCAACTCACCAGAAATCTGTAATATAAAGACGTAATGAGTCTAACTTAATACATTTTTTTAATTGATTGAGCCCTTGTAATGGAGTGTTTTTAGGAAAGCGTCAAGCCTACTCACCTGCATGAAGCACACTCAGAATTGCACAATGTTAGGAACATGGAGTGCTTATAAGAAAGTGTTTTGTACATTTGAGAACAATTGTTGGTTTGTCTATAAAAGATTTAATTCCACCGGTGATTCAAACAAGCACTTTACTAAAATAGACTTGAATTGATAGCAGATTAATGCAGATGTTAGAGAGACGGATTAAGCATAAATGAAGTAGTTGAATCATTGAGTTTCTCCAAGCCAAATTGTGGATGAAGACTAACTTTCCATGTTTTCTAACGGTGAGTATTATACAGTCATATTGCCTGTATTATATGACAGTTGTTTACGTTTACTGTGTTTTCAGAATGAGCCTATGTTGACTATTTCCGGTAGTATTTCAAAGTGCAGATCCAGGCTGCATCCAAAGTCATGTACTTTCCTTCTAGTGTGTGGGGAGTAGTAGGCTTTTTCAGATGCAGATACACCCTTACTCAAACTGCTAATTTATGGATTTAATTAGAACTACAAATGCAGGTTAAAAAAATACAAACATGGTAGAGGAGGCTTTGGTAAAGATGTTTCAATGACTGTTCATTAACATTCATTCATTTTCCTTCAGCTTAGTCCATTATTTATCAGGGATGATCATTCCACAGCGGAATGAACTGTCAACTATTGTGGCATATGTTTTACACAGCGGATGCCATTCCAACTGTAACCTCAGTTCTTCGATGTGTTTAGCCTGTGTGTGCCTATAAGTGTAAATGCCTCTCCGGTAGCGATAATCTTTCATTATTATCATCTGTTTGGCATTTATCTGAATGGCCACTGTTAGCTAAGATATCTGTAACATTAACATATGTACAGTATATGAAAAAAAATGCGTTCAACAAAAGAAAGTAACGTAAACAGATTTGTGTCAAGTGAAGGGTGAGTAAAGGATGACAGAATTTTGTTTTTGGGTGAACCATCCCTTTATTGAAAATAACTGCACACATTTGAAAATGCATCAGCCAATCAGAATCAAGCATTTAACAGCCCCATAGTATAAATTATTCTAATAACCTTAAAACAGGGGTTTCTTTCTGATCATCAAAAAAAATTAATTAAATCGTTCGCTATGTAATTCATTTAATAAAGATTTCAAAACTAAATGACACCTTTGTATCGCAGCTGAATAAAACGCAGCTGCCCAGAGGAATATTTCTTTCCTTAAGCGCGAGAAGGTCACAAGTTCAAATCTTGCTCGACTAACATTTTTTAATAAACCAATTAAAGCAACATCTGTTCATCAGTAGATGTATATCAGTGATGGTGGCATATTTGGTTGCACTTTCTTTTGTCATTTAACTGCGCTTTTCTTGCCTACGCCTTACCCGCCCCTCACCAGAGGGAATGATAACATTTAATCTAATAAATGAAAAAAAAAAACTTTGAAAGACTGATAAGAGGATAATTCAGAGCGAAATAACCCTCTGTAGCTGCTGTTTTTCAGCAAACATGAAGCAAGATGGTATAGCCAGATATGTAAGGGTGCTGACAGCTCTGTTAATCGCAGATTTAAAGGGGTGGGGGGGTCTGAAAATAGAGACAGTCCCCCTAAATAAGGTCTAGAATCGCCTAAGGGTTGCACTTTTCCCTCATCTTCCTCCATGATTACCTGCAGAGGTTACGCCGCACATTCGATCGTGCCTGGAATGCAAGTCAGGGTTGACGCAGAGGATTAAGAGGCACGGCAGAGACTAAGGTATGGGACTTGGAAAAAAGTGCATGTGTTGGGATTTTTTCCCTCCTCCTCTTTCCCTCTCTCTCTTCTCCTATCTCTATCTTCCTCTCAGTCGCTCTCTCCGCGTGGTGGGGGCCGAGCGTTGGATGTGCTGAGTTAGCTTACGGTAACGGGGCAGCGAAGTCTCAAAGGACCCAAGCTGTGAGGTCAGGACTCTCGCTCAAACAAACGGCAGAAACGCTGCATCATTACCTCTGCTAATGCTGAGGCGCTCGAAAGCCCTCCTCCTCACACAACTACAACCGCAGCCTCACGTCCACTGAAACAGTATCATAAAAGGCCATTTTATACCATCCGCACAAGCCATGTGTAAGTGAAACCCAAGTGTAACTGGAGCAGCGGGATCAAATATAGCTTGCTGTGACAACATTTATGCTGCAAAACAAAGCTGTGTCTCTACATAAAAGTAAATAAATAAACTGGGTTCCAATTTGAATACATCCTAAATAATATTCAAAGACAGAATATGTATACAAAGTTATACAAAGTTACACAAAGTTCAACTTAATATTTTAGTCAGTTTGACTGATGTAAGTTGAGATCTTTAAATGTTCCTTTCATTCAACTATTAGTTTTGAAAAAAGTTTCTTAAAAAAGAATTCTCGGGTGGATACTTTTCCAACCCAGGTTTATTCTGAATACATACTCCTGTATACATTTCAGAAAAACACAAAATACGTCCCAGGTGGTACTTTTTTGCAATTTGTGTTTTCACGAATTCACCAGAGACTGCTGTGTACGCTTTTTGAGATCTCAAATTTCTCTCGCGAAATCCACCAGAGGCGATGTCAACTGACTGACTGACCAACCAACCGATAACCCCACCCACCCCTTTCCTAAACCCAACCAATATTGTTTTCAAAAGCACCGATTGACCAGCACCCACCCACTTCCGTAAACCCAACTGACACGGTTTTGAAAAGCAATCCAGAAAAAGAAAAGCCACATGATATTTACTACATTGTCACCCTGTTATTTACTTGTTTATTTTATTTTTTTATTAGTTTTTATCTTTGCTGCTTTCTGGAACTGTTTTTCGCCAGATTTGAACCCATCGTCACAGTCAACTTTTCTCTGCATCTCAAGTTCACCGACATATGCTGCAAGCTACTGGTCAAACTGGTAACTGCGGGAAAGCTGTCCATAAAGAGGTAAGCAGTCAGCTGCTAGCTGAACAGCGTCATACTGCAGCGTAGCATTCATTTTAAAGACGAAATGCAGCCAAACATACTTCTGGCTACATAATTCGCAATCTCCAAAAATGTATATAGGGCTGCGTTTTTAGGATGAGCCTATGTTGACTATTTCCGGTAGTAGTTCGAAGTGCAGATCCAGGCTGCATCCAAAGTCATGTACTTTTCTTCTAGTGTGTGGGGAGTAGTAGGCTTTTTCAGATGCAGATACATGCTTACTCAAACTGCTAATATATAGATTTAATTAGAACTACAAATGCAGGTAAAAAAAGAATACAAACATGGCAGAAGAGGCTTTGGTAAAGATGTTTCAATGACTGTTAATTAACATTCATTTATTTTCCTTCGGCTTAGTCCATTATTTATCAGGGATGATCATTCCACAGTGGAATGAACTGTCAACTGTTGTGGCATATGTTTTACACAGCTGACACCCTTCCAACTGCAACCCAGTACTGGCAAACATCCATACACATCTCGCATTCACACACACACAAACACACACAGTCATACACTATGGCCAATTTCAGTTACCCAAGTCACCTACAATGCTTGTCTTTAGATTGTGAGGGAAACTGGAGCACCCGGAGGAAACCCACACAAACACGAAAAGAACATGCAAACTCCACACAGAAATGCCAACTCGCCCAGCCGGGACTCGAACCAGCAATCTTCTTGCTGTGAGGCAACAGCGCTAACCACCATGCCGCCCAAGTAACATATAACCAACTAGAAAATATTTAAATCATGTTTTGCGCATTATATTTTATCTGCAACAACAACGTGTACTTTTATAAAGACGTGTCTGGCCATTAACTTCTGAATGAATTATTAGACCTGAGGTGATTTCTCTGTAAACGGCAGATTAACGTGCTGCTGCTTTTCCAATATGGTAGAAAATTAAATATGAAAGAAATAAGGATGATGAGTCGAGATGATTGACAGGGCACGTAACTAGGCAACATAACGGTCTGTTCATGAGGATGTAGTATGCCCCAAAACTAGCATACAGTACTCTTGCTCTTTTATTACACACTCAAAAGTATGTATTTTTACTACACAAATAAATTCATACTTTTATGTAAATAGTATAAATAGGTACGTTGGGATGCAGTATCCATCTATAATTATTATTTTATTAACAAAACACAGTACATGAAGAGAAATCTTGTTTCTTATGATCACAAATGAATCAATGTTTATTTAATTTAATATAAAAACACTCAGTTTCTGTTAATAAAAAGTTTGAGAAAAAGCAGTGTTGTCGTTATTACAGAAATACTGAAATATCTTCAAATTATGTCTGAGTATTATGTTGAACAATTATGGGCCTTTGAATCAAGAAAGCTAAGAATGTCTGCTATTTACTTTATTATCAACAGTCCTTGATAAATTGGTTATCTGGAGAATTAAGATGTGAAATCAATGTGGAATCTATTTTACAAGAGGGTAAAAAAAAATATGCTCAAATGGTAATTAAGTCACACAAAACAGTCAATACTACAATTTGCTTGAAATGTTTGGATTCAGCCAGCCTATGAAATGCAAAGCAGCATCAGTCAATGAAGAGTTCTGATAACAGTCAGATTACTGAGCAATGTCAGTTTTGTGATTTTCAGCGTAATGTTTTCAATGGTCAGAAACAGGACAAAGATCCAAACTAGTCAAGTACGGATCAAAAGAGTTTCATATTGCTTGGAGGGTTTCCACTTTAAGCCAGATTTTATATTCCTTGACCTTTCCCTGACATTCACTGACTAAAAAGTTGAATTTCCATGACATCTAATGAATGAAAAAACAGGCCGCTGTTATGCTTAAATATTAATAAATGAAAATTAAAATATTAAAATGATAACAATATGTGTATGGCTTTAGCTTGAATATAACTTTGCATGTCATTATGGATAATTTATGACTTGCTGTTTACGAGACTGAAGTGCTCCCTCTTCCATATTTCATAGGTCAATAGTAGTTTTACAAACTTTACATTTATCTTTTCTGTCATCTACATTAAACCCCTATCTTTGAAGGGGTCATTTTGAAGCTAAAGCTCTTAAAATGGACATTTTCCTGCTATGTTAGCCTTAGTTAACAGGTACAGTCTGGTAACTGCATTTGACTTGATTGACTGCCAGTGTATGCAAATGGAGCTGAAAATAGCCTAACCATAACAATAGGCATCAAGCAAACAGCATGGCACAAAAATAATTAAATAGACAATTAACAGTGGCAAACAAAAATCGCTGGTATTCTATGATTACGACAAAAATATCTATAACAATTCCTTGACTTTCAATGTCTGGAACAGATCTTTTAAATTTCCATGCCCTCCAGGAAACCTGCACTGTAAAAGATATCTGTTAATTAACAGGTTCCGTATTTTGTGATTCACAAGTGTTTTCCGTTTATTTACGGTTGTGATTATAACACCTCCATCTCTGCTCTGATGACTTTTGATGCTAAAAAATTGAACGCTACGGTTTAACAAAGTGACATTATTGACATTTTAGGTATAATAAATAATAAATACAAAAATAAGGCTGTAAAATAACAGAAAATCTACAGCCCGTTTATTTAAAGGATTTTGTACCATAATATACAAGATAAACTCAGACATTATATCACTTTACAGTATTAAAAATGTTTTTAAAAGTCACTTTTGCTAACTTTTCAAGGTTAAAAGTTGTAGAAAGATCAAAGTCTCATAATGCAATTCAAAAGCATTAATAAACAGGGAAAAATTAAAACATAAATCACAAAATACAGAAAACTGCTATGGTTATTTACATGTTTCATTGTGATGATTAGGTTCGGGCAGTGTACCGAAACAGGTGACATATGTAAACGGTATGCACCAGACCAAATCAGCATATGAATTTAGATACCTAATTTCGGTACCACTGGTACTGCATCAAGACATAAGAAGCATCAAGGGGTACATCAAAGGCACACATAGGTATGCTTTGTCACACTATCTCTAAACGTTCATTCATTCATTCATTTTCTTTTCGGCTTAGTCCCTTTATTAATCTGGGTTCGCCACAGCCAATTTATCCAGCATATGTGTATTCCAGCTGCAACCCATCACTGGGAAACATCCATACACATACACTATCGACAATTTAGCCTACCCAATTCACCAATACTACGTCTTTAGATTTGTGGAGGAAACTGGAGCACGAAGAAAACCCATGCCAGCACAGGGAGAACATGCAAACTTCACACAGAAATTCCAACTGAACCAGCCGAGGCTCGAACCAGCGACCTTCTTGCAGTGAGGCGATTGTGCGATTGTGGGGGGTTGATCCCTTATTTTCACATCCAAATGTTGACAGGTATGCTCCATTCAGCTCCCATTTAGCCAAACACGTCTGCGGTTGACATTAAAAGCAGTGTGGTGTACAGTAAAAGTAAGTTTTCTATCAAATTTAGCATCCTACCTAACACGACAACCGTTCTTTTTTGCAACCGGGGACCCGTGTGACGTCATGTGTGATGTAGGTTGGTAATTCGTCTATGGTTCAGATAACAAAAAAAAATAAATCTGCCCTTTTTTTTTTTCATTCTTAACATAGGAGTTTTTCAAACGATACAACCCTGATGACAGTTTTTGTACTTTCTGTCTTTTTCCTGACAATTTCTGCCAGCTAGAAATCACTGCTTACAAATCACAAGAAATGCATAATACATCACATAAAACCAAACATTTTGCAATGCATAAAAATAAACATAAAATACCTCCAAACATATAATTTTCAATAGGTGTGCAATACTGTGCACAAAAGACAAATGACAGTTCTGTCAACTCAACTGTCCCAAAATCTATTAAACCGGCCTTGGACTAAACCAACCTTAAAATTCAGCATCCAACTATAATTTAATCTCGGAAATAACATTAATTAAATGAAAGAGGTAAAGTCTGCATCGCTTGTTGCATTTTCTTCATCCAAACATGTCTGCGGTCTTGTTCAAATTTCCTATTTTGGTCTCACATCTTGCCCACAGTCTAAAATTGAAATTAACAGTTTACATTTATTATTCTGTAAGCATGTGTTGAGTGCATCTTTCACTTTGACATACATCACGCACAGTTGGTGATGGACCAATTTCTGATTCACACTTCTAAATCCTCACAAATCTGCATCAGTCCCCTGGTCTGAGCTTTAATAATTCAGTGATGCACAGTAATGAAATATTAGAAGTGAAATAAATTAGCTGAAATTTTCGCTCTGTGTGTTAAAGCCTGTCACGCTGTTAGAAGTCACACTGAGAGACCACTTCCCGTCAGCGTTCAGAGAGGTGTTGGACAGATGTAAAGTCAAGTATACATTTAAACATACAGCAATCATTACTGATGACAGGCATTAATCTGAGACCCCAGTGAGTCATATGTTCCCCACTAAAGCACATTACAATTATAGCACTCACACACAAACATACTATGCATTTATTCATAAAAGGATAGAAGTTTTGCAGCATATACAATGTTTGTTAGCTGTGATGCCAACTATGCCAGTAGATTTCTAAAACTTGGTAAAAAAAAAGTTTTAGCTCTCAAGCTGACGCATTTAAAATGTACAAAAATACCCATGACTCATGTTTTACGTAGGAGACAGAAATTTCTGTCCAATAAAGCGCATGTCAAGGAAGATAATGTGCTCTCGCTATAATATCATCTAGATTTGCAAGTGCCAAATCACCATGTAATGGTATTGATGCAAAAGACCCCAAATACACTTTAAAATATGGGTTCCTAACAAAGATTGTTGGAGAAATACATAAAAGACTAATTTTTTGTTCACTAAATTCAACAGTTTGTAAAAAGAACAATTTATTTCTGTGTGGAAAACATTTTGATTAGTTAACAGCCATTGGCTATTATTAATTATAACATATACTATTATAAATTTCTATTTTAAAAAAGGTGTATGATGGTCCCATCATACATCAAAGGTTCTTTCACCTTGTTTTGTTAGGAAATATAAAAGTTATTAAGAAATACAGCATGATTTTATTTTATTTTATTTTATTTTATTTTATTTTATTTTATTTTATTTTTTATTTTATTTTATTTTATTTTATTTTATTTTATTTTATTTTATAGTGGGCGCCACGGTGGCGTAGTGAGTAGCACGTTCGCCTCACAGCAACAAGGTCGCTAGTTCGAGCCCCGGCTGGGTCAGTTGGCATTTCTGTGTGGAGTTTGCATGTTCTCCCCGTGGTTGCGTGGGTGCGTGGGTTTCCTCCGGGTGCTCCGGTTTCCCCCACAAGTCCAAAGACATGTGGTATAGGTGAATTGGGTAAGATAAATTTTCCGTAGTGTATGAGTGAGAGTGTGTATGGATGTTTCCCAGAGATGGGTTGCAGCTGGAAGGGCATCCGCTGAGTAGAAAATATGGTGGATAAGTTGGCGGTTCATACCGCTGTGGCGACCCCGGATTAATAAAGGGACTAAGCCGACAAGAAAGTGAAAGAATGAATATTATATAGTGCCACAAAATACAATCCGAATAACTGTTTTGCCATTGGCTTTTTAACTATAAAATATAACTTTTTTTAATCATAATACAGCATTTGTGATTTTGAAATACATTATTATTGTTGTTATTATTATTATTATTATTATTATTATTATTATTATTATTATTAAAAAAAACAATATGCAAATCAATAAGAAAATATTAATTGATTTGCAATTACTGTCCACATTGTGTTGGAAAAAGTTGTGGGGGAAAATGAGAACCCAAACCAAGAGACTCGACATTGAGAATCTTTTAATGAGAGCTGTTGGTTGTTCTGCAGTCGAACAGCAACTTCAAGAAGTCCACGAGTCTGCAAGAGCCTTAAGGAAACTCTTACAGTGAAGAGCAGTTTAAAATAAGTCTGATTTGAGACAGAGTTGTCCTGTCAACATTGTTTTTAGAAGGTGGAGATGGCTAACAAAGCATGCAAATGAAGTAGATAGGTGAAAGAACCTGCCCAGCTACTGATCACACAAGTTTATCAACAAAAGAGTTTCTTTGGAATGAATGAATCCACAAGGTCGTTGAGAATGTTTAATGTCTCTCACACCCTGTCTGCTAGAGTTTTGAATGAAATCAGATAATTCAAAACCAAAGAATATAACTTTTTAGTTACATATATTACATTTCTGGAGTCATTGATCCCAATAAAACTTTCTATTTTAAAAGTGTATGGCGGTCCTAAGCTGAAAGAACCTCTCCCTTAAGTTCTTTATTAGAAAATATAAGTCAATAGGAAATATAAAAATCCATATTAAAAAAATCCAAGCCTTAATATCCTTTCATCAAAATTAATTTAAATGCATTTAAAGACATCAGTGTCAATGTCACTTATTATTAGAAATATATGTACCATCTATAACTTGACTGATTAGAAAAAAATTGTACAAAACAACTCATCTGTATACATCAACCATCTCATATAATTGTAGCATGTAGATCATTTTAATGAAAGATCTTTCCTCCTTTGGAGTTTTATTAAAGGATAATATCAAGATCATACTGTATCTTTTTACAAAGTATCTGTTTTCTTTAGAAGCATCTTTGAAAAGAAGGTTTAACTTGCAAAGTCATGGCAGTGAGCTTCCTTCCGAGATGTTGTCTGTAAATGTGTGAGCCTTGTTTATTTGAATTGAATCTGAATGCCTCAGAGTTTTATCATTTATCAGAACGAAAAAAGTTCAGAACTCTGCATTTGTTTAATAGAGAGATAAATTATTTTAAAAAGCTATATCTTTGTCATCGACCTAGATGTGAATAGAGCAAGATTCTGCTCATAGAAACTAACTGCCATTACCATCTGATTTTACAAATCTAATTTCTTCATTTATGTTTCTATATTATATGGATTGAATTATGATATGCTGCAACATAAAGTAGAAAAAAACATAGCAAACGCAGACTGGTGCTGGGGTGGAGGAGGCCCAAATAAAATAATGCATGATTTCCACTGAGCAGTATGCTTCAGTGCAATAGCAAAGTAAAAGTAAAGTAAAATTAATTACGAGTCATCCTGATCAGGCTTGTGTTTCCACTGCCAGCAGTACTCTACTCAGAAGGTAAGTCAGAAGGTTGTGATCAACATAATTCTCACTCACATAAAAAAAGCGGTACATGCCATTTACATGATGTCTACTTTGACACTCTAATTAAAGTTTGACAAAAACAAAACACATTTAAGATGTTGACAGTCATACATATGTCCCACATTTCTAAAAACCCCATTAGGACACATATATATTCATTAAAAAGTGAAAATTGGTTGTTTTTGCATTGTTTTGAGCAAATTTGTTCTTCCGGTTTGAAAAGAAATGTTGACGCTACGTCACGGCAATGAGATCATTGTGTAAATTCCACCGTGAAGATTGGATGTTTGTACCATTGGGTACAAAGTGACATTATTGAGTTTTCAGCATTAATTCATGAGACAGATTTGGTTCAAACCAATCAGCCCGCTCTATTGTGAACAAGATGCAACTTCATTAATATTCATTAATATAGCTTTGAAGACTCCTTTTACCTTACAGTGTTCAGAGAGAAGCCACGTGGTGTTGCCAACCATCATTAAAACAAGAAGAAAAAGAGTTGTTCGGGACATGTCGTTGGTGTTCCGTTTTTAAATGTGCCGAAACAAAAGCACAGCTAGCATGAGGACCCAAGCAGTTGGATTACAGTGTTCTGCCAACATGAGAAAAAAATATGTTTGTAAGGAACGTTTTTTTACCTGAGAGATTTTCAAATCTGAAAATGATGAAATCCGGATTTGCCACTCGTCTTATTTTTAAAAAAGTTGCAGTTCCAGTTCCTGTTGGTTGTCCTGTCTCTATGAATTTGGTAAGTGTGTGATCAGTGTTCTTTGTTTTTATTTCTCCAAAGGTATCGTCAACAGTACTCTTTCAATTTTTAAAGACATACTAAAGTCAAAATTAATTTAGTTACTAAGTTTACAGTAATTTTACTACAATATTCGGAGAGCACAGTTAAACTGTATCGTGAGAAATCCTCCACTTTTTACACTTTTTTCTCAGATTCGCTATAAACGCTGCTTTCCGAATCCCTGTCAATCTCTTCTGCGTCTTTGTTCAGGTTGCCGGCCGCACGTAATGAAACTCCCCTTTTCGTGCAAACCCTTCCCTCTTTCACTGCAAGACAATCCCACCTAAACTAAGCTGGACTCAACCACTTTCCCTACTTTTTTCAAACTTCTTCAGGGTTTCATGGCCCTTTAATTATTTTAAACTGTTTACTTCATTATTTAAATACACACAAATAAAGACAGAAAACGGTTCCACCCATGCTTTCCAGACATTTAGGCCCAAACCTAATTCTACCCTTAGCCCTTCCCCTTGTCCCAATTCTCTTTAGCTTGAAGGTGTAGGACTAAGGGGAAAGGCTAGATAGCCCTTAAAACCCTTTTTAAGGACCATACTTGAAATCAAGGAGTGAGAAATTTTCCAAGATACACCAGCTACAACGGCAGCACGGCTGCACATGGAAGTAAGAAGATGCACAAATTAGTATTTTTTGTCATAATTCCGATTTTTTTTAAACAAACAAGCATATGTGTTAATACATTCATAATGGCATTCGTGATTAACTTTCATGCTTTTTTTTTTAAATGCTAAAATAAAAACCGCTTAATCGTACTGTTTCCATAATACATAATAACAACTCCTGTATAATAGTCCCACACCATGCTTTCCCATCTGTCACTTGATGACACTGGAATCCCCTGTCAGAAAAGTCTAGTGGCTGGGAATGACCTTTTTACAGTGACTGATATAATGTTAATGTGGTTTTCGTGTGTTTCATAGATGAATATGGCTACGGTGTAAATACGCAGTACAGTTACGATCTTATCGCCACATTATATCGTTATGATAACATGATAAATGCCTTCAGTGATTTCCTGAAGATGAATACCAAAAAAAAAAAACCTTACTGGAATAACTACAGCATCACGATCGTCAAAATCATATGTAGCAAGAGATCACGATGACATATGATGACGTATGCAGGTGTTGTAGTGGTGTCCCATTTCTTAAGGGTAAATTCTGAAGCCCTTCCCATTCACACTCTGTTTCAAGGACCAAGGGGAAGGGCAAGGGGTACAAAATATAATTGGGATTGGGCCTTAGATGCGACCTGTGAACAGATTCAATAAATAAATTGAGTACAGACAGAAGATACTGTTCTTAGTTCTTGGCAGTTGGCTGTTTGTCACAAGAAGAAGACACGCTTTGTTTCAGCATGGTTCATTGCCGCTCGCCATTATTGCATTATTATGGTGTTGTATTTTGGCAATATAAAATTGTTTTTTTATGCTTCTGTTGTCTTTCCCTTTTCTTGTTGTATGTGCAATTGACCATTCTCTGTAAACCATTAGCATTCATCAGCAAATCTATTTGCATCCTTTTAGTACCACACTGTTGTGCTCGGTGCACATATGAAAGGGTTACAAAAAGGTGGAACAGTTTGCTGTTTTGGTACAGAAAAACAGAAATAGAAATAAATACGTAGCATACCAAACCATACCGCTCAGTAGAAACAAACCATTAAAGGCACACAGTATTGAGTTGCAGCAGTTTGGGACAGAAATAAGACTGTGTGGAAAAAAAAAAGAGAGAGAGAGAGATTGATTGGCTGTGCCTGGAAGAGCCAATAACTACTCTGAAAAGCTTCATGGCTAAACTATTGCCTTTTCTTTGCCTGCTGCCTTTGAGGTCAGTTCAAGGTAGCCAGAAAAAAAAAAAATCATCATACCATTTCATGTGATAAACAAAAAGGAACAATAAGGGAGAAAATATGAGAGACGAAAACAGGAAAACAACTTAACTACACAAAATAACAGTGTGATGTACAGCGGAGCAGGGGGTTGGATGGATGAATGATTGGAGGGCGGATGGATTGAGTGATAGAGATGAAAGTCCTTTGATGAAAGCCAGCTGTTTACAAAGACTCCTCGCATTGCATTTTTAATTCTGTTAATGATGGGGTGTCATCAAGAAAGAAAAAAAAAAACTAATTAAAAATCTGCACAAGACGCTCGCAGGAGTGGGCGTCCTCACTCATTGTTAAAAAAAATACAGTATCAAAGAAATATCATTCTGTAACATTTAATAAAGGAGATATTAAATGTGAGTGAAAAGGTTAATAACAGGCTGCATTAATGGGATTCATTCAAGTGTGGCTTAATTGCAAGCTGTGTTCAATAAACTATTAATCAGGCGTTTATGCTGAATAAAGCTTCTCCATCTGCAACCCACTAATTGAGTAGGAGGCATCCCCTGACCCTTGGCCATGGATACTGAAGCTCTGGATGGATGGGCTTGTCTTCTGCTTCTTGTGTGGTTCAATAAAGTATCGGTGACTGAAGCTGTGGGAAGCCGGCAGCTCCTGCTTGTATTTTCGGTGCATTTCAGGAAGCAGGCTATTGTTTCTGTTTGTGTAACTGCAGATGAACATCTGCTTACAGTGCGTGTGTGCTGTATGGATAAAAATAATCCTAGATGATTCAGTTGTTTCCGTTCCTGAATATTCGGTTTGCTAGCAAAGGCACAGCGAGAGAGAAAACTGTCTTGTTACTGTTACACAAGCAATTAAGCAAATAGGAGAACAATTGTGGCTTGTGTGGTCTTAATTTGTGTGCAGTTTGCATGTTGATAATATAAAAGAAAGAAAAAGAAAAGAAAAAGAAAAAAGCTGATCATATTTATTATTATTATTGTTGTTGTTATTTATTAATTATTATTTTTATTATTATTTGTATTATTATTAATACTTGTATTTGCCAAATAAATGTAACGTAACTGTTTCCATGAAAACTAGATTTCACCATTATATTATATTATATTATATTATATTATATTATATTATATTATATTATATTATATTATATTATATTATATTATATTATATTATATTATATTATATTATCTGTAGTGCCTCACAACACAACCCTAACACCAGACGTGGCAAGCGTGGATAAATCGCGCTATTTGTGCGCAAATAGACGCGTGAACATTTTGAGTGTACTCGCTTCATTCGCGTGTCAAATTCACTTCACTACAGACGCGGATTCGCAGGTTGGGCAGGCCTTCTGTCTGCCCGGTGACATTTAGCTTCATTGCTTTATAGAGAGAATAGCTGTGTTTATGGGCTTTATGAAGGCTGTAAAACAGTGTCAATTCGTTTGGAGCCGTGTCTGAGTCCACTAGATCCTTTCAGAGGTGTACCCAGCTGTGAGCTCATAAACTCCCTCCAGAAACTTAACCTGGATGATGGAAGCTTTCAGCAGTGCTTCTGACTGAGCCAAGCCCAGTTTGATGAACTGTTGTCGGTGTCAGCAGGAGGATTTTCCCCCAAGACACCAACATCAGAAGCTACGTCATAATCACACCCCCACAAGAGCAAGCTGATTGGTTAACGCAGCGCGAATCGCATCATTCGCGCCACCTCATTTGCCAGTATAGCACCACAGGATGTCTATTCCCGTTTTTGCATTGACTTAACATGTAAATCAGTCACGCTTGATGCTTCTTCTGCGTCATAATACAGCATTTTTGATTTTAAAATACATTATTATTATTATTATTATTATTATTATTATTAATTATAATTATTATTATTTTAAAACACAATATGCAAAATAATATGTGTGCATTGTGTTGGAAAAAGTTGTTGGAAAAATGAGAACCCAAACCATGAGACTCGACAAGCAGAATTCTTTAATGAGACGTTGGTTATTCTTCTGTCAAACAGCATCTACAAGAAGTCCACGACCCTGCTAAGCCTACAGCAGACTCTTACAGCAACAAGTGTCAGGGTTCGGGTTGGGGAAAAGGAGCGAGGACTCACTTGCAACATAAAATGAGTATTTATTAATAATAAAATAAAAGAAAGAGCAAAATAAACAACCCCGAGGGGGAAAACATTAATTAAAAAGGCAAAAACAAACTTTACTGGGCAGGCTGGGAAAAAAGGCAGGACTGGACAGGACAGGGCTCGACACACCAAGACAAGAAGATGATCGACATGAAACGACGATGATCGACAACGAACTGGCACAGGACAGCAGACATGAGGAGAATTTAAAGGAGAAATAATTAACAAACAGACAGGTGAACATGATAGACTAATAATGGGTTAACAAGGAGGGTGGGGCTAGACAATAGACAGGAGAGCGCATGACAACACAAGCCATTCACTCACATAGAGACTAGAACACGCAGCCAATGAGAGAACTCATTAACTGCGTGCTCACATGACGACACAAGTACGCGGTGTATGTAAACACACACACACCACGTGCTAAACACAACAACAGAGGACTGAACGCAAGACACAAGCACACGATAAAATGAAAACATCTTACCGTGCGCTCACAGACACAGTGTGCATGTTTCAACCCAGCGCCACCAGAAACAAAACCCGACTGGACTTAAAGTCGCTGGGAATGAAACGCACGCCTCAAACAAACAAATCACAAGGAAGAGAGCACGCAAATCGCAAACACGCCCAGACCCCACTCGCCCGCATCACGAGCGCCCACAATCGGCACTCATATAGAGACACAATGACAACACACAGGACTAGACAGAGCTAGTGTCTGGACTCTGCCACCAAAAACAAGAATTAACAAGACTGGAGTGGCAGAACCCTGACAACAAGAGTAGTCTAAAATAAGTCTGATTTGGGTAGTAGCTAAAGGTGGAGATGGCTAAAAAAAATCATGCAAATGAAGTAGATAGGTGAAAGAACCTGCCCAGCTGTACTATTCACACAAGTTTATCAACAAAAAAGTTTGGCCTGAATGAATCCACAAAGAAAAAGACAGTCAGTGAGACCCTGCCCATTAATAAAAACCAAAGAATCTAACTTTTCAGTCATATATACACACACACAACAGTTCTGTCTGGTTCTTGAATCTGATTGGCTGATAGCTGCGCAATATTGTGCAATAACAGCGCTTGTACAGCCTCCTCACCCTTTTGTATTACTCTGCCCACATAGAGTGACAGTAGATCCATAAACTCACTACAGTTTGACAAATATTCCAGCTGTTGGACAACATACTGTACTTTTGAGGCTATTTTAGGCAAGAATGTTGTTTTGATTGCAACTATGCAGTTAATTTATAAAGACAGTGTCTTTTTTAAAATATTTATAATTTCAGAGATAAAATTGGCCTCAATCAGCCTGTCATACTAAGAGCAAAGGCGGTTGAACTTCCGCCATTAGACGGCAACAAAGACAGCATAATAAGCCCTTAGAGGAGAAAAACTCAGCGTAATTTCAAACTACAGCTGATCAAATCAATATAAAAGTGACCTTCTAAGTTGATCTCTCTCTTTTGTATGTTGTAGTGTTGTATTTATACCATAGTAATTGTAGTGTATTGAGTGTTAGATGGGACTCACGTATCAGGAATGTATGTATTTTGTGTTGGCCATTTGTTTGTTTCTAATGAGTCTAATGTTTTCGTTACTGCAGACTAGTTCAGTAAACAGAAAGAAAGAAAGAAAAAATGCCTGCATGTGTTTAGCGTTTTTCCTTATAAGTTTTCTGGTAGTGTTTGCGTTGCTTTGGCTTTTTCGGGGTTAATTTTTGTGATAAAGAAATATTGACAGAGAAATATTGGTAAATGTCTCTACACTGATGGCATTTAAATTCAAATCTTAAAATGTCAGCAAAATAACCTGTTTTGTCATCACTTTATCAAATGCTGGCTCTAAAATGACGTTGGTGAATTAGTAACGGTTTCTGCTGTTCTGACGCCAGCTGCAGATGTGAATGAATAGTGGAAGTAGTTCCTCATACACAATTTTTAGACTCTCTGTATTTGATTATCTTTTTTTTATATACAAGATTATGCCTTCCAACTGTTATATAAATTAATATCACACTCATAGCAGAGCAATGTGGCTGTATATCATCACTGGTAGGACACTAAGGCACTCGACCTGCGGCCTTGGCCAACGCACGCCTCCCACCAGTGCCGATATACAGCCTTATTGCACTGCAACGAGTATGATATTGCTCATATATA
>CAIGQQ010033155.1:4272776-4285394 GCA_903798035.1 Danio albolineatus
GGGATGGATGGATGGATGGATGGATGGATGGATGGATGGATGGATGGATGGATGGATGGATGGATGGATGGATGGATGGATGGATGGATGGATGGATGGATGAGGTTGTTTAATGATGATGGATGGAAAACGGAAGAGATTGTTTAATGATGATGGATGGATGAACGGATGATGCAAAGTTTCACTTTAACCTGCCCCACATACACATGCCTGGAAGTTTCTAGAGCTGCATCCATAAGCTTGTTGCCTTGCTGGCAGACAATGACTGCAGGCAGGTCTTCCTACGATATATGATCCTCCTCCTAAACCTTCTAGGAATTATCACAGAGGTCATAAAGAAGCACCACACACACCTACACACATCTCCCTGTGTTATAACCTATTATTCACAGAGAGGGGGATCTCTCGAATGAAAATGAACAGAATGTGCCCATTACTAAAACACTAACAAGCCACTAACCATCCAACGTGACACACATCAAAATGGAGGCCTTGAAAATTGTGTGTGCGTGTGTGTGTGTTTGCTCAAGTGCTGAACATGCCTTGTGGGCATAAGCAGATTGGAGAAAATGAGTTGATATAGAAGGAATTGGTGGAGGAGTGGAGACTGATGTTCTACATGCAAGTTACTGTAAGACATTGATTTCTGATGTATGATGAAAAACAAGAGCATCTCAGAAAAAGGATGTGCAAGCCTTCCCTCAGCCCAGCAGTCCAGAAATAAAACCACGTGTCATTCTGCCAATATGAAATCACCACATCAGTCCAGCTATTTGCTTTGCACATATACAAACACATAAACTCTTGGAAGATTCAGAAACAAGCACCCACACCATCCCCACACTTCCCTTCATCCAAATATGCATACTTCATGCTCCACGGAATGCAAAAAGCAGTACATCAAACAAGCAGTGCTCAGTATTCATGATACAGTAAGCAAACAGCACCCAGGTGATCTACTGCATCTGCTGAGATTCTGAAGTCTGCAGACAGTGGACACTTGGCTTTGCCACGAGACAGCAGAGCTGAAAAGTTAAAGTAAGAAATTAGTTTGACAATTTATTAATGCATGCATTTTGGAAATCAATTGGCTGATGAGTGACATTTAAATGTTAATGCGTCATCTTCATTGTGCACTTTGGTAAAAGAGGTAATATCATACTATTGAGCAAGGAACCATGCAGAGGTAGGTTTTTATTAATTGATAATATGACACCAATTTCAAATTTGAGTGAACATGGATAAAAGCTGCTGGGACTGGTTTTCATTTCCCTTGAAAACTGAACTATACATGTAACGGTAAGCTTTTGGAGTTCTGCAAAAATGCCAGTAGAGGTACCTTTTATTTTATTTCATTTATTTTTTAGTATATTTTTTCTTATGAAACTAAGCAGAAGCAAAAATTCAAGTCAAAGATATGCTACTTTGTCCAAGAATGCAGTTGAGCAGTGCACCTATAGACAGAACATATATCAATAAGCATGTTCAAAATTCAGCACATCACCTGAAAGTATCGGGAGTCCATTGAAGACAGTGAATAAGAATTCCAAACACGTCATTTAGAAATTGATTTTGAAAGCGAGTGAGTGAGTGCAGGCCAATGCGGCACTAGTCGGCTGAAAGACTTCAGTAGGCAACAGCCAATTAAGTCAAATTATTAAAGACAACAAAGGAATGTTTTAATCTCACACTATGCTTTTCAGATAAGTAACTGATACTGAATAATCACAAAAGTGAAAAAAGAACACACTCATGCAGCAACTACAGCATCTATAAAATTACACGGTTGCACAGTGAAATTTAATTAAGAGATTTGATTGCTCAAATAACGCGACACATCTGGCCATTAACATATCAACATAAAACACCCGTGTGCCTGCAGGCAGGTGTGACATAGTTGTTTGTTGGAAAAAGAAAAGTCAAGGCTTGCAATATATCTTACTTTTGTAATTTTTTTAATCAACAGCAACAGACTAATCTTTAAAAAAAAGGGTGAAAAAAAAAGTGCTCTTTTAATCTAATTACATCAAACAAAAAATGCTCCTATGTAAGAATGGGTGATCTGTATAAAACATATTGTATATATACATACTGTATATATATCAAAGATGTAGATGAAATACAAATAAATATTGTGTTACTTTCTAGTTTTGTAAATCCTTCACAAGTTTGTATTTATTTTATTCTTTCTACAAAAGTCACAAATCAAAAGGCAATACTTGGATGAAATGTGCAGAAGCTAGACTCCTATACACAAGAGCAGTTTGGCTACAAAAACCTCATAAATATCACCTCAGCCGTGGTATTGGGGATGGTAGAGAGTGCTGGTTACCTACCAGCTGGTAAGCTCACCTTACCTACAGTACAGCATCTTGCCAGTGCCAAGTTTCTAACCAGCAACCTTAAGGCCACAGCTGCCAATGATTTTAAAGGGACACTACATATTTTTTTGGTAATAAGCACATTTTAGTCACATGAGGTTAAACAGTTTGATAAAAAATAAATAAATAAATAATAAGTATTCAGTGTTTTCTTGGTCTGGCGAGTGCAGTTTTAGCCTAGATAACCAAATAATTGAATCAAATTAGACCAGTATGGTTTCGCTCAAAAATGACCAAAAATTTTTTTGTTAATTTTTGTATTTAAAGCTGGACCCTTCTGTTATTACATCATGTACTGAGACCAACCGAAAATGAAAAGTTGCTATTTTTTACATCAATATGGCTAGGAACTATACTCTCATTCTGGCGTAACGATCAAGGAAGTTTGCTGCTGTACCACGGCTGCAGCAATGTGATATTACACAGAACCAGAAAATTATCCCCATCTAGGTAACAAGGTCATTACCATTGTTCATTCATTCATTTTCTTTACGGCTTAGTCCCTTTAATAATCTGGGGTCGCCACAGTGGAATGAACCGCCAACTTATCCAGCATTTGTTTTATGCAGCGGATGCCCTTCCAGCCACAACCCATCTCTGGGAAACACATCCATACAGTCTCATTTACACACATACACTATGGAAAATTTAGCTTACCCAATTCACCTGTACCGCATATCTTTGGACTTGTGGGGGAAACCGGAGCACCCGGAGGAAACCCACGCAACCACGGGGAGAACATGCAAACTCCACACAGAAATGCCAACTGGCCCAGCCGGGGATCGAACCAGCGACCTTCTTGCTGTGAGGCGAACGTGCTACTCACTACGCCACCGTGGAGCCAGTCATTACCATTGTGTGTAATATAATTTTAAGCGAGATGCTAATGGTCTAATGCATTTCAATTGATTTACGCTAAGCTAAGCTAAAAGTGTTCCCACCAGACCCAGAAATTGGCTGAATGGATTCAAAACTAGTGAAACGTAACTGTCTAAGTCTAGGGGGATTGTAAAATAAGCCTATTTTCAAAAATTGTTCCTTTAAGTGTGGTAACTCTAATAATGATTGACTCTGGTTGCCTTTTTCTGCACTCCAAGCACTTTGCACATTTGGAGGGGAAATCTCCTCAAGCACCTCAGTATGCAGCATCCACCTGGATGATAAAATGGCAGCCACAGCGTGCCAGAACGCCCACCACACACCAGCTTATTGGTGGAGAGGTGAGAGAGTGATGAAGCCAATCAGTAGATATGGGACAGAGGCCAGTGGGTAAGCTTGGCCAGAATGCCGGGGTCACACCCCTAGTGCTTTCAAAAGACATCCTGGGATTATTTTGAAAACTGAGTAAGGACACAAATATATATGGACAGTTTAATTAGAGTATAATATCTGTTAGCCAAAACATTTTTGCTGTTTCATTAATTGTTTTCCCCTTTACACACACACACACACACACACACAAAGAGAGAGATAGAGACATAAGCAAAGCTGTGCATGTTCTCAAGGGGAAGTGAGTACACTGTTATTCACACTAAACTCCGACAGAAAGAACACTCGCCAGGCAGCAGGAGGGGACTCTGGGTAAAGTGATTGTAGAGAGATAGAAAATGCTACTGGACTTTAAATATTCATGAGTTCACCTTAAACAAACAGAAGCACAGAAAAAAAACACTATTCCTGAAGGTCTGTTTCTCTTTCACCACTTCGTTTTTTCACATTTTCTTTTTTTCTCTCTCCATTTTCACTCATTCATGCATTCTGCCCAGCCAAGTGTTATAAATATGGCCTTATGCACTAATACATATACAACTATAGACTATTTATGATGAAAGTTAAATAAACCACAGGGATAATTATATTATGACTGAAATTCTGAAGATCTAAGACAGATTTAGTCCAGCCAATGCCCTGAAAACAAAATGATTAAGTCGTATCTTGTCAAAAACATACGGCTCACAACAATTCCTGCGTTACAACCAGGACACATGGAGGTATAATCAGCAAAATCCACCTGACTGCAACTCCTACACAACATATGGAGTGTATTTCCATTACACCTAATAATACCTAACAAGCATAATGTGTTGTCATTTGATAACTTAAGACGTGCTAAAAGTGTCCCGGCATTAACAATACGAACAAATATATCTGTGAATTCTCTACCGATGTCATTACGGCGATGCGATTTTCAAAACATGTCATTCGTCAACATTAATTAGCTGATTAAAACGTTCTGCCTGGGTTTTCTGTGGGAATGTGACATAGGCTGTATTTTCTCCACCCACTTTCTTCAGCCTATCAGTTGCTGCATATTGTGTGGGTGAATTGCGTGGAGTGTGCTGATGTGTGTGTTAGTGAGCTGAATGTATCTCTATGACATTTTAATGCAGTGGTTCTCAAAGTGTGAGACCCCAGGGTGGTACGGTATTATACTGTTTATGCTGGAGACTGCAGAAGTTCACAAATCTTGTTCTCTTCTGCACATTCCAAACTGGCATATTAAAAAGGCGCACATGGGGACCAATGAAGTTTGTGCCCAGTTCTTGTATCATGCGGATTCACTAAACCTCACCTAAGTAAACAAAGGGATGAAGAAATGAGCTGAATAAAAGGCTGGCAACGTTATTGGTAAATAACAACTTAATTTCAGTCTGTTCTTCAGACAAAGGTAACATCAATGTGCACAACAATATATTGTGCACAGAAAAAAAAGGAGTCATTTTGCAATTGCACACATACAGTAATAACCCTATTCTTGTCCATTCACTTTTTTTGTTCTCATCCATTCAAAATATCATGTGGTTTTAGATAAGCAAGAGATAAAATTGTTTAAATATTGGAGGCATTTTGATTGTTATAATTCATATAATATAATAGAATAGAATAGAAAATAATAGAATCTATTTTCCTGGACCCAAAGCCGTCCAGGAAAAGAAAAGATTTTTACCACATTTTCAGATTTTACCACATTCTCACCCTGTTATTCACGTTCATTTTATTTTTTGTATTCTGTTTTTGTCTTGCCTGATTTCTGGAACCGCTCTTCCCCAGACTCGAACCCCGTCGTCATTGTAGTCAAGTCCCCTCAGAGTCTCAAGTCCGCCGGTGTACATGACGAGTTAACGGGACAAACTAGTTGCGGCGGGAAAGCCCTCAACACAGAGGTAAGCAGACAGCTGGTAAGCGCTAAATACCGCTCTCCAGCTACATAATTCGCAGTCTCCAGAAACGTCCACAGGGCTATGTTTTTAGAATGAGCCTGTGTTGAAAATAAATTATCTAAATGTATTTATATAAATTTTTATATTCTGGGTAAGGCATAAGACTAAAAAAAAATGTTCATCTAATTAAAATTTTCAGGCCGAGAATTCCCACAATTCTGATAAGTAGCGCAAACTGTCTGTGAACAAATGTAGATTTGTACATCTGCGCAGCTACTTAAACAGATCCACCATTTGTGCATGCACACATAATTACGTGTACACGAGAGTGTCCAGTAAAAACAAATGCTGAATCAAAACTTTAAAATCCTGAATCAATATTGGAGTTGCTGTTGCACGCTGGAGGAAGGATGACACCATGGCTGAAGTATTTCTTTTAGATAGGTAATATTTTTTTTTAACTATTTTAGTCACGCAAAGCTGATGTAGATTTTGTTGTTTTATGAAAGGGTTATATGAACAGAAGTTTTGTTCAGCCCCTGAAATCTTCAGGCCATAGATTGATGTGACTCTCAGTTGATGTGATTTTCAGTTGCATAAGGTCCTTTTACAGCATCGATAATGTAGCTTTTATTTAGTTTAACAACAAAACATCAGTAAATAGCGATATTCCGCCTAGCCTGCTTTACTGAGGTGAAGTTGGTTTTATATTTACATTGGTTCATTTTAGAACAATGACAACCTGTGACACATTCTCTATGTTGTCTAACATGCAACTCTGAATATTCTGTCTGAAATAGCATGCAAGTATGGCTTAGCAATAAGTGTAACTGCACGCTGCCGGCCAACCACTACAACATACAGTAGTTGCTTTAGGACAAAGTGCATGAGAGAGTGAGATCAGCGATCCTTGCATGCATGAAATATTGCACATTATGACAAGTTTTGCTTGCTACACAACTGAAAACGTGCTAGATATACAGTAATACAGTTTTTCATTGGGAATTGTAGAATGCACACAATGTACTCTCTCTTAATAAACGCTAACTGAATAGTTTTTTTATTGCTTATTTTGCCCTCAAGAGATCAAAAGTAAAAATAAAACTAAATAAAACTAACTAGGGCTGCACGAATAATCGAAGGCGATCATTGTGCAAATTTGTCAGTAAAGCCGGCTCTGTAATCAGTATTTTACTCCAAACTCACTTCATAAATATAGGCAAGTGTTTCAAATAGAGTTTTTAATTTCTATTTTTTTTCAGCCCTACAACTGTCACAGTTAGACCAGGTTCTCCCCTCTCACAATCACAAAGATCCCCCTCACCTGAATACTGATCAATCCTGCATCTGCACGTCATCACTCTATCATCATAAATACCCCAGTCACTCTGCACACTTTCCATACGGTCAGTGTTAACATGTTTATGAAAATAAATAAAAAAAACTTACCTCAGCTTGTCTCCAGTGATCTCCAGTGTCTGCGTCTCTCTCCTAGTGTTGGCCTTTTCTGGTTCCATGTCTGGTCTTCATCTGGTCTCCGTGTTTTGTTTCCTTTCCTTGTTCCCCGTCATCATCCTAGATTATACCATTAAAATAGAGTCATTCCCTGTATTTCCATCTACAAACTGTTACATGTTATATGTTTACCTGCCATCCTCATTCAAATAAACTGTGTATATACTAACAAACCTGGTTCCCATTCCTTCCATGACAACAAACTAGTGAAGACAGCAAAAACAACAAACAAGCTCACATTGATGAATCCAAATGTGGAATAAGAGGAATAAAATACGGTATATGTTATGTCAAACAAATACAAAAACCTTTTAATTGCTTATAATTTTGGACACAGAAAGCACACTTGACCAAGAAAATTTTTTAGTGCGCATGTACAGTATGCTAATTGTTCATACTATCAAACGGGGTACACTTTGACTTCTTTAATATTTATATACATTTTTTTTTATTAAAAAAAGAATGGTTTTTGAGATCTGTACTATTTTGAATACATTCAGAACCACACATTTACCTTTGGCCTAACCTTTTTACCTAGCACTGCCATATTTTGAACTTTAAGCAAATGTAATATTTGACATGCCATCCGACAATCAGTCAACGGTTAAATTATGAATATAAAATGCACATAAAACCTGACTTTTTCATATAAATGCATGGCAAATAAAAGTATGAAGCTGTGTTTGTTATAAATATGCAAAGGCAGGAGATCGGGCTGATGGAGCACGCGGCTTTTAATATGTGAATGTGGGTCATGGTGGGAATGCACTTCCATAAAAGCGGATGTTTGTCTTCTAACACTTTCTTTTTTCTCTCTTCAAGACAGGCCTCTTCACAAACTGCCTTGTCAACACAAAGTGTGGTAACAGAGAGAGACGTTCGCTGTCTGTTTGCATCTTTGAGCTCCGCCAACAAACCAGCACTTAGCATACTGTTGTCTTGACGGGGCACACAGATACACTGTTCGTCAGTGGTCCACCAGCCGGCCTCGACCCAGCAGCTGTGCTCTGGTGACAAGATAACAGCTGCTGCCAGGACTCACAAAGACATGCTATAGTTAAAGCAGATCATTTCATCGATGAAAAAAGAGAATATTAGTGCAGTAAAAAACAGCTGATGGTCTTGAGAAAAGAAAGTCGTTAAAGAGTTGTGAAAAGTAAAGAAATAAACTTTTGAAACAATACAACACAGCATCACCTTTCTTATATGTGTTAAAGCCAAGGTGATATGTGACTCTTTATTTACACAAAATCCTGCTGATGATGAGCAAACATAATTCACAGGAATCCAGAGGGACAAGCTATTCTCAAAAAGGAAGAAACTAATGAAACAATTAAACACTGTATCACCTTTGCTAAATGTGTGAATAGTTTTTATGTTAAACACAGAGTTGCTTGTCAAATGCTGCCTATTTTTATATAAAGGTGCATATTTCCTCATTAAAAAAGTTAAGAAACTTAATCTATAAAGTATCATGTAGGCCCACACTCGCATTAAAATGAGAGGAACCCAATCACGCCAGCAGTCTGACCTAATTAAAGCAGTTTTGATATGCTTATTTAAAAGTGCATGCCTCTAACCTACATTCTCTGCTCTAAAAACATACCTATACACAAAGTTCACTGCAGTTTCCAGCTGACATCAATGAAAAAAAAAAATCACATCTGATTACAGAAATCATTATTATGATGGCAGACCCGAATCTTGTTTTTGCAAATAATGTTGAATTAAATTCATTGTTTGGACAAAATAAAGCACCTTTTGAAAGCATTATGGATTCTTATTTTCAACAAAATCACGCAAGATTTAATTGCATTGTTTGTTTACATGATGTCCTGAAAAGTGACATACTGTATACTATTTATTTTATATCTGTAAAATCAGATCCTAAACAACTAAACAACTGTAGTAGATTAATAAACATACCTAAAATGATCTCCATTTACTACAAACAATCATCATAGTCATACCTAATGCTCTTATATAATTATTTTAAAAATCTGACAACAGATTTGCAAACACTCGTTTTCATTCAGAAGATCTAGATAGAAGCATACTTTAAACTATTGTAAATAGTTGTCAGTGACCTACCTGTTGTTTCAACGGAATTAAATCCTCCAAACTGACTCTAAAGAACCCCAAAAAAGGCTGCTTTTGGTTCGCATCATACACAACAAAGTTGGAGGAATTCGCTCCAAAAAAAAAGGCAGCGAGTTGTTAATTCATAAGTTGTTGATCTAAACCTGCCGCGTGCAAGGTCATTTCCTAGCTCCCGCCAACAAATCGTTCAGTGAATGTGAAATGAATCGGCTCAAAAGAATCATTTGTTAACAAATCGCACTATTATTTACGAATCAGTTGTTGCTTTTTCTTTAAGTAGATTGTTTGCCCACAAATGTACGCCACCACATATGTAGATAACTAGAATGTTTTACGACTAAAATCGTGGTTCTTCGTGTCAAAATACATGCTTACCAGACTGAATGTGTGTGTTACTTTATCCAGGTTATACACGGAGGATTTAAAGGGATAGTTCACAAAAACAAATTAAAATGTCCTCACTCACACTCAAGTAGCTGTAAACGTTTTTGAATGTCTTTCTTCTGTTAAACACAAGATAAAACTAGACATTGACAACATAGGAACAAAAATACTATGGAAGTCATATGACATTGGTGGTACTCTTTCAGCAAAAGCAAGAAAGACAAACACGTTTGGATTTGGAACAAATAGAGGGTGAATAAATGATGATAGTACTGTTATTTTTGCGTTATCTATCCCTTTAAGAATCAATGTGTGCAAGAAATAACAGTATTGTTTTTAATCTACAGTCTCTTGAAATGCCACATACGTAAATTAAAAACATTTTTATGGACTAAAATATATATATATGGATATATTTAATTGTATTGTGTGAAAAAGTAGGCTATAAATAAAAGACTATAAATAGAAAAAAGACTACAAATCTCTCTAAAAATAGCTTGGGTCCTAAAAAAAGACAGGCCAAAATAAAATGTGCATTTTCTTCAACTAATTATTAAATGAAATTGAGAAATAAAACAAGGTTTAAATGATATTAAAAATAAGAAGAGGTTGTGAAAACATCTAACATAATTATGAATAGGACACATTTTCCCCATCTCAAAGGCAAAAGTGTCCCATTTCAACTAAATTCACTCATAATCTTCCTCAATTTCTCAGTTCCTGTTGGCTATATATGTATTTTTCAATTTATCATTATTTAAGACTACCTGCTTGAACACGAAGAAAACATAAAGTACCCAGACAAAATCATACTCCAGGCAGAACGTTAATACAAGAGCCTGTTTCTGCCCTTTAGATAGTGGGGTATAATTGAGAACATGACTGCACGAACTGGCAATTTGCTGACTCACCCCTCCAAATCCCCAGGAATGAAAAACATTCATCTTTCATTAAACATAATTCAGCTGATGGGGTTTGAAGAAATGTTTGTTTCGCATTCTGCAACAAGCCCAGTCTTGCGAATTATATTTTCTATATTCACTTCGTATTCGATCTCTGTCTATCTGTCTCTTTTTTGCCCCGTCTATCTCTGTTTCTCATCTTCTTGTAGCATTGTGAAGGCAACAAGTTGAAGGGTAATTACCTCTTCATTATGTAGAGAAGAGTGAAAAGAGAGGAAAAAGATGTAGCAGTCTGTCAGCTGTCCTGGTCTGAAAGGTCAAAATGTGAGAGAAAGGCCAGCAGTGACGTGTCCCATTCAAAAACACACAGCACGTCACAAGTCTTCATCAGAACAGAGACAGCTCTCTAACCAAACCGCATTGCAATTCAGATTCAATCACTCGCTGAATGGCATCTTTCAGACCAGTTAAATCTTCTATGCAATTGTTCTCGCAGTAATTCAAATGTGACGGGTGAGTGACTATTTAGAGAGAGAAGGTCAATAAAAATGCCCTGTATTTGTGTTACAGCAAATGTCATTACTCATTATACAATTTGAGTGGAGAAAACAAATGTGTAATTGCTTTTGTTACAATTAAAAACCAACATATTTCCCTATTATGATTTCAGTATCCGAGAGTCTGCCAATATCTGATTTATCTAATGCAAACGAAGCATTGATAATTGCTCTAATGAGGCTAAACTGTGCTGATGATCACAACATCTGAATTTTATCTTGTAGAAAAAGACTCATTTTTCACAGAGAAATATAATTAATCAAATCATACAGAGCACTTTAATTTTGTGAAGGCAGATCAAGCTAATTTCTCCATTATCTTTTTGGAACATGTTTCGTTAACTCTGTAAATCTAACAGGGTAGTTTCATTTGCACCAAGCCAAGCTAGTAGAAAATTGGATGAAAGGAACTCTTTTGTTTAAAGCGAGACTAAAAACAAGTGAAAGTGCCAAAAATTGTTGCTGTTATGTTTTTTTAGTAGAGGTAAAATAAGTCACGGAGAGTTTATCTACCTCTTACATTATCGACCGTGCATCAGGAATGTTTCAGATCTTTATCTGCGCAAGTAAATTAAAAGCAGCCGCTTTGTGCTGTCAAGGTCAAATATGTGTTTCTGTGTGAAAATTGCATTTCCTTAAATCATCAAAAATCATTTCCTAATAGCTAAAAAGAGATGTAAAAAAGTTCGAGTAATAAGGTTGCGCTACAAATACTCTATATACATAATGAAAATGGAGAGGTACATATTTCTTTGTCCGTGATTATATTTGTCATTGTGCTTGGTATTTTAATTTGAGCTTTGAATCACAAGGATTTCTCTGACGAGAGCACTTTTAAATGCACAATATGTATTTATTGCCACTAGAGGGCGTGTATTCACAACAAACAATAGCCTATTTTTATTATCATAGAATCTTGGGAGTTGTTGTCTTCATTACGTCATACAGGACTCCTGCAGAAATGAGCCAATCTAAAGTATTTCTTAATAAATCTATTTTCATAGTAGTATGTACAGTAGGACTGAAGGCTGTATGATGTCTCAGAAGAAAAAAATTGCTGATAGTCACAATTAAAAACCAACATATTTCCTTATTATGATTTTGGTATTCGAGAGACTGCCAATATCTGATTTAGCAAATGCAAGTAACGATTTGAAGTAATAAGGTTGCTCTACAAATAATTTATATAATGAAAACGGGATGAGAGGTACATGTTTCTTTGTACGTGATTATATTTGTCATTGTGCTTGGTATTTTAATCTGAGCTTTGTATCACATGGATATCTGTGACGAGAGCTCTTTTAAATGCACAATATGCATTTTTTTGCCACTAGAGGGTGTGTATTCACAACAAACAATCGCCTGTTTTCATTATCATAGAATCTTTGGAGTTGTTGTCTTCATTACGTCATACCGAGCTCCTGCAAAAATGAGCCAAGCTAAAGTATTTCTTAATAGTTCTATTTTCATAGTAGTATGTAGAGTAGGACTGAAGGCTGTATGAGGTCTCTGAAGATAAAAATTGCTAATCATCACAATAAAAAACCAACATATTTCCCTATTATGATTTTGTTGTTCGAGAGACTGACAATATCTGATTTAGCTGATGCAAGTAATG
>CAIGQQ010033155.1:4291825-4308841 GCA_903798035.1 Danio albolineatus
TCTATCTATCTATCTATCTATCTATCTATCTATCTATCTATCTATCTATCTATCTATCTATCTATCTATCTATCTATCTATCTATCTATCTATCTATCTTAAAAAGATACAAACTAAAGCTAAAAATATGTTGTTTTTATTGAACCCGTGGCTCAAAACCTTAACTTTAATTTACAAGTTTGAGTGTTAGGCCACGTCTTTCCCAAAAAACTGATATTGTCATGATCACCAGCGATCTAAGTCTATGCAGATCGCTAAAGAAAGACACATTTGGCCACCACATGAACTACAACTACCAAGACGCTTTGCACCAATCACTCCTGCCACAGCTGACAGTCAATTGGACACACACATATAGCTGCTGTTCATTCCCATTCATTTCATGAACTATATATACACCTCACTCACAGACACATTGCTGAGTCTTGTTGTTTGTTTGTTAACTTGTAACTTTACTGAGTGGTTCCTTGCCATGTCCTGTCTGGTCGTAGCCTTGTTTAGTGTGCCCTGTTCCTAGCCTTGTTCTGTGTTTATCCTGCCTGCTACCTGTATTAACTATTCACCTGTTAGCTGAATTTTAACAAGATACATGTGGATCGAATTGTATGCAGACCCCCCCCCCCCCCCCCCCAAAAAAAAATAATCACAACCAATAAATAACTTGTTCTTCTTGTATAGCTTGTTCTCTTATTGTAGCGAGTGTGCACTAACGTTCAATTTTTAAGTTTACAAGTTATTAAAACTAATTATTTTTCTGTGATAATTATACTGCGATCACCAAAAGCAACTGGCACGGCATCAATGTAATGATCGTTTAACTTGGCTAATTATTTTCTATTATGCAGCTGAGTAATTTAATTAAGATGTTCTGTTCGTTTAACAAACCAATTCTCCCGTCCCTGAGAAAAAAAAGACTTCTTTTGAATAATGTGTTGGTTATAAATAGCTTGTTTACATCTTATTAAATTCAGTGCTCCCACCTCAACTGGGTTCATGCCACAAACTCTTTCAGTAAACTCCAGAAATGTCATTAAAAATCTGACTGTGACAAGTGTAGGTCTTCCCCATGTGGCCCACAGACCTGAAGTACCCTGTGCAGAGGAGTGACAATTGTGGAAACTTGCCTGTCACAGTAATATGACACAGAAAATATTAGTGTTTAAGTAACCCATTGGTTTTTATTCGCAGCAGTCAAATAAACAGCCTTTTATATGTGTCTCTTTTTTTTTGAAAATCCCTGCAATTGAAAAAAGCAGAAACATTTCAACAACGCCTAGATCATATTTCAGTTCATAGGTTTTGTTGCCTAAACGTGACAGTGAAGTGCATATGTGTAAATGAAATGTAATCATTTATACACTCAAAACAAACTATATTTTGTCATATGTCTTTTTTTCTCATTTGGTTGTATTTGCTGATACTCTGTAAGTAATAGCGTGCAGTTTTTCTTCCTGTTAAACACCTTCTGCAACACCTTGGAGGGTGCTTTTACTGAGAGGATTTCTTGGCTTATGGTGATGACTGGCTCATGAGCCGAATTTGATTCCCAAGGGCGATCACCTTGCAAAAGTGTATAAATTTTGTTCTGAGAAAACATTTTCACATGATCAACATGCAATCTGTGATGTGCACTTGACTCTGATTGAGTTGTGAAATACTTGGAAGGAAAGGAAAAAGCAGTTGGCTTGGTGAGAAGCTTGTACAGTATGTTTTTTTTTGTTTTTTTGTAGTAAATGGCTGATATTAGATGAGTAAGGGATAAAGTACATCCAGGCGGTTGTTACCACAGTAGCCCAGCTTTATCTGCAGCCTGAAAAAGTAGAAATTGCTCTAAGCAGTAATAGTTTATTAATTCTTAAACTAAACACAAAGCTAATAGACACGAAACCAGCTGAGTGAAGCATATAAGAACCACGTAAGATATTTAGTCATAAGATGGCGTCAAACAGTATTGATAAAACATTTGCAAACCTGTGTATTATTCTTTCACAAGTCAAAAACAGTGTTGTAAGCATCTTTAAATGTAGTCACTGATGGTCAAAGTCATTCGAAGTTTCTAGATGAGCCTGCCTTATTTAGCGGTTGTTATTTGGGAATAACACACCTCGGAATGTTCCGATTGATTTTTAATGCTTTTATTAAAAATATGAAGCAACATTTTACAATAAGGTTGCATTAGTTATTGTAGTTAATGTTGGTTAATGGATTAGATGACATGACCGAACAACAAACAACATGTTTATTCAGCAATGCAAAATCTTTTTTAATGTAAATATACAAACATAGTAATCTGTTTTTGCATTAATTAATACATTAGCAAACATGAGCAAATAATGAACAATGACTCCCTACGCAATCTTTAACATTCATGTCATTCATGTTTGTGGACTCTTTACTAACATGATGTATCACTAACAAAGATATTGTTGAATTTTTTTCTAGTTTAAAAAAAAAAAAGAAAATTAAATTTTTTTCTGTGCCTTTACTAAATGAGCACTGTGCTACGTCCGACAGATCGCACTATTGTGTCTTTCTTTTCTTTTCATTCTTTTATAACTTGTCTTAACTCATTTTAATCTGTTTTTATCTGTTTTTTATTATTTGTTTTTATTTTCTTATACTTCAATTTTATTCCTGTTTATGTAAAGCACTTTGAATTGCCACTGTGTATGAAATGTGCTATATAAATAAACTTGCCTTGCCTTGCCTTGCCCAGTTACTGTTACTTAATGTTTTTATTTCTTATAACTTAATTTTTGTAGTTGCTGCAACTCAATTTTTCGAGTTGGTGAAGCTTATTTTCTCCAATTACTGCAACCTAATTATTCTGGTTAATGCAACTTCATTCATTAATTTTCCTTCAGCTTAGTCTCTATTCCGCCATATATTTTACACAGCGAATATCCTTCCAGATGCAATCCAGTACTGAGAAACACACACTCATTCACACACACATACACTACGGCCTGTTTAGTTTATACAATTCACTTATACTGCGAGTCTTTGGACTGTAGGGAGCACCTGGAGGAAACTAACAAAAACACGGGGAGAACATGTAAACTCCACATGGAAATGCCAACTGGCCCAGAAGGGACTCGAACCAGCGACCTTCTTGCTGTAAGGCGACAGTGCTAACCACTGAGCCACATTTCTTATAACTTATTTTTTTCTAATTGGTGCCAATTAATTCATCTAATTATTGCAACCGTTTTTTTTTTCTAATTCTTTTAAATAATTTTTTTCTAGATATTACTATTTGTTTGGTCTAGCTCAAAACTTTTTTTTTCTAGTTAGCGCAACTTTTTTTCTAGTTCTTATAACTTTATTTTTTCTAGTTACAAGATCCTTAAGTTTATTGTTCTTATGATAAAACAGTGCTGTTTCTTCTACATCTGATCAAGACCGATGGGATGTCTGATCAAGACTGGAAGAACCGGAAGCGTGTGGCTGTGGCATAATAAATGCTCTGATTCTTTCATGCCACTTCATCTCTGATCAGTAATTGCTTCAGCGGTCTTGTTTCACTTAGATTTTTTTTACATTTTATTTTACTCCATACAATCATGATAATAAGTTTAGAATTCTTTCGCTCATTCAAGAACATGATTTCTGCCAGAGTCCCGTAGGATGTAATGAAGATGACAACTCCCATGATTCCACATTCAGTCACAGTGTCATCAAACTACTCCTATGTTTGTTGTGAATATGCACCCTCTAGTGGTGAAAAATACAAGGCTTTAAATGCAGAGGGGGGAAAACATGTGAAAACCTTAACTGATCGGAAAGAAATATTGACTGAATTGGATGTGAAACCTTCTTCTAATCTGATTGAGAGGACTTGCAAATCGTTGATCGCATTCAAAACTCAAATGATAAAGTACTGTGCATGTGAAATGGCATAATGAAGTATGATACTTGGAAAGAGCTGTTGTCTTTGCAGAATGAAGTGTCATAAATGACTGCCATGTTATTCTAAAATTCTCCTTCCACTCATCGTCTGTGAAGTGGAGCAGAACAACATCCCATCAGTCCTCACTACATACTCTCATTCACAGACAGATTGTTTTGGCCACGGGAATGGGGAATTTTACTGCTTGATAAATATAAGCAGTACAGCACAATGCTTCATGTTCTCATCATCTCCTAATTAGGACCCGAAATAGATACATATTATGTCTACCCTTTAAAACAAAGAAAAGCAGTGATGGTAGGAGAATATCATGTGCCAACAGCTGTAAATTCTATATTCATGAATTATGCATGTCAAAACATCAAATCCAATTTAAAGTTTGTGACATAAATGTGCATGAAATCAATCACTATTAAATGCTGATGTAAACACTACTGTACATTTTCAGCAGACACAGGACGTCAACATGATGTCAAATTGACATTGTACCCCAACGTCACGGGACATTGCATTTTGTTTGGAAATAAAAATCAGGTTGACGCCAGAACCCAAAGTCAGGCTGACGTCAATCTCGCCAATGTCGGACAGAGGTTGCAATTTGGCTACTTTCCAACGCAACCTAAAAACAACAAAATATCAACGTCTGATGATGTTACAGCTTGATGTTGTTTGGAAATTACCAACATGATGTCTATCAGATGGTGGGTTTTGGTTGCAATACCTGACAAATAAATCTTAGTATTTGATGTCAATATGATGTTGGTTTAAATTGGATTTTGGTCACTTTCCAACACAACCCAAACTCAACAAAATATCAACGTCATTTGACATCGTTATTGGACGTCAAAATGACATTGTCGATAGATGCTGCGACCTAAATCTAACCTTATATTAATGTCTTATGATGGTGTGTGTCTGCCGGGTTTTTGTTTTCATCAAAGGAAATAATTTATTTTCTGATTTAATAAAAGGTGCCCATGTCCATGTAGTTCCCAATGTAGCTACTGAGAACTTAAGACAAGAACTATCTGCATACAAGAGCTGAAAAGAAAAAAATATATACTGTACTACTGTACAAGGGCTAATTATACACAAGAAACAAAAAACAGCCAACCAAGAGAAACCAAGAAACTACAGACAGCACAAGAAACAGTTATATGACATGAAAGCACAAGGACAATAACAAATACAGGGTGTACAGAATACACCAAGTGTCTTTTAAATAACATGAAAAAATAAATATGCAGTCTTGGAAACAATTCTTAAATTGTCAGTATGTGCAATGATTAAAAACAGACACATATTTAATCCTCTTTCCTTCATTTTCAGACCAGGCTTATTCTGAAAACGTACCCCTGAAAACATACATTTCTGGAGAGTTTTTTAAATTTTTTGTTGCAGTTTTTTTTTCATGAATTCACCGCTGTGTATGCATCGAGATCTCAAATTTTCTTTTGTGAGTGCCATTTGCACCTGCTCTTCTTGCGTAAATCCACCAGAGGCCGCTGTCAACTGACTGACTGACTGACCCACCCCCCTCCTTCCCTAAACCCAACCGTTAGTGTTTTCAAAAGCATCGATTGACCCACCCATCCACCCACTTCCCTAAACTCATCCACCAATGTTTTTTAAAAACAAACCAGAAAAAGAAAAGCCATTGCGACTGCCTGATTTTTACCATGTTTTCAGATTTTACCACATTCTCATTCTGTTATTTACTTTTGTTATTTGCTTTAGTCTTACCTGCTTTCTAGAATTGTTCTTTACCAGACTTAAACCCCATCTTCATGGTCAACTCCACTCCACGTCAGCAAGTCAGCCGACATGCGTGGAGAGCACTGGACAAACTGGTAACAGCAGAAAGCCGTCCAAACAAAGGTTAGCGGTCAGCTGGTAAGCACAGAAAGGAATGACGTCATACTGCACAGTAGTGTTCATTTTAAAAACGAAATGCAGCCATACAGACCTCCTGCTACATAATTTGTGATCTCCAAAAATGTATATAGGGCTGCGTTTTCAGAATGAGCCTACATTGTTCATTTTCCATCGGCTTAGTCACTTATTTATCAGGGGTGCTCTTGAACCGGAATGAACCGTCAACTTTTCCGGCAAATGTTTCACGCAGCAGATGCCCATCCAACAGCAAGTACTCCGAAAAATCCAACACATATTTTGTTGCAATATTTAGCGAATAAACCACATATATTTTTCAGTGTAAATATGTGAAAATGATTAGATGAAAATATGTAGGATATAAAACAGATCCAGCTGACTCAAAATGGTATGCATGCTTTACGAATGACAACATACACCATAGGTTATGAGCTTTTGGCAAACATAGATAAATATTTATCTGATGTAAAATGGGGGGGGGTTGGCAGAAGCTTCGGAGCTCTTTCAAGCACATTAGATTTGTCTTGCCTTGTTTTAAGAATACAATCCTAGCACATGAATCCAAAACCCATAATTAAGACTGATTCCTTCATCAAGTGTGGAGAAACAACATTTCCTAGTGTGCTAAAAAGCTGCTGAAATTTTTACTGCCCGTGTTAACCAGCAAGCTGGCACTGGATCAGACATGAAATGGAGCAGCAGTGTAGCTTTCTACTGTGTATTGGCAGTCAGTTGTACTTTAAAAAGTAAAGTGTTACTTGCCTGGCAGTGTAGAATTATCACCCAGAATTGATACAAGTGATACAATAAAAAGTCATGACAACCAATCTTTTTATGTTACTTTAACTTATTTTAATACGTTAATCAGGTTTCAACTTAATATTCTTGAGTTGAGATGACTAGAAAATTAAATCCTATTTAACTAAACATTGTAAGGCAGCAGCGGCACAGTGGCTAAGGGGTTAGCATTGTCACCTCACAGCAAGAAGTTCACTAGTTCGAATCCAGTTGTTTGTATGTTCTGCCTGTGTTTGCGTGGGTTTCTTCCGAGTGTTCCGGTTTCCCCTACAGTCTGAAGACATGCACTATAGGTAAATTGAATAAACTAAATTGGCCATTGTGTATGAGTGTGTGTGTGAATGCAAGAGATGTGGTGTTTCCCAGTACTGGCTTGCGGCTGGAAGGGCATCCGCTGCGTAAAACATATGCCAGAATAGTTGGCAGGTTATTCTGCTGTTGCGACCTCTGAAATAGAAACTGAACAGAAGGAAAAAGAGAATAAAAAAAAATTCTGTTTCTATTTTTGTGTTAAAATATTACATTGGCATATTTGACTGGGTTTTGTTGGGACATTTTAAACTGCAAGAATAAATGAATGTTTGAATGAATGATTTTTTTTACAGTGTGGTTAAACGGGACTTCAGGAGTGTCCTTGTGATGTTTTTAAATCATAATAAGTCATGATGCTGATGCTGCAGTTTAAAACGTCCCAACAATACCCAGTTAAAAATGCCAAAGTCATATTTTAACACAAAAATATAAACGGAAGTTATAAACAGATGGTTTTTACCAGTTCTGGCCATAATGGGCTGTTGTATTGTCTCCTATGGAGCTACACAGCAGAGAAGAAACAAGGCTCTTTCAACATGTCAATGTGCAGTTCTGTATTCCAGACTGAAACTGTGGCAATGACCTTGTAATCCACAGACAAGCTCCCTCAGTGATAGTGTCCAGTCTATTTATACTTTTCGGATGTTTGTTGTGGTGGAAATAGTAACCTTGACCTTAGACGTGTTAGGACTCTCTTGGAAAACAGTAGGTGTTCCTCAGACTCTCAAATCCAATACTGCTATCAATCTGATCACGAAACCATTGTTAAAAAAATAAAGAAAAAGGAGGAAAAATAATAGTAATAATCTGTTGGATTAGATTATTGCATTTTGCATTTACTTTAAATACGTGAATTCAAGGTCCACATATTTACCGTGCAACAGTCATGTTTCAGAATAAAAAACTCTTTTTTCTCAAACAAGGAAACATTCATTCATTCATTCATCCATTCATTTTCTTTTCGGCTTAATCCCTTTATTAATCTGGGGTCGCCACAGCGGTATGAACCGACAACTTATCCAGCATCTGTTTCATGCAGCGGATGCCCTTCCAGCTGCAACCCATCTCCGGGAAACATCCATACACACTTATTCACACTTATACACTACGGACAATTTTAGCCTTTCCAATTCACCTATACCGCATGTCTTTGGACTTGTGTGGGAAACCGGAGCACCCGGAGGAAACCCACGCAAGCACGGGGAGAACATGCAAACTGACAAAAATGCCAACTGACCAAGCCAAGGCTCGAACCAGTAACCTTCTTGCTGTGAGGTGAACGTGCTACTTACTACGCCACTGTGGCGCCCACAAGGAAACATATTTTTAATATTATCGATTATCCTTAGGGCGTCACAGTGGCGCCTCACAGCAAAGGGTCGCTAATTCGAGTCTCGGCTGGGTCAGTCGGCATTTCTGTTTGGAGTTTGCATGTTCTCCCCATGTTCGCGTGGGTTTCCTGTGGGTGCTCCGGTCCAAAGTCATGTGGCGTAGGCGAATTGGGTAAGCTAAATTGTCCGTAGTGTATGTATGTGAATAATTGTGTATGGATGTTTCCCAGTGATGGGTTGGAGTTGGAAGGGCATCCGCTGCGCAAATTCTATGCTGGATAAGTTGGCGGTTCATTCCTTTGTGGTGACCCCTGATTAATAAAGGGACTAAGCTGAAAAGAAAATGAATGAATTAATGATAATGCCTAAAAGGTAGACCTGTAGTGAACCTGTAGTGTTTAGTTAGAAACCCAATGTTTGGATAATGCATGTCTCTGAACCCTGATTTCTTTCTCTTTTTTTTTGGTGTCAATTTACTTTTTATTTTTCTATTTATACGAAAAAATTACTCAGAATATATTACTTAAAAAGAGTAGTCTTGATTATACATTCCTATCTATGGTTTCAGTCACCGACTAGAATTGAATCTACCAAGCACTGCTTATTCACCATAGTAAAATGGAAGAAATAGAGAATGTATTGATATATTCACACAAAACAAATGAATGTCAACACCTCATCTCAGCCTGTCTGGCAAGAAAACACGGCCTAGCAGCATTTCATCAGACATATATTTAATCTGAACATTCCCCAAATGACTGCAGCTCCACGCAGCTCCTGTAATACTGTCCATCACAAATAAATGATGTTAGGGCTGTTGTTTTTCAGACATAGTGAAAAGGCTTTCTGCAATAATAAAAAAAAATCTTACACAGTTTCACTGTACACAGTTTCTTGAATGAATTTACATTTTTGAACAAAGATAATTAACTCTTTCCCCTCCGGCATGTTTATTTTGAAGTTGCCAGCATTTTTTGCTGAGTTTCATCTAAATTTAACTGCCTGCAGAATATTTTCTGCAAGGAATATATAATATATTATGTATCAAATTTATTCTATTTTCATGTGTTTGTTTTATCACTCCTTAAATACGGATAGATTTCATCAAAGAAGCTACATTTTTGACAAAAAACAGAGAAAAAAAATTCAAGATATTCTCCAGATTATACAGTTAAGCCATCAGTTAAGCTACAGAGCAAACCATCGTACAATAACTTTCCTAATTACCCTAACCTGCCTACTTAACCTAATTAACCTAGTTAAGCCTTTAAAAAAATAACAGGGGGGCTAATAATTCTGACTTCATCTGTAATATATCATTCATTCATTTTCTTGTCGGCTTAGTCCCTTTATTAATCCGGGGTCGCCACAGCAGAATGAACCACCAACTTATCCATCATTTGTTTAACGCAGCGGATGCCCTTCCAGCCACATCCCATCTCTGGGAAACATTCGTACATTCTCATTCACACACATACACTATGGACAATTTAGCTTACCCAATTCACCTGTACTGCATTTCTTTGGACTGTGGGGGAAACCAGAGCACTCGGAGGAAACCCACGCGAACACGGGGAGAACATGCAAACTCCACACAGACACTACCTACTGCGCAATTGTATATATATATATATATGGGCTATATATAAATCCAATATAAGGGCTGTCAATTGATTAAAAAAATTAACTAATTAATTACACTTTTGTTTGTGATTAATCATGATTAATCACGAAGAGCCGTATTTTTTATTACAGAAATAAAAAACAGAAGCATGTAAGTGCCATTTGAATTTTAAAACAATCAATGCCAATAACAAACAAAAATTATGTCCATGTTGGATTCTGAGTGAACTACAAAAAAATCCAAAATACAGGCATTGCAAATATGGAAATAGGAAGAAAAAAAAAATAATAATAAAGTATTGAATACAAACAATTGTATTCATTGTAAAGTTGTTTTGCGAGTTGAGAACATTAATTATAAAGTAGAAACAATTTTGCTTAGTCCTCCTTAACATTAGCCAGTTGCTAAAACAGGCCAGTCTATTAATATTATTTGGGTGACAACACACACACACGCACACACACACACACACACACACACACACACACACACACACACACACACGCACACACACACACACACACACCCAGAGAGAGAGAGAGCGCGCGCAATACAGCACACTCCCTTTGAATCATCCCCACGCACGACTACGGTTCTTAAAGTATGGCTGTATTTCTCAAGCAAGGATTCTGATACAGCATTGCAAAGCAGATGCTTTACAAAAGTTGTGTGTAGAAGGAAACACGTCAAACTTAATGAAACATTTGAGGGCGCTTGGAATCAACTTAGAGAGCAATGGGCTGTCTTTGACATCATCTGGCACTTTCACTGAGTACATTTACATGGATCCATATTATCCATATTATCCTTTATCCATATTCCTTTGCTCATTAACCAACACGCAGGGCCGGAGAAAACTGAACTGGTGCTCTAGGCGAACGGTGATCACGCCGCCCTCAACCCGAAAGTGAAAAAGAAAGTGACCGGTTCGCGGATGAACGTGAGGACCGGGAGGGAGGGGGTAGGTGTCGCGGATTAAAGTGAGGACCGGGGGGTTTGCTCACTATTCTGCCGCCCTTGTCGGCCGCCTAGGTCGCCTCTATGGACGCGCCGGCCCAGAACACACGTCGGCCACAACAGGAAATAAAAAAAAAACTGCCACTGCGTTAAATGGGTTAATTTTTTTTAACGGTTTAAATATTTCAAATTAATTTTGACAGCCCTAATATATATATATATGTATAGTCATGTACAAAAGGACAAAGAAATTTCATATCGGTGTCTGTTTTAATTGCAGATTTTGGAACTACCCTCGTAAAATTACAAGTAAGTTACGTTTTCCTTTAAGCACCTATTTATGCACTAAATATTTCTGACAGCACTTTTATTCCATATTTACAAAAGAATCATTTGTATGTATCGTGAAAAGCAGTTTCATGGTCAAAAGAGCCTTTTTTTCCACTGTGAACAAACCGTTTTCGAACTAAAGTCAACAGGAGGCTATGCCAAGCAGCATGAGTCCCTAGAAATCCAGGTGTAATGACCTGGTCTTGGTGGCCCAGTTTGACAAGCTCCGAGTGCAATGCCAGTGAGACAGTGAGTAAATATTGTTGTTGACACTATCTTCACCATTAGCGTGATATAGACAGGTGCTCTGCTGTCCTTTCTCCCTCAGCGCAAGCCAGTGAAGCATGTTCTTCCAAGCTGCAAAGCTGGGGGTCTTTGTCCTGCAGTCCCTTTGTTTACTGTCTCGTAATGGCTGTAGTAGAAAATGCTAAAGGTAATGCTTAAGATTACAGTCCACATCTTATTTGTATGTAAATGAATTCACAATTTCCTTTTTTTGCACTAATAGTGTACTTATAAATATAATTATACAGGAAAAATATATAAATGGTTTGGGGAAACAAAGGGGTAACATACACTCATTTATTTTACAGCTATTACAGATATTGTATCCATTACATTTACACTGCTACAGCATAGAACAGTATACTGCTTGTGTGCAATAAATACAATTGCTGTAAGTATGCCTTTTCTTCATTTATTTGCATGTTATTTGCATAATGGACAAGTATCCTTAATTTGGTTATAAACACTCAGTTATACAGTAAGCAAGTGGTATATACTGGAGGTTTTGTTTTGATTCATCGTGCTCAACTTTTAATTAAGTGCTGAAAGGTAGCAGGTATGTTATCATTCTATTACCCTTTGATGATACACAACGTCATGTGATCTAACTATATCAAAACATGCACTTTGACGGGAAATACTCTTTCGTGCCATGAATATTAAACTCTGAATGAAATCATGGTGGCATAAATTAGTGCTTTTTACCCACTTGTTTCTTGTTTTGAAATAGTATAATGCTTGTGTGCTGTAAATTACAGTGGTGCTTCTTGCCCCTTTGTTTCCTCATTAATTTCAAAGTGTTTCATTATACTTACACTTACAAACCAAGAATTATTCAGACACCTTCCACATTTCGAACATTATCACAGTTTATTTGCTATGCTTATACTTATTTGCTATCAATTGTAATATAATATGAGAAGAACTCATGGTTTTAGGTGAGTTAAACTGTGATTGCTTTGATTGAATTGTACAGTATAAAGGATCTAGGCATGGGATGATAACCGTTTTTCAAGGTATACCGCGGTTTGGAAAAGTTAAGGTTTTTTATACCACCAAGATTTTCTGTAATACCATTCCTAAGGTATTATTTTATTCTCTTTTTTAAATCATTTTGCTTTAGTTTTTTAGGACAATAGTATCTCCAGCAGAAACAATATCCAAAGATGTCGTTTTAAATTGTAAAGAAATCTGTGTTATTGAAAACTAATGAACACAGCAAAAGACAATGATTCATTGTACTTATTTAGCCTGACGTTTACTGGTCCAAAATATTATAAATCTTTTAAAAAATAAAATAAATTGTGTTCAAATGGGAAAAAACTTTAGTTTTTTAGCAAGACATTTAAAAATAATATATTTTAGAGCAGTAACCACTACCGTGATACTGTGAACCGTGATATTTTCATACAAGGTTATCATACCGTCAGAATCTTATACCGGCCCATGCCTAAATAGATCAAGTCAGACAACTATTAATATGACACTATACATAACTCTCAATACTTTGTTTAGCAAAGCATGCCTTTAAGAACTGTAAACATTAGATGCATCCCAAATAAGAAGTGCACTTCATAAGAGGGATGCTGCATATATTCAACCCATAAAAGTAAGTGTGGAATTTTGAACACTTCATGCACTCAAAGGACAGCTTTGCTCACATGGTTGAAGGGGAGAATCTATTGAGTGGTAAGGTTGGATTACTTTATCAATTTTGATTGTGTTTCCCAGTAACGGGCTGTAGCTGGAAGGGCAACTGCTGTGTAAAACTATTGCCGGAATAGGTGGTGGTTCATCCCGCTGTGGCAACCCCTGATAACTAAAGGACTAAGCCAAAGGAAAGTGAATGAATATTGACTATGCATGCATAACTCTTTTACATTAGTGATTATGCATTATGCTCAATGCTTTTTTACTCATGACTCAAGAACTATTTGGTTGTTTAGGCCTTTATTTAACTAATTTGGATGTCTGAATTACTGTTTAGTGACAGCAAACATTAGTGTTCCATTTGGGACGACAATAAACTCATGTGGATGAATGAGTTCATCTCGGACGCAACTATTATTTTCTATGAGAGTACACACACCAGCACGACCATTCGACATCTGTTCGCGTTGCTTAACAACGTATAAAAAGCAACATTGTGTTAACATTGTTTTCTGTGGGTTGTTAACAGTGCTGTAAGTAACTAATGACAAATACTCAAATTACTGTAGTTGAGTAGTTTTTCACTACTTTACTTTATTAGTCACTACCTTATTTTTATCTTGTCTAATGGGATTAGAAAAATCAGTCCTGTGATTCCTGTCCAATCACATAGAAGGTAAATAACATCATCATGATCTACCTCAAGACATGGGTGATTTATAACTGCAGCAAACTGTTTGGAAGCATTAAAAGTGAAAAAGATGTCCAAAATCGTTACACGCATTGACCAAAAGACTGTTTAGATGCATGTCACTGATGTGAAGATGACGAATGTTTACTGTATGATGACTGAAATGGCCTTAAACACCCACTGGACCCAAATGTTGTGGGACGTAGCATTTTGTTTGGAAATGAAAATCGGATTGACGTCAGAACCCAGCCGATGTCAATGTCCAACGTCCAACCTAAAATCAACCAAATATCAACGTCTAATAATGTTACAGCTCGACATTATGACCACTATGATTTCTATCAGTTGTTGGATTTTGGTTGTCATGTTTGTGTCCAAACTGTCCAAACAGACGTTGGATGTTGCTGACTTTCTAACACAACCTAAAATCAACCAAGGTCACACATTATTTTGACGGTCCGTTTGTTAAATTTAAGTAACATTGCATCTACATGTCAACTAATTCTTATTAGATTATAAGTAGACTGTTAGGTTGGGGTTGAGGTTGGGGTTAGTGTAAGTGTCTGTATCAACATAAGCATCAAAATAAAGTGTTAAATCAACAAAATATCAACGTCATTTGGCGCTATTATTGGACATCAAAATAACATTGTCCTATGACGTTGTGTGTCTGCTGCGCAATAATAATGCACTACAAAATGTTACGTTTCCCAGAGATGGGTTGTGGCTGGAAGGGCATCCGCTGCGTAAAACAAATGCCGGATAAGTTGGCGGTTCATTCCGCTGTGGCGACCCCGGATTAATAAAGGGACTAAGCCGAAAAGAAAATGAATGAATGAATGAAAATGTTACGTTTACACACATCCACAAAATGTTTTTTACAGAGTAATACTCACTACTAACTACTCTTGATTACTCTAGAAAGGTCTACTTTTTACTCAAACTTTGAGTAGTATTTACAACAGATACTTTTACTCTACTTGCACGACATGTTTAGGCAAGTAATGGTACTTTAACTTAAGTATGATTTTTCAGTACTCTTTCCACCACTGGTTGTTAAGCAGCAAGAACAAACGTGCAACCAACTTTAGTCTTAATGACAGTGAATAATATTTGAGTTAAGTTTATTTTGCTCTCCTCACAAATGAAAATGAACCATAATGTTGTGCACCCAGTAAAAATATATATAAAATATATATCTGGTCTTCTTCACTGCATGAAGAACTGAGGAATAATTTCTCACAGTTTTCTTTATCTTGCAATCCTCACATAACTGAACTAGGGCGCCCTGCACCAACCCACCCATTCAGTTAGAAAATGAATGCTTGAACATTTGCTCTTAAATGTCAATGCTCTTTGTTCACATCATGACACTCGGTAAATACAGTGCATCTGTCATTGTTTTTCCCATGTATTCGTGCTCTATTACTTGTTTTTTTTTTTTTTCTTCATTCTCTCTCCTTCTCTCCGTTAAGCTTTGTGAATGTGAGGCCACCAGGACTGCGCAGATACAGAAAGCACAATGCTGACCCAGGCCGAGCCATCCATTCATCCTGTCACACGGCAGCAGAGCAGACCACTATACCACGGCTCTGCTGTTTACTCTATCTCTCCAGCCTGAACGTTATGGTTGAGCGGACGACCTTGTGAGACTCGAAACATCGAACAATGCCAGCACACCCACCAAACACCTTCCTACACACACATGCACAAAACCCCTCCAGAGCATTATTTATGCAGGACACCATACAGTGGATTAACAGAACACACACCATTCCGGCTTCATGAAAAGACCAGGCCCGAGACAAATTCCCTATCACACAAACACACTCCAGCTCACCAATACAACAGGAAAAAGCATATCACACACTCGCTGGCACACAAATTCAAAAAAGGGCTTAAAGGGATAGTTCACCCAAAAATGGATGCTCACCATCATGCCGTTTCAAACCTGTGAGGTTCTTTCTTCTGCAGAGGACAAAAGAAGATTTGTTGAACTGTTTGTGGCAATACAATGAAAGTCAAAGGGATTGGAAACAGCACTGGAGTGCACTGATTTTCATTGAATGGACAGCAAAATGTCTTCTATTGTGTTTCTTACAGGTTTGAAATGACACGAGTATGAGTAAATGATGCCAAAATGGTCTCTTTTTTTCTGTAAAGTATTCTCCCTGACTTTCATTTGGCCCTGGTATTAGTTTCAGCCTGGCACAGGTATCATTCATTTTCATTTTCAGATACATTTGGTCTAGTTTGTTAATGCAAATTGTTGGTGCACTACTGACCAACTAAAAGCTGGTCTAAGCATAAATTGTCACACCATTGATTACTAACTAAAAGCTGGTCTTAAGCCAATGCCACAGTTTATTATTTATTTATTTATTTATTTTGTGATGTTAAAGGGCACGTATTTTACCTCTTTTTAAGATTTAAAGTCTTTTGTGTCTCCAGGATGTGTCTGTAAAGTTTCAGCTCAAAACACCCATCACATTATTTATTATACCTTTCAGAATATTGGACTTTTCTGCTCTGAACACAATGTAGCTGTTTTTGTTGCCTGTGCCTTTAATGCTAGTGTAACACTCACGCACTTACCCTTAATTATTAGTATAAAGAGTAGTGGTCTAGGATTTTTTTTCAAGGAGAAGTGATTTAAGTCTCAAACACTGATTCACTTTACTCAATATATGTAGTTATACCCGGCATTTATTTAACAATAATCAATTAACCAAAAACAACTTTTCTTCTGTCACAGTGTATTTCAACAGAAACACAATATCCCTTTTTAAACTCAAAAACCAATGTCTTGTGTATGGTCGATGTAAAACGCTTCAATGTCTTTTAAATTCAGTTCAAATCCAATGTTCTCATTTTAGTAGAAAAAAAATATATAAATCAACATCAGTTTATTTAGACAAAAAGTTGGGAAAAAAAACACAATAAATTGCACACGGGCTATCCATCCAGTGGTGGTGAATCCAGAGGCCGTATCCGACCAAAGTATATAAAAAAAACAACCTGCATAACAGGGCAATGATTTAATTACATTGAAATCAAGTTTAAACTCTCTCTTCAAGATCTGGAAACAATATTTCTCAAAATAACCCATTTTCATAATTGTACAACAATTAACAATTTGAACAGGTTACTAAATCTCAAATCGCATCGTGAGCTATAACATCTCTTATTTATGTGACTCAATTTACTCTCCAGTTGGTTTTATTTTCTCAAAAAA
>CAIGQQ010033155.1:4309241-4323644 GCA_903798035.1 Danio albolineatus
ATTTATAAACATCAAAATATGAAGGCACCAAGATCATAATATTACTAGCAACAGTAAATTGCAAAAAAAACAATACATGTTAGCAACATACATGTAACCCTCTGTAAACTCACCGGAGAAACAGGTAAACACCAATCCATTTAAGGAATAAACTCCACTTCACCCGTGCTGCTGAAAATAATTTCTTTTAAATGGAAAAAATCAAGCAAAATGTTTATTTGCCTTATATTTAATGCATATAGCTTAGCTCACAAATGATCATTCAGTCACTTTTTCTTCTTGATGCTGGACTCTCTGTTGTTTCACTACTGCCATCTAGTGGACAATAATGGTGTTTACTTAGTCACCGCCTAAACATTAGATAATCTAAACTTCTTAATGCAAATTTTAGGCAGGTTACATCAGTTCTCCCTGCCCACCATTCCCACTTACCAATGAGAGTATGCCTCGGTCACTGGCTGCGTCAGATAAACAGCACAGTAACAGACATGAAGGAAGCAGATCTCACATAACATTTGTGAGAAACACTACAGTATACAGTAAGATTATTTGATGTATTTGATTTGGAGTGAATTCAAGGCTTTCTGCAGCGATAAGCCACACGCATTGTTGTTACAAAGTTCATGCACACACACACACACACACACACACACACATACAGACATATCACGCATTTAACTTTGCACTACTTTTTGCATGGCAAATGTGACAGGATACATATTAATATCCACTGCTCTATGGATATCCGATATGTTAATGTACAAAATAAACTTGATTTAATGTCCACAAACTGGGTTTGAATTGTCTTTTTTTATAATTGTACTGACACGCAGCTGTGGTGATAAATAAAGATGGTAAAATCGCTGTTGTTCATAACAAACATGCGCTGTTTTAAAAAGGTTTTAAGCTTGTGAAACTTGTTCTTGATCACAGTTGATGACGACTGAAGATGATCACAGCGAGCTCAACAGATCTTTTATTCACAGTTGCTTTGCACACATCCTGTCTTGTTGATTATATGTGTTACCATGGAGACATGTTAATATGCGGCTGTCAATCGATTTGGTGGGTGGGGAAACCACACTCCTACATCACGTTGCAGTGGGCCTCAAAATGGGATGGGTTTGAATCCTATTTTTAACGTCAGAAAAATTTTAAAAAAGAAGCTTATTTTCTTTATAACACCCCAATATATTAGTGGACACAGATGATTTTCATCAGTGGTGCCCTTTAAAGTGTTCATTAGTGATATACCTCGATTGGTTGATTGACAACGCATATATTCATTGCTCATTACACACAGGGATGCGCAGCAGCACCTAAATATCTTTAAATATTAAAAGTTACAATGTAAAAACATATAAAATTATTATTACTTACATAAATAAAAAAAGCTATCTCCTCCAAACTTTTCTTCTCATCAGGGGGCGGCTCTTGCCTGCTCCGTCTAAAGTCCACAATGTAAACAGCTAATCTGCTGTCACCACAACTAGCTCTTAGAGGGAATGGGAAGTGAGACTCTGATTGGTTTAATGCATGTTACACTCAAAGACACCCATAACTCATTTAGAAAATAAGGACAACCCTTTTCAGATCATTTTTATGGTGCATCAACCTTTTCCCATCCTTAAAATAGCAAGTAGATTTTGATACATCCTAAAGATCTAAGTGCAGCTGCTTAGATTGTTAAAATAGAACCCTACATTAAGTGTTGGACTCCTTGTGACTGACATCTGAAACATTTTTCATGGCATCTTCTTTTGTATTTAACATATTCATAAAGTTATTCAAGGGCGGCACGGTGGCTCAGTAGTTAGCAATGTCGCCTTACAACAAAAAGGTTGCTTTTTCGAGTGCCAGCTGGGTGAGTTGGCATTTCTGTGTGGAGTTTGCATGTTCTCCCCGTGTTCGCGTGGTTTTCCTCCGGGTGCTCCCCACAGTCCTAAGACATGCGCTATATGAATTGGATGACCTAAATTGGTACGTATGAATGTGTGTGTGAATGCAAGAGTGTGTTTCCAGTAATGGGTTGAGGCTAGAAGGGCATCCGCTATGTAAAACATATGCCGGAATAGTTGGCAGATCATTCCACTGTGGCGACCCCTGATAAATAAGGGACTAAGCCGAAGGAAAAGGATTGAATGAATAAAGTCATTCAGGTTGATTCGATTGTGATAGTAAGTAAATGAATGCAAATTTTCGGATGAACTATGCTATTGTACAATTATTTGGCCCTTTTGTGTGTCTTTTTTTGTTTATAGCAGTGTTTGTAATAAATAATTCATCCATGGTAATCATTATTTTGAAAAACGCCTTAAAACATTCAGAGTGTTCGATTTCATGCAACAGACATTTGAGACCTTTAGCAGATCATCTTCCTTTGTACTGCAGAGAAGAGGGAAAGTCATTCAGGTTTGAAAAACCGTGGTATTGGGGAAAATGACAGAGTGCAAATTTCTGGGTGAAATTTCCCTTTAAATTATTCATTTTAATACATAAGGGCGAAACAGTGGATCAGTGGCTAGCATTGTCGCCTCACAGCAAGAAGGTTGCCGGTTCGAGTCCCAGCTGGACCAGTTGACATTTCTGTGTGGAGTTTGCATGTTCTTCACGTGTTGTTGTGGGTTTCCTCCGGGTGCTCCGGTTTCCCCCACAGTCCAAAAACATGCTCTATAGGTGAATTGAATAAACTAAATTGGCTGTAGTGTATGTGTGTGAATAAGTGTGTATGGATGTTTCCCAGTACTGGGTTGCAGCTGGAAGGGCATCCGCTGTAAAAAAAAAACAAAAAAAAAAAACGTATGCTGGATTAGTTGGTGGTTCATTCCGCTGTAGCGACCCCTGATGAATAAAGGGACTAAGCTGAAGGAAAGTGAATAAATTAATTTTACTATATAATGATCATTATGATTTAACACACACACACACACACACACACACACACACACATGTACAGCTATTATTGTTTTATCTGTGGCCATCATTATTTATTTATTTATTTCATTCACATGCCCTTGGAATTTCAACAAAAATCTTTAGGTGTGTTCGACTTGTTTGGCTATAAATTATTGTTTGGCCCTGGCTGCAGTCCCCATGAAATCAAAATTGACCTTTTATTTTGGCAGTGTTTATTATCAATTATTTATCTATGCTCATCATTATTTTTTCTGAAACTTTAGGTACATCTGACACTTTAGACGTTTTCCAAAACATTCTTTTCTGTGTTTCACATAAAAAGAAAGCCAGACCAGCAGGTTTAAAATAATGCGAATGTGAGTAAATGATGACCATTTTTGGGTGAACTATCACTTTTACTATAATTTGACCCCGCCAGTAGCTCTCAAGAAATCTAAATCAACATTTTTTCTAGAATATTGCAATATTGCAGCGCTCGTTATAAATAATTGATCAATGCTCATCATTTATTTAATCCATATGATTCGTAAGCAAAAAAAAATAAATAAATAGGTGTGTGTGTGTGTGTGGTGCTGACATTTGAAATATTTAGCAAAATATCTTTCTTGTGTTTCACAGAAAAATAAAAGCATTGGAATGAAGTGAGGGTTCGTAAATGATGACAGAAGGCTGATTTTTGGATGAACTGTCCCTTTAAACTACACCAGCAGCACGGAAACCCTCCCCCACCACTTCCCTTGGCCTTCTCCAATTAGCAAAGCATGCTTGGTTATAGATTTAAAGAGGAGTGACACCATAATGCACTCGTTTTGAGAGCTAAAGGGCTTTTATGTATGCAGAGGCAGTTCGTCAAAATCCCCTAACCCCAAATGTCCGCAATTTTACTGCATCATATCGCATGTTAAACGGACCTCTAACGACCCGCTCCCCAAGGGACGCTTGACACCAGTCCATGCATGCGTGTGTGTGTGTTGCTGAGAATGCGTGTGTGTGTGTGTATATGGGGTTGTGCCAGAGGGGTTTTACACTAGGTTCACCCACTCAACCACTTAAGACAATGAATAAATAAAGCGTCTGCCTCTCTCACGCACTCTCATCTTAGATCCCCCTTTCATTTAATCCAACAGTGATTCAGAGAACGAGCTGGAGAGAGAAAGGGAGAGGGAGATTTCATTCATGCATTTTTCATGCATTTCTTTTTGTCTTTATCAGCTAGTGGGCCTGAATGGCTCTTTGCTAACAGTAAGAGAAAACCTCCCTTTGTCTCCTGTGGCTCTGCACGTACGTGATTTTGCCTGACTGAATGTTGTGACACTTTGCACACACACTCAGCCCTGTCTTGCTACTACAAAAGAGGCTTTTAGTGACTTTCGCAACAGACATTTTACATCTTTCTCACTACTGCTACTTCACTGTTTGCATTTGACCTTTTTCCTTTTGATTCCCCTGCAATCCCTGGGAAAGAAATGGAAAAATCTCCTGTTTTCTTGTGTGTGGGTTACTTATTTGGCCCTGGCTGTTAACTAAATGAACTCAACATTCTTATTTTTGAAGGAATATTGCAGTGTTTATTGTGAATGATTTACACAATGTTATGTACTGTAATGTAATGTGATGTAAAAAATCATTATTATTTTTTAACTGCTGTGCTTTCATCATCTTTAACAAAACTTGAGTTTCTAATTCCTGCTACTGTATGTTCCTCAGATGAATCTTCCAAAGCAACTGCATTTAAATAGTACATGCCAGTTGGAAATGTTGATGCTTTACATAATGTCACAAATGTTGCATTTAAGTCACGTCAGATTAATCTTATTAACTAGTTGACTGCACATGACCGCCATCACAAACTCGTTATTAAATCGGAAACCTCAAAGTTTAAGAGTTGTGTCCATGTCAGTGAGAAATATGGCAGAATCACTAATCTCATTCATTCATTCATTTTCTTTTCGGCTTAGTCCCTTTATTAATCTGGGGTCGCCACAGCAGAATGAACCGCCAACTTATCCAGCATTTGTTTTATGCAGCGGATGCCCTTCCAGCTGCAACCCATCTCTGGGAAACATCCATTCACACTCATTCACACTCATACACTATGGACAATTTAGCCTACCCAATTCATCCATACCACATATCTTTGGACTTGTGGGGGAAACTGGAGCACCCGGAGGAAACCCACGCAACCATGGGGAGAACATGCAAACTCCACACAGAAATGGCAACTGACCCAGCCGAGGCTCAAACCAGCGACCTTCTTGCTGTGAGGCGATCGTGCTACTCACTATGCCACCGTGGCTCCAGAATCACTAATCTATTAAAGAGAATTATTAATACCATTCTGAGCTGTTTGTTTTCTATAATACAGCAGGACATTTCAAAAGTCACATCAAGAATGCAAATTGATTTGATGTCAATTGACTAATTTGATGTCGAATCTACAAATTGACATTTAACATTGATGCTAAAAAACAAGCCCTGTGATTTTGACGTGTTTTTGGATGCCAGTGTTCAATGTCAACATCAGTGTACTGTAGTGTACATGCATTGTTCATTCATTCATTTTCCTTCAGCTTAGTCTATTTATTCATGACTTGAACCAGCAACCCTCTTGTTGTGAGGCGACAGTGCTAACCACTGCCTACACGCATTATGAGGATACAAAATCCAGAGTTAAATTGGAATTTGGAAGTGAAACTTTCAGATGAATAAAACTATTTTTATAATATAATACTTGTTTGTGTTGTTATTTTGGTGATCAAAAAGGGATCAATGTGTGGATTTCAAATGACATCAAGGTTTTGACATGAAATTGTGATTTTGGACATCAACAAACCCTGCTGTATTTTCTTGTAATTTATCAAAAGTAGGTTCAACACCAACTATTTGGCTGTTTTTAGAAGAGGAAACTCTCAAAACGATTTATGTATGATACCTATTGTTTCAATTATGATAGTTATCAAATGTGGGTGGAATGGTGGCTCAGTAGTTAGCATTGTCATCTCACAGCAAGAAGGTTGCTGGTTTGAGTCCTGGCTGGGCCAGTTGGCATTTCTCTGTGGAGTTTGCATGTTCTCCCCATGTTCACGTGGGTTTCCTCTGGGTCCTCGTGTTTCCTCCACAGTCCAAAGATATAAGCTATAGGTAAATTGAATAAACTAAATTGGCCGAAGTATATGAGTGTGTGTGTGAATGGGTGTGTATGGGTGTTTCCCAGTACTGGGTGGTAACTGGAAGGATATTTGCTGTGTAAAGCATAGGAATAGTTGGCAGTTCATTCTGCTGTGGTGACCTCTGAAATAGAGACTAAGCTGAAGGAAAATGAACAAATTAATGAGTTATTAAATGTGACCCTGAACCACAAAATAAGGCATAAGTGTCATTTATTTATTTATTTATTTTGCTGAGATTTATACACAAATTAAAAGCTGAATAAAGAAGCATTTTATTGATGGACTGTGTGTTTGTATAGAACAGGGAACTTTTGGTTATGATGGGCCAAAAACCTAACTTGATTGAGGATGGTGGGCCAAAGTTAAAAAACCAAACTGTTATATGATATTTTGTTAATAATTAAAAAATAATTTTCTTTAAAAAAATACTTTTTTAAATTATTAATCGTATTAATAAATACAATTATTGTTTTAAATTTTGATAATGAACTTATTACAATCAAACAAACAATCCCATTTATAATGCTGAATACATTAAATACACTTGCTCGTTGAGGATCCTCACAATTGTTTTAATTTAAAAATGTATTTTCACTTTTTCGTATCTCAACAATTAAACAAACAAACAAAAGGTTACGTTAAAATTAGAAATGACGAGCTGTGTTGAAGACATTGGCCTTAACCTTCCCATCATTTTCACTCTCTTCTCAGATGGAATGGCGGGCCAAATCAAAGGTTACCATGGGCCAACTTTGGCCCTTGTTTGGGCATCTCTGGTATAGAACAATGTTTGGCTGAGATAAAACTATTTGCAATTGTGGAAAGTGAGGGTACAAAAAAACCTAAATACAAATAAAATCACATTAAAAGTTGTCTAAATTAACTCTCATTACTAAAGATAAATTTACACTTAGAAATGTACAAAATATCTTAATGGCACATGATCTTTTCGTTATAATCTAATGATTTTTAATTCAAGATCATCGATGCAACAGTTTTTGTGGTCCATGGACACAAATAGGTGTTTTTTCTTTTCTCTTTTTTTTTTGACCGCTGGAACTTTGGGACTAAAAATCCACTAATTAGTCCTGAGACCCAGTGAAGTGGATAAAAGTAAACACGGGGGCTCTTTTTAATAGAGCTATCTGAGGATACAAGCTCTGCACCACTTTGTTAGCACAGTAAGCAGAAATTGTCCAACTTGGCACCCTTTGTTTTCAACTCTCTTCTACAATAACAAGCATATCTTATATCCAAAACTCGAACAAACCGGTTAACTTTGCTTCCCTGTTGAAATAATATCCGTTCCTTGTTTACGAATAAATTAATATTTTATGAATAGAAATTTATGAATAGTCCTTGCTGTCCAACAACCTGTCACTCGCATTAAACAATCCACAATCCAATCAAGGCCTAATGAACAAAATCAAGTCCCATCCTACTTTTTTTATTCCATTTCACTTTCATATATTGCAGAAAAATGTGCACAAAAAACATGTTAATTTTACTCTAACTGCAGGACTGTGGGACTCAAAATCTACTAATTAGTCCTGGGGTTCAGTGAAATGACTAAAAACAATTATGGATGACCTATTCTTTGGCAGCAGAAAATCGGTATAGTGGAAACACAAAGAATCCAATTTGATGTCGCCCTTTTTAAGTCCTCCTAAAAACATGTTAGACGCTGTAGGTAAGTTGTTGACTTTTCTAAAGCATAACAAATATGTTTGCAAATATTTAAGTAGCACTGTAATTGTTTAACTAAAAGACGAGGCTTGAAAGATTGTGTTTTGTGTCAGAATGACTGTCTTTGTTTTGGTCTGTGTAATTCCACCCACTGCCAGTTTACCCAATTATATTTCAGCTCCCTGGTTGCATTGGCAGAAAAAAAAAAAATTTCAATAATGAAAGCTAATGAAGACTGCCTCAACTACCAGCTGTAACTTTAGCCGTGACCACGTGAACTCTGGGACTAAAAATCCACAAATTTTTCTTGAGGTCCAATCAAGTGGATAAAAACAAACACAGATGCTCCATTTTCTGTAAGCAGAAAATTGCTATATGGGAAGCAAAAATAATCTGACTCTGTGTCTCTTTTCTGAATTCCTTTCCAACGGCTAAGCGAAGTCAAACCTCAGATAGCTCTATTAAAAAAGCATCCATGCCGAGCAGGCACAAAAAGTCATTTCACTTTAATATTAGGTTAGATTTACAGTAGGTTGTGATGTCAGGTGACCTAAATTAAATGTCTAGCCACCGTCTAAGGACAACGTTATTTTGATGTCCAATAACAACATCAAATGACGTTGATATTTGGTTGATTTTAGGTTGCATTTAAAAGGTATCAAAATCCAACGTTGAGCCAACATCTTAAACTAACATCATATTGACGTCAAATACTGACATTTATTCATTAGGTAACCAAAATCCAAGGTCTGATAGACGTCTTAGTGGTAATGTCCATACAACGTCAAACTTAAACATCATTAGACATTGATATTTGGTTGATATTTGGTTAAACATTGGACAATAATGTTGGGTTCTGACATCAACCCAAACAAAAAGCTATGTCCCCATGATGTTGGGGTACAACGTCAAGCTGATGTCAGGTTGACGTCATTCTGCCTGCTGGGTGTTTACTAATTTTGACTCCCCATCAATGACATCTCTTTAGAACTTTTTCTTCTGCTTCAAATCAAATGTTCTTAACAAAAGTCACCAATTCAGTTGTTATTCACATCCTGGTCAAATCCCAATCTGCATGGTTTTACATTTGATGAATCAGATTTTCTTATGCATCTCAATGGGGAAGGAAAAGTTGTTGCAACTTCTGTTTCAACTTTACCTTATAATCTGGCTGCGGACTGCTTTAGAACTAAAATCCATTAATTAGTCTTGAGATCCAGCGAGGTGGGTGAAAACAAAATGGATTCTCTACTTTCTGAAAGTGGAAAGTCAATATACAGGAGTATCTCTGTTTTCTTTTTTTTTAACTCCTCCAAGACGACAGCAAATCTCTCAGCCAAAGTCAAAAACACATCATAAGTTTAGCTCATTCTCACAATGGCATCTATTATTACTGACATGAACAATACAATAGTCCATCCCATCCAGCAACATGTCACTCATATGAGATTGCAGCAATTAGCAAATGACAACAATTCAACAATCCAATCAAATCCTTGTGGACACAGTTGAGTCCTTCATTTCTCTTTCTCCTTTTCAAGATGTTATGCCATTCTGATAGATGCCACAGTAGGGAGGAAAAGAAGACTGCAACTTCCACTTTATGCCAACTTTGACTTTACTTTGACCAAAGAAACTCTGGGACTGAAAGTCAGAGATCCAGTGAAGTGGAAACAAACAAACACGAATGTTCCATTTTCTGAAAACAGAAAGTCACTTTACAGGAAGCTGAAATTGTCGGACTTCATTTCCAAATTCCAAAACTTAAACACATCTAACATAACTTCGCCTCCCCCTTGTAACTACAACTCTTTTCTGGGGATGTGTACTATATAGTCCCTCCCTTCCAGCAAGACATCAGTCTGCAGGAATGATCAAAATGGCAACAATCCATTGATCCAATCAATGAAAAGAAGATAGCAACTTCCATTTCATGCTGACTCTGAGCACAGGAACTCTGAGACTAAAAAAAATTCACTAATTAGTCCTGAGAACTATGGAGGTGGAAAAAGATAGATGCTCTGTTTTTCTGGAAGCAGAAAGTCTGTATACAAGAAGCAGAAAGACTCTACTATAGCATTCGGCATTCACATAGAAAAATATGATATATTCCATTATGGTAGGGCTACAGAGAAACAATAATAAAACACTCCCTGACATCAAACACCAAATCTTGCAACTGAAATCAAACATATCTTAAATGTGTCTCCCTTTTGCAACAGCATATCTTCTCTTGATGATGTACACAATACAAATAAAACCCTTCTTATTGACAATGCGTCACTCACATGGGATTCCGATAATTATGAAAATAACCCAATGATCCAGTGATTTCCCATTGAACTAAATAACTTGACTCTCTCAGTCAAGTCTCACAGTTGAAAATAAATATATAGCGTATATCATAGAAATATATCTCTTTTCTGGTGATGTGTACAACAAAAAATCCCTCCTTTTATCAAATGAAAACAGTTCAAAGATCCGATGGACATAATTAAATCGCACCCCACATTTTTTGTCTTATCCAAGGAGCAATTTTAGCTGGATAAGAATCAAAATAAGACCACAACTTTCTTGCCAATTTTAACTTTTACTCTTTCGCTGGAACTCTGGGGCTAAAAATCCTCTAATTAGTTCTGAGATCCAGCGAGGTGGATAAAACCAACACAGAGGCTCTATTTAATGGAGGCAGAAAGTAAGGGAAGCAGAAAATGTCCGACTTGGCATCGATGTTTTCAACTCCTCCCCTACAACAAACACCAAGTCTCGCAGCAGGAATCAAACGCATCTTGAATTTGTCTCCTCTTTGAAACAACATCTCTTCTGTGATGAAGTACAATACAACAGCGCCTCGCTTCCAGCAGCATGTCATTCAGTTCTGACAACAGTCCAATGATCCAATTAATTTTTCACACGTATGATATAAATACTCCCCCCTGACCCCCCCTGCATGCGTTTTTAATTTGACAGTCATATACAATGCATTGCTTTAAAGTTTCCATGGCAACGCGTCAAGTTTATCACTCGAAAGACTGCAGCCCTGATGATTTAAGCATGTAGTTGTCCCCCCTTTCTGCCAAATAATGACAAACGTTCTATATTGGGGGATATCTGAAATTCTGATTCTCAAATATGTGTAAGAACATGTATTTTGTTGTTTAAATAGCTTTATAATCATCATACTAGGTGACACGGTGGCTCAGTGGTTAGCACTGTCACCTCACAGCAAGAAGGTGTGGAGTTTGCATGTTCTCCCTGTGTTTGCGTGTTACGTGTTTCCCCCAAAGTCCAAAGACGCTATAGGTGAATTGAGTAAACAAAATTGGCCATAGTCTATGAGTGTGCGTGTGAATGGGAGAGTGTATGGGTGTTTCTCAGTACTGGGTTTAAGGTTGGAAGGACATCCACTGTGTAAAATATATGCTGGATTATTTTGTGGTTCATTCCACTGTGGCGACCTCTGATAAATCAGAGACTAAGCCAAAGGGAAATGAATGAATGAATGAATGAATAAATGAATGAATGATAAATGACGGCTGATGGGTGTCATCATATTAACTAGCTACAGGAGAGAGATTAGAGACGCTAGACTTAAATCATGCTAACTCATCAACTTCTCCTGAAACACATGAACGTAAGTGAGTGTTTACCTGAATAATAAATAATAAATAGAATAAATGGTCTAGTAACCTAAACAGTGTGTATCTGGTGTGATTAAAGCACATCATCTGAAATTTTTTTTTTTTTAATTATTGCGGTCTCCATAGACATAAGTGTACATTTTACCAACCATTACTGTTGTTTTTCTAATAGTTATGTGTATTTAAATGTCTGTAACCTAAAATAAATGTAAATTGTTTTACAACTGCTGCATGTCTTTCTCTGGCTCAGAGCTAGCCATTGCGGAAAAGCAGATTTAAATTTAGCAGCTGATTAAATAGGATTAGTGTTAGGGTAGGGTTTTTCATTTTGGTTACTTTCTTGAATGACAACTAACAACGCTCTGTAAAAAAATTGGACGCTGACCACGGATGTGCAGATCCACATGGAGTTTATTAACAAGAAAGTCGTGCAGGCAGTGTTCACAGGGGTTAAACCCAGGCATCCTGGCCAAATTCGGCTAATGGCCTCTGTCCATCATGACCTTCTAACCATCCTTAAATCGTAATTGGCTTTATCACTCTGTCTCCTCTCCACCACTCAGCTGGTGTGTGGTGTGCGGTCTGGTGCAATATGGCTGCCATCACGTCATCCAGGTGGATGCTGCACACAGATGGTGGATGAGGAGACCCCCCCCCCCCCCCCCCCCCCCCCCCCCCAAAAAAAAAAAAGCACTATGTTAATGTAAAGAACTATTATTATTATTACAAACAGAAACAAGAAAGTAATCCGAAAGGCAAAGTCCAAAACAGGCGAAATGTTAGTCTAGGTGCAAAGAATCAAAACAAGGTAAACAAGGAAAGGTCAAAAACACTGGAAGACTAGACAAGCAAAAACTTTTTGTACTGTTAGCAAGTAAACAAGGCTCAGCAAAGCGTCTGTAAAAGTCAGTGGTATATATAGTCCATGTGTGTGTGAGAGCGTCCACATTATTGTCAGCTGTGGCAGGAGTTGATGACAGCAAAAAGTTATGGTAGTTGTTGTTCAGTAGAAATACAGGACGTAATCTCCAGCGGAGAAAACACCTCTGGCAATCACAACACACTCATTAACAGATGACTAACAATTTAAAGAACAAACATATAGATTAGATTGTTAATTAAATTAATTAACATTAATACAAAAAAGTTTGTATGCTCTCCCTGTATTCGTGTGGGTTTCCTCCGGGTGCTCCGATTTCCCCCACAGTCCAAAGACATGCGCTATAGGCAAAGACATGCACTATAGGTATCCACTGTGTAAAACATATGCTGGATAAGTTGACGGTTCATTCCGCTGTGGCGACCTAGCGACCCTCAATGAATAAAGGGCCTGAGCCGAAGGAAAATGAATGAATGAATGAATGAATGAATGAATGAATGAATAATTCATACACTAACAAAACCAATTTTATAGCAGAGTGGTCTTTTTAAAACTATTTAAACAAACTCCTTCATTCTGCCAGTATGTTTTGATTCCACTTTGATGAGTTTACACTAGATATAACCTACAGCTTGTTGTTTATCAGACTCTGCAAACAATAGAATTTCAACATTGAAGAACCCAACAGGAACAACATTCAGTCAATGCATTGCCAAAATTATAAAACCAAATCACACAGCTGAAGCATAACTTCACGTCTTTAGCACTTCTGGTGATGTGTAGAATACAATTATCCCTGCCTTTGGGCGACACGTCACTCAACTAAAATCTCAACAGTTAGCAAATGACAGCAATCCAAAACTCCAACCAAATCCTGACAGACAAATTCAAGTCCCAGCCCATATTTCTTTCTCATCCATGAACGAATCTGACTTGACAAGCAACACAGTAATAAAAGAAGACTACAGCATTCATCCCATGCACACTTTAACTTTTACTGACCGCAGAAAGTCTGAAACTGAAAATCCACTAATTAGTCTTGAGATCTAGCGGAGTAGATAAAAACAAACTCAGATGCTCTATTTTCTGTTTTTAATAGAGCTGTCTAACTATACAAGCCTTCCGCCACATTGCGTTTTAGCCGTGGGTTGTCACAGCAATGCTTTACAATCCTAAATAAAACATCCGAGATCTGCACAAACATTCCTGACTCGTTTTAAGAAAGACATCGTGAGAGATAAAACTGCATTGAAACACTCCATTGCATGAAGTGCGATGTGTTTCTCAATAACATGTCTGGACAACAGCACAGGGAGTTGTCACAATAACTCTCCTACTATTAATTATCTCTGCCCGTCTCGGATTTAACCCGAGGCTCTGGTCAGAGGTCCACTTATACGCAAACACACACACAGCTGAGCCCCAAGAGAAGCCAACATTCATGTGTGTGGACCAATAACTGATCCACCGCCTCAGGAAATGGTCACACCTCTAAGTTCCTTCATTCTCTGCTCGATATCTTCCGCTTCTGTTCAGCCAATACAGGCTCCCCTTATTTTCCCTCTTAAACCTCTATCCATGATCCCGTTCGCTCACCCCTCACGTTGTTATCTTTCCTCCATCGGTAAGGCATAATGTGACACGGCCTTTCTTAATTAAATTATCAGAATGCAAAATTACACATCAAATTGGATTCATGTCTAACATGCCCAAAAGCCTGGAATACACACACACTCACACATGCGCGCGTCCATTATCTCTGCGAAGATCGCTCCCCTGCGCAAAGTGTCTACACTTGTGAGGCCTGACCTTAAAGACATGAGCTAGAGAGAACGCTCTAATTTTGGTAGCGAGGAAAAAGGGCAATCGAACGAGAATAAAAAAAACACCACAGGGAGCCCGGAGCATGAGAAAATTGAAATGACGATTAGGACGAGGATAAGAGGCTCATTTTTTGTCCTTTTATTTTATCCTTTATCCTGTCGTCTTTCATCTTTACTTTTTGTTTCTCTAATTTATTCATTCCTCTCTTTGTGCTTTCTGTAACTGCTAGGGTGTAGTGCTAGTAAAGACAAGATTCGAGATTTAGTTCCAGGGAATAAATATATAT
>CAIGQQ010033164.1:0-12658 GCA_903798035.1 Danio albolineatus
TTTATTTGGTTGGTCAGTTGGTTGTTGTTTTTTTTGGTTGGTTGGTTAGTTGGTTGGCTGGTTTTATTTGGTTGGTCAGTTGGTGGGTTGGTTTTATTTGGTTGGTCAGTTGGTTGTTGGTTTTATTTGGTTGGTTGGTTTGTCGGTTGGTTGGTTTTATTTGGTTGGTCGGTTGGTTGCTTTTTTGGTCGGTTGGCTGATTGCCTTTTTTTGGTCAGTTAGTTGTTTGTCTGGTTGGTTTTATTTGGTTGGTCAGCTGGTCTGTTGATTCTTGTAGTTGGTTGCTTTTTTTGGTTGGTTGTTTTTTTTGGGGGGGTGTTGGTTGGATTTATTTGGTTGGTCAATTGGTGGGTTGGCTTTATCTGGTTGTTGGTTGGTTGGTGGTTTTATTTGGTTGGTCGGTCTGTGTTTTTCTTTGGTTGTTTTTTTTTTTTGCTTGGATGTTTTTATTTGGTCGGTCGGTTGGTTGGTTGGTTTAATTTGGTTGGTCGGTTTGTTGGTTGGTTGTTTTTATTTAGTTGGTCGGTGGGTTGTTTTATTAGTTGGTTAGTTGTTTTCTTTGTTGGTTGGTTTGTCAGTCGGTTGTTTTTTTTTTTGGTTTGTTGTTTTTCAAATTTGTGATTTGATTGGTTTCATTTGGTTGGTCAATTTAATTTTATTTGGTTGGACGGTTGGTTGTTGTTTATTTTCTGATTGGTTGGTTGTTTTTTTAGGTGGTCGACTGGTTGGTTGGTATTTTGGTTGGTTGGTTTTTTCAGTCGGATTTATGTCAGTTGGTTAGTCTGTCTTTTTTTTTTGGTTGGTTGGTTTGTTGTTTCTTCCGGGTGCTCCAGTTTCACCCACAGTCCAAATTAAGGTAAATTGGGTAAGCTAAATTTTCTGTAGTGTATGAGTGTGAATTAGATTGTATGGGTGTTTCCCAGTGATGGGTTGTAGCTGGAAGGGCATCAGCTGAGTAAAACATATGCTGGATAAGTTGGCAGTTCATTCTGCAGTGGCGGCCGTTGATTAGTAAAGGGACTAAGCTGAAAAGAAAATAAGTAAAAGAATGAATGAATGGTTGGTTGGTTTTATTTGGTTGGTCGGTTGTTGTTGCTTATTATTATTAATTGTATTATTATTATTATTATTATTATTATTATTATTATTTCAATTGAATTGAATTATGGGACCTTGATTTTTCCTCCAACAGCTTTTAATGTTTAAAAAGTAAAATTTTAAATAAATTATAAATTATTTTATAATAGTTTGAACTGAAATATTGTCTGGGTTTATGTCGTAAATTATGCTACAAAAGCCTGGCAATAAACTACCAGTACTTTTTTCTGTTATTTTATTAACTGAATTTTGTCTATATATTATTTCTTATACAATACATCATCACATCGTTAAACTGTACAGTTGAATTTTCAACATCAAAAGCCAACAGAGCAAACATGAAGATCCCATAATGCAATTCACAACCATAAATAAACAGAGTAAATCGCATTAATGTGTTCATAATATACAAAAACAACAAAGGTCTCTAATCTCACAGGAACAACACAACTCAATCACAAGATGAAACCTCAGCTCATCACACCACAAGAAAACCCCGACAATAACAGCACAAACAACTTGAATTCAACGGAGGTTGATTGGAGTTCAGAGGTTTGCATGACCTTCTGCTATTTTGGAACAAAAGCCAAATCATGTCACAAAACCTCGACCCGGTATTATGCAGTCGGACAGATTTCTGACAGATAAATAGCATCTTGTGATCTCTCTGACCTCGTATTCACCATTCAAACCGTTGTAAGAGATTATCGATTAGGTAAACGCTTCAGGGTTTCATAAAGTGAGCAGCAAACAAGAACAAAAAAGCAAATTCGGGAACAAGGTGTCTCTCATTTCTGTCCTTTCAGAAGAAACCACGGGAGTGCCGCGCGAGGTCTTCAATCGATCCAAAAGACTCATTCCTGAGGTCCTATTCTCTCTCGCCTGCCAGGAACTAAAAGCTTTCTCATCTCGCACTCGTTCCAGACCCCTGGCCCTGTTCTCCTGCTTTCTCAACCATTTCTTAATTACTTTCAGATGAGACCTGACAGAGAAGCTCCCTCTGATTAACTGGACGCAGCCAAAAGCTTATTTCCTCCATTCAGAAAAGTCCAAGATGGAACGTTTTAGGACATCGCCATCATATCGTTTCTCCATTTGTGCATTGCTTTCTGCCATCTTTAACTCCGGTTGGGCTGTCAGTGGGTCTTTTTATGGATAACCGGAGTGGTTTAAGAGCTCACAGTAGGGGAAATTAAAATACACCTGCGGTTTGAGAACTTTCTGAAGATATATTAGCACTATAGGGAAACAAGCTGTCGGAGGTGTGATTAAAGCCTGCTCATACAGTCCAGCTGAGAACAGACTTCAGTCCAACTGCTGATACTGTGGCACAAGCTAGCTCAAAGAAGATTCCCAAAAATAAAAGAGGAAAAAAAGTGCTTTCGAGATTTATATTCGGTGTCATATTTTTAAGTAGATTCAATTAGATTTTTTTATGTTGTACCTGAAGTACTACATTAATTATTATTATTATTGTTGTTGTTGTTGTTGTTGTTATTATTAATAATAACAATTTATTGTTATTATTATTATTATTATTATTATTATTATTATTATTATTATTATTATTATATCATTATTCATTCATTTATTCTTCTTCGGATTAGTCTCTATTTCAGGTCACCACAGTGGAATGAACCACCATTATTATTATTATTATTATTATTATTATTATTATTATTATTATTATTAATAAACCTGTACAAATGTAACACAATGCATTGTTTCTGTATTTGTCTACAATGTAAAGCATATTGCTTTGCAAAACTACAGATTTCACTGTTATGAAATGTACAGTTTTTACAGTTTTTTCTACACCTATTTTTTCATGTTAAATTCTTTTTTTTTTCAATGTGTGAGTTTATTTAGTTTAGTTTGTTTAGTTAGTCTTAATTATTAAGTTAAGTTATTAAGAATAATTAGATCCGGGCAAATAATAAAATACAATATGAAATAATTTGCGTAATTCTTTTTTACTGCATTATTGCACAGTGTTTTGGCAGACAAAGTTTAAGTAAAACTTTAACTAATACTCTTCTACTAAAACATCATGATGTTTTCAAAATTGCTGCAAAGAATTCATATGTGTTGAATTTAACCAAACAATTAAATTTAGTAATGTTGAACTTAATTTGTTTGTTGAAATTCAGCCCAAATAAATTGTTTACCACCACTTAATTAAATTAGTAAATTTAATTAATGTTTATTTATGAAGCCCTTTCACACTTAGCTGATGATTGATAATAAAGTTAGTTTGGCATGCTGTCCTGGGAGAGAGCCCTGAGCTCATAAGATCCTCGAGCCTGGGGCTCCCTCCCGTTTGCCGAGCAAGAGGGGAGTTTGAGCTCAGTTAGATCTCGAGAACCCCCCGCCCTCCTGCTGCTTAAGAATTGCTATGACGGTATACTGCTGGTGGAATTTGACTATGAATTTGTTTCAGTCAATTTACTTATGTCTCATGTTTTGGACTGTGGGAGTAAACCGGAGGACCCGGGGAAAACCTACGCGAGCACGGGGAAAACAAGAACTCCGCACAGAAATGCCAACTGGCCGGCTAGAGATCTGAACCAGAGGCAACAGTGCTAGCCACTGGGCAGCCGTGCTGCCCTATAGAGGAAAAAGGAAGAGAGAGGGTGGAAGGGGGGATTCTTCAAGATGAAGACGACTAAGGTAAGATGCTTCGTTATTTATACTAAGTTGGGAATCATCTGATTGGTGGATCATGTGTTAGCTTGACTCTGGGTCAGGCGTGTCAATCATAAGCGTGATCCTCTCGAAATTAGTTTATAAATAAACTTCACTTTGTGTTGAGACATCATGAAGCAATTGAGTGGAACTCTGCATTTTTTTACAGTACTGACAGAAACCCTTAAAAAAAACAGCTTTTGAACAGTGAACATTATTTAACACGGACTCATTGTGAATACGTACCCCTGTACAAATTTCTGGAGAGCATGAATTATGCAGCAAGGGCTACTTAGGGCAGTATTTCGTCTTTAAACGAATGCTATGGGGTGGTATGATGCAGTCGACAGCTTCTGTTTCTTTTCACGCTACCAGCTGACCGCTTACCTTCATGTGGATGCCTCTTCAGATGGCAAACTTGAGGTGCAGAACAGAGTTGAATACAACAATGGGGTTCAAGTCTAACAAAGACCGGTTCCAGAAAGCAGGTAAAATAAAATAAAAATTAAAAAGAAAAGAAAATGAAGTAAACAACAGGGTGAGAATGTGGCAAAATCTGAAAACATGGTAAAAAAATCAGGTGAGGGCTTTTTCTGTAATGCTTTTGAAAACACTGTCAGTTGGGTTTAGGGAAATGGGTGGGCAGGTCAATTGTTGCTTTTGAAAGCACTATTGGTTGGGTTAAGGGAAGGAAGAGGGCGGGTCAGTCAATCACTCAGTCAGTCAGTCGACAGCGGCCTCTGGTGGATATAGGTAAGAATAGCAGGTGTGAATGGCACTCAAGAGAAATTTGAGATCTCAAGCGTATACAGCGGCCTTTGGTGGATTTGCGAAAACAAAAACTGCAAAAAAGTAACTCCTGGGACGTATTTGGCGCTCTCCAGATATCTATGGGGATACGTATCAATAATGAGCCTGGGTTGAATTAACTTCTCAAAGACGATAATTTATTTTATTTCCTTTAACAAACCATTAACTAAGACCTTTAGCTCAATAAACTACTAATAAGCTGCTAATTATTATTTAGTAATGTAGTAGTTTGGTTTAAGTATTGGATTATGGTTGTCAAATAAGATCATACTTTATAAGCGTTAGTAAACCATTCATATATTAATAAAAGGCAGGTAATAAGCCTAAATGGTAAATGGTGTGAATCGTTACTCTAAAGTGTTACCAAATTTTTCTTATTTTTCCTCAGTCAGCCGCAAAACTTCCATCATAGAGACTTTTAAATGTTACCTCATTTAACTGTTCATTTTAACTACCTTGCAAAACACCGTACTTTTTAAAAGCTATGCATTCTGTCAGCCTCGGAAATCCTACAGAGCCAAGGTGGGCTTCGCAATATTGTTTTTGACGTTAAAAGGTCAATCCGCATGCACACAAACACACCAAACCTCAGAGTATTACATGAAGACGCTTGATAAAGCAGAATAAAGTATGTATAAATGTCATGCGTTTCTCTGAGGATACCTTGCTCCTGAATCAAAAAGTGTTTAAGGGCCATTACATTATTAATTCATGCCCGCTCTATTGAGACACACGGGAAAATGTTTAAGAAGTTGTTGAATGGGGAAGGAAACACAGTAAGATGTGTTAACACTCCAGTAAATATCTAAAGTATATGAATAGAGTCTGTCACCACAGGTTATGAGAACTAAATGCTTTAGAATTAATTCTCAATGTCAGTCACACTCAAGAGAAAGAGAGAGAGAGAGAGAGAGAGAGAGAGAAAGTATAACAGTAAAGAAATCATGCACTCACCGCAGCAATTATACAAGTGAACAGTTTTTTTAGCGGTTAACTGGCACACAGCTCATTTAAGTAATTACCCAAAGGTCAAAGCAGACGCTCTTGCATAAGCCAGGGCAAGCAGTTTGAGATCGGGTCTTGTATTTTCAAGCATTAAAGTGGTCAGAATTGCTGGGATAAAAGTTCCGTCTTCTGGTGCGCAGAGCTGTCGGAGTGCTCTCTTTCAGATTACAATATCAGCTTAACATGTTAAAGGTACAACGCCTCACCGGCACAAAAAGAGTAGCCATAAAGATGAAAAATGACATGAAAGTAGCTTAGCTGCTAAATCGGCGCCTGAGTTTCACTTCATATCTGGACTCTGCTTAAAAGGAGCTGATATCAAAAGGACTGCTTCGAAATGTCATTCCTCATGATAAACGAGCAGATAAATCCTTTAAACCTTTTAAACGCAGTGCTACGTTTTCAGTGACTCAATAATACGTCCTTTAGACACTTCTGACTTTATAACCTTTAAGCTGTTTTCCAAATATTGATGTGGTTTTTATTTTGATGCTCGGGAAGTGTGCTTGAGCTGGAAAACTTTGCTTTGGATCCTCCGGGAGCGACACGGATCGCTGTGTACTTCGATTGTTGATGAGATTTTTTTTTTCTTTTTACACACCCTGACATTTAAAAATGTATTCTTTGGGGATTCAGTACCAAGACAGTCTCTCCTGGTAATTATGTGATTCTCATAAGTAAGTGCATTTAATGGCATTAGTATTCTTAAACGACAGTATATATAAAACTATTTATCATATTTAAGTACTTTATATACTGTTTAAATACTGTTTATATATATATATATATATATATATATATATATGCAAAAGTCAGAATTATTAGCCCCCCTGAATTATTAGCCCCCCCGGTATAATTTATTCCCCAATTTCTGTTTAACAGAGAGAAGATTTTTTTCAACACATTTCTAAATATGATAGTTTTAATAACTCATTTCTAATAACTAATTTCTTTTATCTTTGCCATGATGACAGTAAATAATATTTGACTAGATATTCAAGATACTAGGATTCAGTTTATGCCGAGTTCAGACTGCATGATTTTCAAAGTAGTCGTGTCTCAGATGTTTTCATACTGCATGACTATCTGGGCTAGCATTTTGTCGCTGCTTTTTTACACTGTAAGATGGATCGTGACAGGGAGTTTCACACTGCATGACTTCAACATACAAAGAATCGCTGACAACTTTGTCCAAACTACGTCTCACACCCAAAAACACCTAGTATATCTTTTGTTATAAACTACATAAAGAGAAAGAAGCCTTTAATGGGGTAGAAAATGTACATATTTGCTCAACTGGCTTTGAAGGGAATTAGCAATTTGTCCTCAACTTTTGTCTTTTTCCACACAGTTTTGATATTGCTCACATGACACGTCAAACAGACACGGGGGCTCCTGCCAAATTTACCCTCAATTTCTTGTGTCCTAATAAACTGAAAATGAGCGCTTTTAACTTCTCCCTCAACCTCCCGCTGGCCTCCAGGTACCCACACTAGTGAATGCTGCTCTCTCATTGGCTGTAGGCGATCGCCGGTGTTATGTTCAGTCAAAACTCATTTCACACGGCATGATTTGAATTGCAGACAGCTCCAGATATTTAGCACGCCAAATATCTCCCAGGCATCGGCGACTCATCGGTGATTCTCTCAGATCGCGTCTTTGATAGTTCATATTGTGTGATTATTATTCACGTGCACGAGCACTGATTTGCCTGTGATTTCAGGCATTTTTTGGCAATTTCTCAAAATCGGGTCTAAAATCATGCAGTCTGAACTCTGCATTAACCAAGGCTGGACGCGACTCCGGGTTGATGTCTCCGCTGGGTCCTAAAGGCTAGAATGACAGCGGAATATATCAAATGTGTATCATTTCCTCAAAAAACACTGTAGAGGTGAACACGGGGGTAGAGAAAGCATTTTTATCCGGATTTAGATCGGCTATGAAGCGCCTTTGCATAATCAATTAAGCGTCCAGGTGAAACGGATATAAAAAACATGACACGGAGAGGCAATTTAATAAAAAAAAAAAACACAACAACATTACTGGGTTAGAGCTTAAATTTACTTTATAACGCAAAAACAACATCACGTACACTTAGTAATACAACTGTTTTGTGTCAGTTACATCAGTTGACTGTTGAAATTAAAAAAAATTGACCCAATTGGTTGAGTTTTTAAAGAAATAACCCAATAAAGGTTTAAAAATAATCCAACAAAGCAGCAAATATTTTAACCCAACCATTGGGTTAATTAAACAACCCAACATTTTTTTAGAGTGTACATATTTGCTCACCTGGCTTTGAAGGGAATTAGCAATTTCTCAAACTTTTTTTATTTTTTGACCGGGTTGGGTTATGATATTGCTCACATGACACGTCAAACAGACACGGGAGCTCCTGCCAAATTTACACAAATTTTTTCTCCACTTCTTGGGTCCGAATAAACTGAAAATGAGCGCTTTTAACTTCTCCCTCAACCTCCCGCTGGCCTGCAGTTACCCACACTAGTTAATGCTGCTCTCTCATTGGCTGTAGGTGATCGCTGATGTTATTGTCAGTCAAAGCACATTTCACATGGCATGATTTGAATCGCCGACAGCTCCAGATATTCAGCATGCCAAATATCTCCCAGGCATCGGCGACACGTTGGTGATTCTCTCAGATCGCGTCTTTGATGGTTCATATTGTGTGATTGTCACTCACGTGCACGAGCACAGATTTGCCTGTTATTTCAGGCATTTGTCAGTGATTTCTCAAAAGCTGTCGGCGAGTCAAAATCGGGGCTAAAATCATGCAGTCTAAACTCTGCATTAAAGGGCTTAACTAGGTTAATTAAGCAAGCTAGGGTAATTAGGCCAATCATTGTATGACTATGTTTTTTTCTGTAGACCAGGGCTATTCGATTGGTAATTTGCTCCAGCCCTCCAAATAGTGTGACCAAGACATCAAAAATAAATTTAGTTCAGTCGAAAAACTGCTGCTATAGTCATAAAGTGACGTGTGTCTGTTCAATACAGCACAAGCTGCAGTTGAAGGCTGCGCAGAGCGTGAGTAACCTGACATTAAGCAAGTGGTGGGGGCAGCCCAAAACATTTAGATATGTTTGTAGAAAAGGGCCTTTTGTACAATGCACCGATATTGTTAATAGGGATGCAATGATTAGCTGATTTCACTATTAACCGCGCTTAAATTCTTTATGGTTAAATAATCATAAAGGTTTCTGTTGCACGGAACAAAGCTGCTGCGACTAAAAGTTATGCCAACTGTGTGCTAGTTTAAAGTTCTGAGCTTATACCGAGGCTAATACGCACGCACACTGGATTAACTATACAGCAACACCTGTCAGGGTTCTGCCACTCCAGTCTTGTAAATTCTTGTTTTGGTGGCAGAGTCCAGACACTAGCTCTGTCTAGTCCTGTGTGTTGACATTGTGTCTCTCTATGAGTGCCAATTGTGAGCATGCTTGGTGTTTGTGTTCATCTGTCTGCAGCGTGGTGTTTCATTCCCAGCGTCTAAGTCTAGTTGGTTTTGGTTTCAAACATGCACGCTGCGTGTGTGAGTGCACGGTAAGATGTTCATTTTATTGTGTGCTTGTGTCTGGCGTTTCATTTGTTGTCTAAGCACATGGCCCTGTTTTTACATAGTAGCCATGTGCTTCCGTTGCGTGTTGTAGTCTTTATGTGAGCACAAGGCTTGTGGTGTTTGTCATGCTCTCCCGTCCATTGTCTAGCCCCACCCTCCTTGTTAAGCCATTAATAGTCTATCATTTTCACCTGTTTGTTTGTTAATTATTTCTGCTTTATATCCTCCTCTTGTCTGCTGTCCTAATTAGTCATCGATTATACCCATGTCATGTCATGTTCTCCTGTCCTGATCCTTGCCAACTAGCCCAGTCTAGTTTGTTTTTGATTGTTTATTTGTTTTGTTTATTTTAGTTGATTTATTTTTGTTTATTTGTTTATGTTTTGTTTATTGCTTATTTAATTTTTATTTCTTCATTGTTCTGTCATTTATTTTGATAGTAAAATTATCACTCATGTTTAAATCAAAAACTTTAATTAATTTTTAAGTCCAACGAGAGAAACTGACTATCGTTGGTTGTAATATTTTGTGCATTATTCAGTCACTGAGCAGCAATAAACAACACTTTAAAATATAAGCAGTTTTCTTGTGATTTTCTAAACTACCAGTGGTTTGAATTTAATAAATGCATAATAATCGTGATAACCGTGAAACCATGATTATTCTTCAGACTATAATTGTTACATCTCTAATTGTTATGCAGTTCAAAACATAACATATGAATGTGTCTGATTGTAGAAGAAGCCTACTTGAGCAACACACTGATCTGGTTGTGCTTTGAAATACAACATATTGATTATGTTTGTAAAAAAGCCACATTGTGCAATGCAGTGATGTTATGTATTTTCAAAATACAACAAATTAACGTTTTAATGTAGAAAAAGCCAGTGTGGGTGTCTTAAGGAGCAACAATACAGCATATGGGCTCTTATATTGCTGTTGTGTCATCACTTACTGTATATAGCAAGTCATATCACTCCAGCCCCTCATTTGGGTTGCTTTTCATGAACTGGCACCTATGACAAACTAATTGAAGTAGCCCTGCTGTAGACTATCTGAAAAAAAAAAAAGAAATGCTCAAGGAGGCTAATAATATTGACCTTAAAATGTTATTATTTTTTTTTTTATTGGTTTTATTCTAGGTGAAATAAAACAAATTAGACTTTCTTCAAAAGAAAATAATATTATAGGAAATACTGTGGAGAATCCCTTGCTTTGCTAAACATTATTTGGGAAATATAAAAAAAGAAAGTAAAAAAAGGAACAAAAAGAAAGAAAAATTACTTAAATCTGAAAAATAGTTTCAATTTGAGCTTCTCAAATTCAATATCAACAAAAAAAGTATCAATTTACTTGCCCACATTGGACATGCAGTAATTTTTTCTTCAATCATACAGAGAGGACTGCCAGTAATTTTCTAAACAACTGGACTAAAAAGCTGTTGAATGAAGCCCAAAAGCATTTAGGAACTGAACAGCAGAGTAATAAATTGGTCACAAATTGAGCCAGCAAGCAACCACATGGCAACATGCTGTAAAACAAACACACCTTCACATCCCAATGTCAACCTGGCATGCAGTTTAGGCCATTTTAAGGAGGAGGGTGGGTCAATCAATCATTCAGTCAGCCGGTAAATTGACCTAGTGGATTTACAAGAGAATAGCAGGTGCGAATGGCACTTGTGAGAAAAATTTGAGATCTCAAAGCGTACACAGCGTCCTCTGGTTGATTCACAAAAACGAAAACTGCAAAAAAAATGTAGCTCCTGAGACATTTGGCACTCTCCAGAGCTATATATAGGGGTACATATTCAGAATGAGCCTGGGTTGTTTCTTTCTGTTAAGCACAAAGATAGATAAATTGAAGAAAGACGAAAACCTGTAACAACTGACTTCCATAGTATTTGTTTTTATATATAATATATAAAAACAAATTATATATAAGTCAATAGTTACAGATTTTACAGCATTCTTCGAGATGTCTTCTTTCTTGTTCAGCATGAAAAAATCATAAAAGTTTGGAATAACTGGAGGAAGCAAAAACAGTGAGCACATTTTCATTTTGGAGTGAACTATCCTTTAATGGCTTTATCGGAGTTTATGTGGGTAACTGCTCTTTTAGAATAAAATCCGATGAGTTTTTCACATGCCAGAAGAAACTGACAAGAAATAATGCACTAATGATCATGTAATTTCTTCCAACTCTCGCATCTGAACTTTACCGAACTCCTCTCATGGTCAATTAGAAAGCAAACAAGTTTTGAAATCCAACAGCTGAGGACATAATACAGTGAACACGTGGGGTTACGCAAGCCTTATTTGATCATATGTGTCTATAATTATCTCTGAGACGCAGCCGAGGTGATTCAATGTTTAATGAAGAAGCACAAGGGGCCGAGCAAGAGAGTTCTGGATTAAATATACAACACCCAAAGACAAAGACATCACAGATCATCACTTGAAGCATGCAGATATGACCTTTAAAAGTCACTTTAAACACATATAGCGCCGCGTCTGAGCTGATTCGGGTCCAAACTGCTGGAGCTGCTAATCTGTGATTAGCCGGTGAGTCAACAGCAAACTCCTGACTTTGGCTGATGATGAGAGAATTACAACATAATTACATTTGACGTTAATTAGAGATCACGAGAGCATCGCCTACTGTCTGCCAACAACTTTAATTTATTCAAAGGGTGATTTCAATGAAGCATTAAAACAGTCAAAAGCAGTCCTCCAGGCACAAAAGGCATTCGCTTTTAAATTGATCAATGGTGATTTCTTCAGGAAACCTCCGCGGGACAAACTTTAAAATCATAACTGTCATATAAAACTTCTGGATATTTATACCGCCTCCATGGAATCAATGAGAAATGGCGGTTCATTGTGTGCAGACTGATTTTTGTTTTTCAGGTCAGATCCGTCATCACTTACTTGCATTTTTTCTGTATGATGGAAAACAAAAGGAGACGAGTATTTCTAAATGGGAACGAATTCTTTGACTATTTTTCAAATTCACAAACTGTCAAGAAGAGATCCAATTATAGTTTGTTTGAAGTCATCTGAAGTCCTCAGCTTTTGTTAAAGTGACTATTATCTGCACTGGAAGAGATGCAGATTGATTTTTGTTGAAGGACAGAATGGCTTACTTGGTGATGTCTACGTGTATAATACATTTGAAATTTAGTATATTTGTGTGTTTCTTAAGGTTTTGCTGGATTAAAGAAGGCTGAGGATGTTAAAAGTCTTGAAAAAGCAATGGTAAATAAATAAATAAACATGTTTATCATCTTTTTGGAAAGTAAATAATGAGTAAATGTTCATTTTTGGGTGAACTATCCCTTTAAGGTGCTGTGTATATCTATCTATCTATTTACATCTATCCATCCATCCATCCGGCTGTCTGTTTATCTATATATCTCTATATACATCTATACATCTATCTATCTATCTATCTATCTATCTATCTATCTATCTATCTATC
>CAIGQQ010033169.1:3727-17561 GCA_903798035.1 Danio albolineatus
TATATATATATATATATGTATATATGTATTGAGTAAGAGTAGTGAATACATTTACTCTAGTATTTAATAGCAGGGAAATAAAAGCTTTGTGGTGTAGATTTTGAGCCATTGTTTTTTTTAATATATATAAACATTATACATTCTATAAAATATAAAAATCAAAGCAGCTAAATAAAGATTAAATCTCTCTCTTTTTTCTGTATTTTACTAAACTTGCTGAGCTGTGGAATGGCCGTTTCTGACTGCATGGGCTGGTAACCTTGGATATGTCAAACTGAATAATTCAAATGAATCATTGACTTTTTTGCTGTCTGTCTTTGTTTCAAAAACACAAATTTCTTTTTAAAACAATTGAAAACAGCATCTTTGGATACCTTTTCTGCTGGAGATACTACTGTCCCAAAAAAGTCAATGAAAAATCTTATATATCTTATCTTATCTAATCTAATAAATCTTATAAATCTTATATATATTAGTATAAAAACGGTATAGCAAAAAATGTTGGCAGTTTTAATACCTTTACTTTTCCAAACCTTGATATACCTTGAAAATGGTTATCGTTCCATGCCCAGATTGGTTCATAAGTTATAATTTGTACAGTTATTTTCAGATAAATTCTGTAACTATTTCAATAATTTGTACAGCATGCAACCGAAGAGTACCAAAACTCAAAAGCATGTTGACAATAAATCAAAATAATAAAAAATACTAATAATTTAAGGTTGCCTTACATCACGCACATTGAAAAACAAATTTAAAAAAAATTAATCAGAAGCACATTTGCCTAAAAATACATCACAGATGCAATAAAGCAAAAGAGCAATTCATAAGAGCCTGTGTAAAGAAAATGAGTCTTAATAGGATAAAATGCTCATTTACTGTTTTTCCAATGTAATTACAATTTATTTTTAGAAAGCATTTAGTCTTTTCCTTGTAGAAACGCACACAGACTTTCACAAATAGAGAAATGCAAAAAAAGTTGTCAATGCTTTTCTGCAACTTTCTAAAAATGTTTTCTGCAAATGTGATATTCTAGCTATGTTGTACATGAGAATATAATAATGTTGTACATGATCATTTACATGCGTATTTGTTTTGTTCTTCCATTTTCAAAAACAAGAGAATGTTTAAGAAAAATAGTTTTGCAGCTAAGAGGATGCATGCTATTTCTCAGCAACAGTTACTTTTGTAGCAGTATAGATTTTTCCCAAATCACTCAATCAATATTGGTTATGGAATTTTTAAAAAAATTATTATTATTTATTTATTTTTTGGAAACTGCTCATGAAGGACATTCTATGTTAAACATTTAACCAGTAAAAAAAAAAAATTAAAACACTTGTGTGCGCCACGGTGGCGTAGTGGGTTGCTTGTTCGCCTCACAGCAAGAAGGTAGCTGGTTCGAGCACCGGCTGGGTCGGTTGGCATTTCTGTGTGGAGTTTGCATGTTCTCCCTGTGGTTGTGTGGGTTTTCTCCGGGTGCTCCGGTTTTCCCTACAAGTGGTATAGGTGAATTGGGTATGCTAAATTGTCCGTAGTGTTTGAGTGTGAATGTGTGTATGGATGTTTCCCAGAGATGGGTTGCAGCTGGAAGGGCATCCGCTGCGTAAAACATTTGCTAGATAAGTTGGCGGTTTATTCCGCTGTGGTGACCCCAGATTAATAAAGGGACTAAATCAAAAAGAAAATGAATGAATGAATGAATGAAAAACACTTGTGTACGTGGGTAAAAGTAAGAATGCACACCCAGGTGTTAACTTACCATCTTAGAGTATATTATTTTATAAAATCAGTAATTCAGTCTTTATACCATACATGACTTAAACAAAATGTGAGATATTTTTGCTTGTTCTCTCTGTGTTCACGTGGGTGTCCCCCACAGTCCAAAGATATGCAGTTTAGGTGAATTAAATTCGCTTTAGTGTTTAAGTTTGTGTTTGTGAAAAAGTATAGGGGTATTTCCCAGTAGGTTGCGGCTGGACGAGCATCAGCTAAATATGCCGGAATAGTTAGCAGTTCGTTCTGCTGTGGCGACTCGCGATAAATAAGGGACTAAGTCGAAGGAAAATGAATGAATTTTTTTTCTAAATATTATCTTTGTTTTTACTTTTAAAATGCACGTTCTGCATAATAACCTTAAATAGCAGCATGTAGATGTCTTTTTTTATTTATAAAAGTAACCGCTACTAGTTATTGTTTGGTTGAATTTACATTCACCTTGTGTTTTTATTCACACTTTGATGGTACTTTTTCTGTACAATTTCCTATTCTGTAGTTTGGTAGTACTTTTTGTGTACAGTTTCATTTGTAATCCCAAAGTTATCTCGATCATTCCACAGTAAAAAAAAAAAAAAGCTCACATGTTCACATGCTGTGAATTTTTTTTTTTTTTTTTTTGTAGGGGTTTTGTTATTTCAAAGGAAGCCTGACTGAGAGCTCGTCTCTGCATCTGCATAAACTGGCCTCTGTCCTCATTGTACTTGACAGAAGTGCATTAGAGCATGCAAGGCCCTTCCCTCAGCAGAGGCAAACTGTGCCATGGCTCGTCCACCCCTATGGAGTTAAGCAATGATGTTAACCTGAGGAGACAGAGGCCAAAAAAGTATTCTATGTAGTCTAGTTTTCAGGGAAAAAATTAATTTATAGTTGTTATTGTTCTTTATTTACAATTATTATTTTTATTTTTTTAACTTTAAAATCTATTGTAGTAATTCAATTTTATAAAACTAACGTTTTGCGGAAATCAGTGTGTTTTTTTTAATATTTTTTTTTCCCATCACAACAAGATTTATCTGTTTGTAAAAGGTATGCAATAGGCTGTCGCAGAGCTGGATCTGTCTCTTTTAAACACAACGAGTTGTTTTCAGTAGAGCTCAGGACTGCTTATACAAACACATGTGCTTGCGCTGACCCCTCACCAGTCTCATTTAACCAACCAATGGTGTGATACTCAAAACATGTCACATTCAGGTCACTAGTCCGCTTCTTCTCATCGGTAATATTTATTTAAGTCTTAGTTAACTTGCAGAATAAAATTTTATTTACTCGCCCCCTATCATCAAAACCCTTCTTCTTTTGACTAAAGAAAGAAATTATCTTTGACAAGGGAGTGAGTGAATGATCAGGAAGAGTTCGCCCTTGAAGGGTGTCGTTTCATCAGATATCCATTTACACCTGTTTGATAAATGTTTTAGAGAATTCTTCTCATTTATTTATTGTCAGTTTGTGTATATTTAAAGACGTTTTGGCAGTGTATTAGATAGCATATCTTGGAATTAGTTTTATTTAATTAGATTTTTATGTTTGGGTTTTGTATAGTGAATTCACATATTAAAATTGCCAAAAGCCACCTGTGATGTATCATGATATAGTATAATGAAAATATATCTCATTTGCCACAGTAAAATTAAGCACTGCAGCATTACATTTTCATTATTAATAATAATTTGAAATGATCTTGATCTCCAAATTAGCCAATTAGAGTGGTTTCTAAAGGATTTTGTGAGATTTATGACTCTAATTATAATGCAGAAGTGCAGATTTACTATCACTGGATAAAAATAAAAAACTTTCTATATATTTTTTAATAAATACAGCTATTCTAAATGGTGGCATGGTGGCTCAGTGGTTAGCACTGTTGCTTCACAGCAAGAAGGTTCTCAACTGGGCCAGTTGGCATTTCTGTGTGGATGTTCTCCCAGTGTTCGTGTGGATTTCCTCTTGGTGCTCTGATTTCCCCCACAGTCCAAAGATATGCAGTACGGTATAGGTGAATTGGGTAAACAAAAACTGGCCGTAGTTTATGAGTGTGTGTAAATGCAAAAGTGTATGGATGTTTTCTAGTACTGGGTTGTGGCTAGAAGAGCATCCGCTGTATAACAAATATGGCGGAATAGTTGGCAGTTCATACCGCTTTGGCAACCCCTGATTAATAAGGGACTAAGCAAAAGGAAAATGGATGAATGAATGAATGAAAGAAGTCAGTTATTCTAAATGACAATACTTTTGAACCACTACTGTTTTTACTTTGATCATTCATTCATTCATTCGTTGTCTTTTCAGCTTAGTGCCTTTATTAATCTGGGGACATCGCAGTGAGATGGACCGCCAACTTATCCAACATATGTTTTACACAGAGGATGCCCTTCCAGCTGCAACCCATAGGAAACATCCATACACACTCGTTCACACACATACACTGGACAATTTAGCCTTCCCAATTTACCTATACCACATGTCTTTAGATTTGTGGGCAAAACCGAAGCAACCGGAGGAAACCTACGGGGAGAACATGCAAACTCCTCACAGAAATGCCAACTGACCCAGCTGAGTCTTGAACCATTGATCCTCTTGCTGTGAGGCGATTGTGCTACTCCCTGTGCCACCATGATGCCCTACTTTGATCATATAAATGCGATTTTTAACTGGGGTGTAAATTTGAATTGTTTCATGTATTTTTTATAACAACTTTAAGATTAGTTTTTAGGTCCACATTAGGAAGGAACAGAAGCTGATAACCTGTTAGTTAGCCCTTGCATTTTTAATGGTGTTTCTCTTGGAGACATTAAGAATTGAACAGGGGATCAATTTCCTCATTATTCTAAAGTAATTGGTCAGTAGATTATGTAACGTCTCCACAAAGACGACTGTGTTACTTGTTTTGCAACCAAAAATAAAACCGGTTGCGTAAATTGTTACAGGCCCAAATGTGTGCTTTATTTCGTTTCATCAACAAAAGCCTAATACCCTCTATATCAGGCTTCAGAGCATTGAGTCACTTCTATATCCCTCATAACACCAGTCTAGACCAGACCACGACATTTTAACACGGCAGCTCAGTGGTAAGCACTGCTGCCTCACAGCAAGAAGACCCCTGTTTCAAGTCCCGGCTGGCAAGTTGGCATTTATGTGTTTATTCATGTTCTCCTCGTGTTCGTGTGGATTTCCTAAGGGTAATTTCCTAAGGGTGCTAAGGGTTACGTCCTTGTGTGTGAGTGTGTGTGAATGTGAAGGGCATCCACAATATATTCAAAATATATGCTGGAATAGTTGGTGGTTTGCTTTGCTGTGGCGACCCCTGATAAATTGGGGACTAAGCCGAAGGAAAACAAATAAACGAACAGAATTCAAATACAAATGAGTGTGCAATGTCCTGGTCTCTTTGCAATAACTTGCAAACATAATTTTAGGTTTGGTTTCATGCATTTATCGTGATTGATGATTAAATCATTATTTTATTGAGTGCTCCACATTTTATTGTCTCATTGTAAGGTTTAATTTCTTGTTTCTGTTTTTATAATTATTATTATTATTAAAATACTGTATATTTATTATATTGTGGCCAGAATTGAGTTAACTGTGATGATCCAGCTCTGTAAAACCACCCCAGCTTCCAGTGTGGCCCTTTGGGAGAATTAGTTGTCCACCCCTAATCTAGACTATAGAATTGTTAACAATTTCCTTTTTTTTTTTCTTTTTCTTTTTTTTAGGATTTATTCACATGATGGACTTCAGCAACAAATCCTAAAAAGCTGAGGTTCAGGAGACAACTTGTGTACAATTCACATACTGTATCCCTCTTGCTTCATGGAGACTGCACGTAAATCCATTAATCTTACTTTCTCCTTTGAGGACAAAAATGGAAATAACATCATCTGCCCTAGTGAACATTCCCCCGATTCGCTGAGGAGCTCCAGCAGTTTGAGCTGTGGCGGTTTAGACAGTCCTCCTGATGTCGAAATGGAGGACTGTCTCACTTGTCCTGTAAAATGTGAGACGTCTTCCGCAAATGTCGTGAAATCATGCGGCACAGTTCCCGTGGACTTAAAACTGGACAACTGGAACGACCGTTTGACTCTCTTAATAGTGGACCCGAAACGCACTCAGTCCATTGATGGAGGCTCTGAAAGCTCTCCAGACTGTGGAGATCGAGAGATGTCTGAGGTGGACTCTTCTGAACCCTCAAGACGTGGATCCAGCGAGAACTGCTGCTCTGTCAGCTCTGGCGAGATGGTGATGAGGAGTAAGAGCTTCCTCATGCACGAGACTGATCAGCCACTTAACATTTCTCTGATTGGGGACTCCAAAAACTCTTTGGATGTTTCTTCAGACTTTGGTGTGATGTCGGGTATGTTACCTGATGTCTGTGAGGGTTTGGCCGAATTTCCAAAGGAGGAGATCAAGAGTCAGGTGTTGGAGTGTACCTACATCCATCAAAACAATCAAACTTTCCTCATAGATGAAGGATCATTAAGTGTGGAGAAGCTGGAATGCGTCACACCTGTGCAATACCACAAATCTAATAAAGACATTCAAAAGTTGGCATGCAACACTGGAGGATCCAGTCATTCAGTGGAGGGTAAAACAGTGCTTCTCACTGCCTCTGAGGATTTGGACATCAGTGGTAATGCTCAAACTTCAACTCCAGTTCAATCTGTGAATAACAGGACGTTCTGTCTCCCTTCTTTATCCGAGTCTCCTCTGAATAAAGATGAAGGTGTTTCAGTGAGTCCAGTAGCAGCTGTCTCTCAAAAAAGTGAGTCCAAAGGCGCCGTCTCTCAAAAGCCCAAGACATCAGCGAGTAAAAGCAACAAGATCGAGATCAAGCGGTTTCCTAAGCCCAACTTCAGTAACATAAAGTCTAAAATTATGTCACGTGCCTCCAATCCCTTTAAGATGTCAAATATACAAGTTCCAAAGACTACATCAAGCTCTGTATGTCAGACTAATGAAAGCCAGGATACGAACCAATGTAAGTCTTCTCCAAACAAATCTGCTTCTGCTACAGTTGCAAACACTCCATCTGTAAAGAGCTTTACTGCAGCTAAACGGACACGCACATCCGCTTGCCAAGAAAGTGGACCGGCCTCAAAAACTCGACCTCGCAGATGGTCTGAAAGTGCTACCTCTTCTAAAACGAGTAAAGATGGGTCACAAGAGAAGAGTCCGCAAGTCAATGGGGTCTTCAGTAACCTCATCACACCACGAAAAAACATTAAAGGAAGTTCTCAGAATCAAGTTGGGAAGAGCAAACCTCTGGATCAACAGGAGACCACTAGGGAAGACACGCAGGGAAATGAGTCTCAGAAGGTTCGAGGGAAGAATCCGAGAATCAGTCTGTTGGTGAGTAATGAGTGTGGTGTGGTAATACTACTATTAAAACAATGGTGTGCAAGATTTATTTATTTTTTACTTTTTCTTATGAACCAAAAGGACATAATTTGAAATATATTGGGACTCGGATAGTTAACTGTACCCACTGGCTTCAATAAAAGAAAATACTATGCAAGTAGAAGGCTACATTATCTGTTTGGTTACCAACATTTTTCAGAATTTCTTCTGTTTTTCTACAGAAGAAATAAACTCATACAAGTGATGTAGAAGTAAATGAATTGACACTTTCAGAAATTCTTTTTGGCGTTGAATGCATCATACATCGTGAACAATCTTGTTAATCTTAATCTAATCGGATCTTGTTAATGTATTTCTTTAGCCGGTTTGTCACACAGGGTTTTCATTTTTGGCTGAAATATCCCTTTATTGATTTATTTTAAAATTATTATTAATAAAAGAAGTAATGTAAAGTGATTTATTTATTTAATCAATGGTTTAAAAGGGACTTCATTCTTATTTTTTAGACTTTTAGTAACACAAGGATCAAAGACAAAAATATATATATGTTTTTGTTTGTGGAAAAGTATTCAGTAGTCAACATTTCAAGTAAAGAAGAATTGAAAGCAGGAAATGAGGGTATATTTACACAATTTACATTTTTTCTATTCATTATCCCTTTAATATATATGCACTTTTTCCAATAGATCGAATATTGGCTGATTCCAATAAAATAAATAATATTAGCAAAAATAAAAAACATTAAGATGGGTGAGCTTTGAATGATTTGCCTATGTTATTGTGTGAACTGGCTGTTTAAAATGAAGCACAGATCCACAAATCAAGCTTTTCTGCAGTGTAATTGCCATTTTAATTACTGCTGCAAGAGGGCAGCAAGCTGAGTCTGTGGAAAATGTGTTCCATGTGCACACGCATCACATCATGGTTACAGAGCTCAAAAGGAGATTGAAAAAAAAAAAAACTTGGCAGCTACTTCCGAATTCCCATGGGGGACTGTATTACAATAGCTGCTTCAGTCTTGAAGAGTTTCAGTCCCGCTCTTCAGCTGTGTTATTATGGCCAATGCTGCTGTAAGCGCAGGTCTGGGACGGCATGCATGGGAGCGAGTTGCTGAAAAGGGTCTTCTCTTGCAGGCAGTGTCTGCCAGGCCGCCGGCGGCAGCAGTGTGCGAGTGGAGTAGAGGCAGGCTTGGACCCCAGCCATCCCCAGCCAGGACAGGAGGCGCCGCTGCTGCTCACGTTCCAGCTGCAAACCTTCGGCCACCACTTTCTGCCGCTAAGATCAAGCCTGGTGCAGCAGGAAGAGATGGCAGTAGTATTAATGACACACCTTCACCCAAGAGCAAACTGAGCACACATGATGGTAAGGGCACTTGTGTAGAGATTTAATTAGTTTATTATTTATTTATTTATTTAGATTTTTTTTTCACATTGAGTTGGTGAATGTTTCTGTACATTCTGGATTATTTAATTGTGTTATGCTCAAGATTTTTAGTAATTTAGTGCTGTGAATTTCTTGTTTTATATCCACTGTTCTATTTCCGTCAGTTATTTAAGTCTGTCGTTCAAAACACTACAGTAATATCACATTCTTTTTTTATTGCTGTAAAAGTGTTTAGTTTAGTTTTTGATTTTATTAGTTTTTTTATTTTATGCATACACTTCTATTTAAACGTTTGGGTGTTGTATTTTTCTCCATGTGTTTCAAGAACATCTCACGCTGACAGAATGTAAATATGATAAAATAATATCATTTAAGTAATATTTAAATTAGTCACTTAATGTTAATTAATATTACAATAAGATTTCAAAAATAAATTTTCAGATACTTAAATTAATAATTTAGTTATTCTAATGGCAAAATTGCATTTTCCTGTTGTTAATATTGCCTGCTTATTCACAAATTATTCTAATATCTTGATTTGGAAGTTTTACTTTGATTAAAAGTAAAAAAAAAATGGGATTTTGAAAAAAAAAAATTGAGTTTTGATTTAGCAAAGCATATGGAAAGCTGGAAAAAAAAGGAAAGTCTGCAACCCTTAGTCACCAAAAAATGCCGCTGGCACTTTTGTGATAGCATTTCTCATGAATTTCTATAGTATTAGCAGTAAATGACATTGCAAAGTATGCAGTACAATTATCTACATGATTAATAATGGATTGTTATGTAACTTCCCTACTGCAGTTAAGCTCAAAGTCCCGTTGACTGAAGGTTCAAGTACAGTTTCAGGATCTCAATCCAGACCTGCTGTGTTCCCAGCTCCAACATCAGCATCCAAACTGCCCGTGAAGCCCAAACTTCAGCTTAAGATCTCCGGTGCGCCACAGACGAGTGGACAACCGAAGCAGGGTGATTATTTTGTTCATCTGCATGCTGCTGTTTCATTGTGTATCATTTTGCATAATATAAGTCCATATTTTTAGTCCTCTGAAGATGGTTTTAAAAAATTAATCAGACAAGATCAACCTCATACCATCCAGATTGACCCAAATTCTCTGCTAGGTCAGAGCCTTTAATCCGAAGCCTAAAAATTAAATCCTGTCTAAAGGATTCCATCTACTTTGACTAGATTTTTAAGACATCTCAAATTTGGAAGGTGATTTGAGCTTAAATGAAGTCATTTCATGATTTTGATGACATCCGTTTGATCAGGAGATTTTCACATTAAGAATATAGGCCACTTTTTTCAGTCTAGATTCACTTTTAGCTTTTATATGGTCTACTGCCCTCATTGGTTGATGGACATGATGTTTGTATGGATTGGGTCACTCAGTCCCACACGTCTGCGGGGCAGGGTTTGTTCCACCTCAGTTCACTTTGTAGGGGTTTGAGAAATCACTGCACATGTAAATGAGGATTTTCTAATGCAAACGGATCTTATTTTCTCTTCGTTATGCTTAACTCTCAGTGGAAGGTCTTGTCTGCACGTGGAGGCACTTTGACCAAATTGTCGGAGGTTGTTTTTACTAATTCAACTTTGAATCTACAGTCAAGCTATTGTGTTCAGTTTGATCTGACTCTGTTGACATGCCTCCTTGTGGTATTCTATCTTTTTTGTATTATTCCTTTGTTATCTGCCCTTCATGGGAAGCCAAAGACTATGTTATGGAGTAAGTAAAAGGAAAAAAAAATGTTATGGAAATTGTTTCTGTAATGTATTTAGATGTGTTTTCGGTTGGCATTATTGCTGTTTGTGGTAACAGAGGTCTTTCAGTATTGTTCGCTGTTCTCATGGTAACATTTCAAAAATAGCAAGATATCTGCCCCCAGCTTATCAGAGAACATGCAAAAACAATGGAGATCATTGGTTTATAGAAGCAATATTATTGTTGTTGTTGTTGTTGTTTTTTATTATTATTATTTTTATTATTATATATTACAGCGAGCTTAGTGTTTTTATCAATATTTATTGGCAAGGAATTGACTAACTAATTAATTTACTCTGATTGCACCTGGTATTTAGATGCATTCTGGTTAATGACTGATTCTCGTGTGATGTTTTAATCCCTTTTGTCTATTTTGGACCACTTTATTGATTCTGAAAGGAGAGAGACTGTTTTGGTAAAAGGTATTTTCCTGATTTTGCTCTAATACTGCAAATAAGCTCATGCAAATTACATATAAACATGTAAGGAGAATATGTATGGAAAATACTAGCAGCATTACTTTTGCTTCTAATGTTCACAAAACTTTGGGTTTGAAGAAGAGTCTAGACTGAGAATTACTTATTATTAATTATTTTTTTTATTTTTATTTTTTTTCCACCCTTGCACCAGACTTAATTTTGTAGTGTGGTATAAAAGAATGTTTGCTAATTTTTAAGAAGTGGATCAGTCGGCATTTAATCATATAAAGTGGTTGAAAGTGGGCAAGCTTGAAAAATGTAAAAACCCACTTTACACTTAAATTTATCATTGTTCACTTGTAATCGACTAAAGAAAAATGCATCTTGACTTGTTTTTGTCTGCCATTATGCAACCATGGAAGATTTCTGTTTGTACTTATTTAAGCAATTTTATAGATTTTATTTCATATTTTTTTTTGCTCATTTTACACATCATGGATAGAGGGGTGTTTTGTATTGGGGTTGTGATTACTTGTATTGCATGTATTGATTGGTTTGCATTTGTGATATTTATTAGGTGTTTACTTTTATCATGTTGTGAGTGTCTTATGTACAGTGTGTCTGATGTAGGTCTGGAGACTGAATTGTTACACAAAAAAAAAAATGAACAAGTATTGATAGTGTGTGTGATTTAATAGTTTACATTTTTCATTTCATCAGACCATGGAGAACCTTCTGTGGGAAGCAATAAAACGGCATCTAACAGGGCATCCTTTTTTAGAAGCAAGCTGCAGTGTCCACCTACCAGGAGTACATCATCAGGTATGAATCATACATTCAACAACATTGTGAGCATTAACCTCAGATGAAGGTCTTAGTAAATTTCCTCAAAATCAAAAGAAGTATGTGTATATATATATATAAAGACTTAAATGGCTTACCCTTAATTAATGAATGAAGCTTAATTCCCAACGCTATTCCTGGAGGCACACAAACAAAAAGCTCAAACCTTTTGACTCTGGGTGTGTCAGACTTGGCACATTTAATTTAATTAGAACAAACTCTGGTGCAACTTTTGTTAATTGGAGAATGTTTGAATGTAGTCATCCGAAACTTGGTGTTCACCAAACAAGTAGACTGAGACCTCTGAAATACTGGTCAGAGTTTACTTCAGAATAAAAAAAACTGTGTCGATGTGTTTTACTAAATTGTGAATTCAACATGGCCCAAAGGCATCTTAATGAAGCAAAAATAGGCTGTGAATTCAAAAGGTGTGTTAAAGGGACTGAATGCTCAAGCAACGAGCAACAGCATTGTTTACAGATGTCTGGTTCTTTAACAAAAAATAAAATACATAAATAAATAATAATAAAAGACAGTTTTGTTATTTATTTATTTTTTTTGTCTTTTAGGTTCAGTCTTAAATAACAGTGAACAAAAAGCATGCAAGGACATAATTTATTTTTATTTTGGTCTGGACAAATTAACTTAAGGAACTGAATTACATGGGTGTGACAAGGTGGCTCAGTGGTTAGCACTGTCACCTCACAGCAAAAAGGCTGCTGGTTCGAGTCCCGACTGGGTCAGTTGGCGTTTCTGTGTGGAGTTTGCATGTTCTCCCTGTGTTGATGTGGGTTTGCCCCACAGTCCAAAGACATGTGGTATAGGTTAATTGAATAAACTAAAGTGTCTGTAGTGTAGGAGTGTAAATATGAGTGTATGGATGTTTCCCAGTACAGGGGTGCAGCTGGAAGGGCATCTGCTGTGTAGAACATATGCTGGATAAGTTGGCGGTTCCTGATGAATAAAGGGACTAACTGAAGGAAAATGAATGAATGTACTGAAACAACATGTTGTGAACATGCTTTGACACTCCCATTGTCAAAAACCATTTATTTGGAGGGTTCCAGAGATTTGTCTGCTTTTTCTGCAGAAAAGGCAAAGCTGCACAAACGTCAAATAGTTTTGAAAAGATTATAAATTTAAACTTTTTAAGTTAATAATTTATATGGATTTTCTCATTTGTGACCATGGACCACAAAACCTCATTAATGTAATTTTTTTGGAAATCATTGTTTATACATAACGTGAAAGCTTTCTATTGATGTATACTTTGTCATATCTCGGCCAAATGTTGTCCTGTAACACTTAAAGATAAATAGAAAAACAAATTGATTTAGGTTATATGTCGTCTCTTTACCATTTCTTTTGGAGCAGGATGCAAAAACACATCGTCATCGTCATCAAGTTCGGTGAGGTCTTCAAGCAGTCCTCTGAAAACCCCCATAACACCCCGACCAGTGAGAACTGCTGCTACTCCAACAGGTGAGACCCAGTTTATTAGCACCTCTGAAGTAAAGCATACATTTAAAACAATTCTGTGAAAGACTATACATTTATTATATATATACTTTTTATGTCTTGTTTTAGATAAAATAAACTTTTAACACAAAATCTTAAGATAGTTGGAGAGCATATGTTTACACTGTAAGTGCTGTGAAATGCTCTGCTTGCTAAGCAGGAATATTTTAGCACTACTTAATACGGCTGACACAGTCTGTGCCTTGTCTTATCTGGCACATCTCAGCCTGGCACATGTAATGCTTTTCTTACCACACTTAAGAACTGTAATTAAGAAAGCCCATTGTGTTCCTTTCAGGGATTAATCTTGGGTGTATGCATGCATTTATCTCCTCTGCCCTAAATGACCTCCTATAGAATACTGGAGGCCTTGAAGGCTTGAATATTACATATATTATTATATTTTTTGTCATTATAAAGGGTTGGATGCAAGAATTGTATTTATTTATTAATTTATTTTCATTTTCATGCAAAGAACTATTGAGGTATTTGCCCGAGGTCTGAAATTTAGAAGTACTTAATATGCTCTATATATCTGTGTAATTTGTCACCTCTTGTGCAGACATCTATGTCGTTATGATCAGTTGTTCATTTTTCATTTTTAATTTAATTTTTTAATTTATTATTGTTATTATTATTATTATTATTATTATTATTATTATTATTATTATTATTATTATTATTATTATTATTATTGTTGTTGTTGTTGTTGTTGTTGTTGTTGTTGTTGTTATTATTATTATTATTATTATTATTATTATTATTATTATTATTATT
>CAIGQQ010033170.1:0-11287 GCA_903798035.1 Danio albolineatus
ATTATTATTATTATTATTATTATTATTATTATTATTATTATTATTATGTATTTGTTTATTTATTTTATTTTTTTGAGAGGAAAGCGAACAGCACACATTTTAATATTCATCTGAATTCTTCTCTTACCAGCATGGATGTTGTATGATCTTATATGTTATTTGTGCACAAATGCGAACATGAGTTATAAAATAGTTTTGCTAATCATGAATTTCATGTCAAGCTCCGTTCACGTTTTGACACTGCCTTTTACTGAGATTGTTGGAAACTTCATTTCTAAGCTTTGAAGAATGAGAAATAACTTTTTTAGTTTCTTGTTTTTCACTGTCTTTTTGACCCAGCTGTGTGGTTTTTGTATGGAATCATATATTGAAGTGAAAGTTTGGTATTTCTTATAGCTGATTTTTATGGCTCCTGCCTCTTCGAGTATTTGGACTGCAGCCTGAACTGTGCAAACGTGCATTGTCTGTCTGCTGCCGTCAGCAACCTCTTCAAACCTGAAATTATGCATTCTGTGGGTTGCGCACTTTGTTTTTTCTGAGTTCTTGCTGGCATCACAGGCTTGTGTTAGACCGTTTCTGTGGTTGTTTTGGTATTGGCTCTGGTCTATTTGTGACCACAAAGAAATCTCATCCATATATATATATATATATATATATATATATATATATATATTTTTTTTTTTTTTTGGTTGTTAATTCAATTCAGTAGACATATTCATTGTTGATATTTGTATTTAATATAATGCATATTAATTTAAATTACAGATGCATAAAAATAGGAAAAGATGAAAAGATTTCAAAATATGAAATATCCAATAATACAAACTTTTATTGACTGAAATATAACTGACATTTTTCTGGCATTACAGCATGTTACATACACCTTACAAGGAACAAAAACTAATATACGTACAAAGACCAAAAAATCATTCTACATGGACGTTGTTCTGCTCTAGGAGAGCCAGATGCACAAATGAATGTTTTAATTACACTTTATTTAGACTTTATTAGTGTTAAATTCATGATTATGTTCCTAGCCAGTCTTGTGAGGAAAAACAAGTTAAGCCCATGTCACCCCACATTTGGAGTTCACACAATGTGTAGGTCTTGATATGTAGGTTATATATTATATATAGTTTGTTAAAATAAGTTCCTGTTTATCCAATGAATAAACGAATAAATGAATATATCTTATTTCCTCCCCAGAATTGATACAAACTCTCATTTTGCTAGTTTATAGTACAGAATTCTGAGGCATATCTGTAATTGAAAGGGAAAATGTCATAATTCAGATATGCATAAACAATTTTTTAATTTTGATCAAATTAATGCATTTCCCACAATTGCTTTTATAACATGCAATTGCAAGTTTATATCACATAATTCTGACAAGAAAAATTGTCAGCTATTGCTAGATTTCTTTATTTCTTTATTTATTTGTATATATTCAGTGGTTTAAACAAGCTTTAATATAAGTGACCTTTCTAGATCTGCTCAGGGTGCATTCCTTGTCAAACATCTTGCTATATACTGTTAATTTCTCTTCGTTTACTGTACATGTGGGGGAGGGTTAAAAATGGTGGGAGAGTAAGCTGGAAAAGGAGAAAACCCTCCCACCAACGCACATCTGCTCTCCTGTTTACTCCTCCCAGTGCCCTCCCTTCACTCTCCTTCCTTGTGTTCACCCAGCATCCTACACCTCCTTAACACCCAGCGCAGAGCCAGAGATGCCTAGTGTCACTGTATGAGACTCATTTTTCTCTGGGGCTTTATAATCCAGGTTCCTTCAGTTAATTTCTTCTTGCTAAAGTATGACCAGGGGACAACGGATCTCTTTATCACAATCCAATTTGGTGGCAAGTGTTTTTTGCTTTAGCATCATCTGTGTGTGTTTTTGCTTCGCTTAAGTAGAGTTCTTTTTCAATCTTTTCGTCAAGATGTTTTTCTCCCCTAAATTGTCTCTGTCCAACATCCACGTGAGGCTGACAGCGAAGGGATTGCTGAGAAACCTCCAGTTGCTGTCAGGATGCAAGATTGCTGTGGTGTTTCAGGCAGGTCTGCAGCTCAGTAAACCTTGTTTCTGCTCTCCTTCATTCTGTACAGATCTTTTTTCAGAGTAGCTCTCAAGGTGCTGTGCTCAATCCTGTGCTGATGATTCTATCTTTAGACTGTTTTTTTTACTCTCTGTGCCAAAGAGCATTTGATATTTGTGCAATGGTCAGTAAGCATCTTCTTGCTAGCCACAAATAGAGCCTGGGGTCTTTATGTAAATAACATGTATATCTGTGCCGCGGTTTGGGTACTGGTTGTTACCTACCAAGTCGGTAGATTAAGTAAGTTCATATTTAATTGATTCATTTCTTAGGTGAGTTGATTTCACCTCATTTTGATGTTTTTATGTTCTCTGTTTGGTTTTAGCTTAAGAGGTTAATGTCTGTAGTTAAATTAGCATGGCGATGTTGGTGGTAGATACCTTTTTATAGTTACTGGATAAATAAGGACCATATCAAGTAAGGGAATGTCTATTTATTTCATGTCTGTAACATCACAGAGGACTGTATTTGAGCTAAATAAGTGTTTGGATAAGGTTTCATCTGTTAAAGACATCACTCTAAATATAAATGCAACATTTATAATTGTACTTTTAATGATAACCTGATTGATGTCTGAATCTGTTTGTGTATATTACCTTTGATGGGATATAAACCACACTGAAATAAACTAAACTGAACTTCAACTCTGAAAACTGAACTGCCACCATTTCAATTTACTAGAACTTCTATGTTAAGCTGCTTTGACACAATCTACATTGTAAATCGCTATAGAAATCAAGATGAATTGAATATACTAGCCTAGGTCACTTAATCTTCTCTCATCAGTGATATTATTTAATCAGTGAAACTGATTTATGCAAGTTAAATGCATAAAACACTTAATTGTAATTCCAATGTAATTTTTCACCTCGATCATCAGCCTAGCATTATAGAGCTGCAGTTTATTTATTTTTAAATGTTTTGTTTTTTAATAACTTTTTTTTGTCCAACCAACACAAACCAAGAGAACCTTCTAAATCTGGGGAAACACCCTCATATACTGTTGTGTAGTATGTTAGATACTAAAAATGGAGAGTTGAGTTTTTTATTTAATTTAGTTTAAACAAACAAACAAACTGCTTAATCTTTATTTAGAGGCAGGCTACTGAGCAGTACAGATCTGCCCACAATAAATTACATTTAGAAGCAAGCATTTAAATAGCTTTATCACTCTGCATGTGAGATCCAAATACTATATATATATATATATATATATATATATATATACTATAATACTAATATATGTTCTCTGGATCACCCAGATAATCTTAATTAAGGTAAGACTAATTAACTCTAATTACTAGGTGGGAATTTAAATTTAACCAAGTTGAAGAATAAAAGCCTTGATCACTTAATGCCCCAAACAGAGAAGATGTTAGATTTTTAGATCAAATTCCAAAATGAGGTTGAGGTCCCGATGTGTTCTAAAATGACACGATTGATGCTAAAATGCTTACAAATTATTCCACTAGTATTTTTAGTTGTCTAAGTAATTGCTCTTTGAAGGCAATTAAAGTTTAATCAGAGACAGGAAGGGATTTTAATATTAAAATATAAAGCCAATCTTCTGCATTTAGAGAGCTGTTAACCACAGGGACTCTTAGTGGCGGCTGACGAAACTACAACAATAAGAGACTTCCTTAAAAGCATAGTTCACCTAAAATATTTAAAATGTACTCACCCTCCACTTATTCCAAACATGTTTGGGTTTATTTTTGTTTAAAACCGGTGGTAGCCACTGGGTTCTAAAGTATGTTTTTTTTTTCCTATTATGGATGTCAATGGCTAGTTGTAGTAATCTGTTGCAAACGGTTTCAAACCTTGTGAAGGTTTGAAATTATTTGAAGATGATTGAATTGATAGTAAAATATAAAAATGCTAATTCTGTCATCATACTTGTTCAACATCTGCTTGAGTTTCTTTCTTCTAATGAAAGAAGGTATTTTGAAAAAAAAAAATGTTTAAACCTATAACCATTGACTACTATAGTAATTGTTTTTCCAAGTCAATCATTAGAAGTATTTGGCTTTCGTCAAAATATATTTTTTTGTCTTCAAGAGAATAAATTTCAATAAATATAATTATTTCTTGAGCATGATGTGATGCTTAACTTGGTTCTGCAATATGCAAGGACGTAGGACAGGTTTAATTTTGTGGATGGTTTTTGTCTATTTTTATTTATTTTATTTTTATTTATTTTTTGGTTTGTTTGTTTTTTTTCCCCCAACGACATAACTGACATTGTTTGACTTTAAATTTAGCCGTCAGTTCTTTATGCACCTGCAGTCTGGTGTTCAGTACAGTTGACCAGCAGAGGGAGCCACACAAGTGTTTACCTAGCACAGTGACAACTTATGGTTTGAATTATACTGCGTTTTTAATGTGTTGGCTAAGAGGATTTCTGTTTTACCCCACCAAGGCGTCGACCTTTTTTTTTTTTTTTTTTTTTTTTTTTTTAGTACTCTGTATTTTAAAAGATAAAAAATGCAGTTTAGGACTATTACAATCTCATTTGTGAGGCAAAATCACATCTTTATTCAGAGTGGTCTGAAGTGTTTGCGTATTTCAGTTTTTTAGCAATATTTTATTTTAGTTTGTTTTTTGTGCATAAACATGTATTAAAACACAAGCTATTTTATCATTAGGACTGTAATGTTTACAGTTTCTTCAATCTATAAGCTTAAGATAAGCTTAATGGGTCTGTTTGTTTTATGGGTGGGTACAGTGAACTAACAGACCTGGAGCTGTTTGTAACTTTGTCTTGAAGGCGTAACAGGATGCCGGATGAGAAGAACATTCATATATACTGAATGCTTTCTCAGTCTATTTTAAAGATCTGTTTCAGCAGTAAATGTTGGTGTTCTCGACCATGTCTATTGGAAGTCTTTTATTGACTTTTGGATCAAGTTCCTGAAGTGGTTGCCATCTAAATGAGTGGAACAATGTTTCCACCCATATTGTTCATTTGTTTCTCAATGGGTCCATCTGGCTTGTGTTTTTAATAGTGTTAAACAATGCACATTTTGTGACTTTGAATGCTGTCTATAAAAGGCCTATTGTGCATCCCAGCTTGCAATAATTTAGCAGCTGGTAAAAATATACGGCCATAAGGTCTTTTTGTATTGAAATTTTCAAAAAAAATGCCTTTTTTGCCTTTAAAACATATTTATTTAGAATTAAAACATTATATAAAATGCTTTTAAATTGTGAATTTGTTTTTTTTTCTCTCTCTCTCTCTTTCTCTATAAGTTATATGGTAAGGCATTCTGTTATTACACAGTAAAATGCATAGCTAAAGTAGTTCCAGATGGATCTTGACTGCATTTTCATATCATTTTGCTCCGTTAATTTCAGTTAAGAAATTTTAACAGTAAAATTAGGAATTTATTTATTCATTTTATGTTGCGATATAAATACAATTTCATCAGATGACTTAATATCTCTATTTGGAAAGAATTTATAATGTTAGACGGTAAAATTTTTGAGGTCCCCCGACACATTTTCTTTGTGTCTGCTATTTGCAGTGCGTTTCTGTATTTGCATGTGTTGTATTTTCATCATAAGACAAAAAAAAATACAATCAAGAAAAAATGTAATTGAAATATTGTTTTATCATTTCTCAAGTCTAACACTTTTCAAGTACAGTAACTGAATGATAAAAATAATTCAATAAAATTAATCATAGGTAAGGTCTCAAATAATACAATTCATTATACTTGAATGCTTTTAAAATCTATATACAATCACAGGCATCAAAAACACATGCTAATGACCAATTACAATACATACTCAACATATACAGTACAACCTTCAATGTATTGCGAATGATCACATTGCAATATCGATGCTGAAACTATATATTGTTCAGCCCTATTTTTGACCCTCATTGTAAAAAAAAAAAGAAAAAGAAAAAAAGTAGGCGTAAATTAGCAGTTTTTCATATTTTGTGATCATGTTATTATTTTTATTTTCCTCATTTATTTTAGCTTTTAAATTGCATTATGGGAGCTTGATCTTCCTTCCAATTTCTTGGAAGTGGCATTAATTAACGTTTATTTATTTATTTATTTATTTATTATTATTTTTTTACAGTTTGAAGTGATTTATTATATTATTATATTTTGTGGGTTGGTGTTGTATATTGCTGTACAAATAACTTTTTTAATAAACTGCCTTATTTAAATAAGGCATTAAACAGACTTATTACACATACTTGTACTTAACATACTTATTAAGCATTAAACAGACTTATTATTAAACAGATAAGGCATTAAACAGACCTATTAAACAGACTTATTTGTCTATGTGTTATTTCTTATACATTTTATTATTTCAAACTACTAAAATGCCAGTCTTTTTGTTAAGCTGTAGAGTTGAATTTTTAACATCAAAAGTCAACAGGGCACAGATCAATGTCCCATAATGCAATTCTCATAAAACATTTCATAAAACGCAAAACATTTGTGAATTTCAAAATACGCTAACAGTTAATTAACACATTTTTTTTTACAATGCATTCAAAAAAACAAATATACACACACAGTATAGACACAAACTCGCATAAAGAAATTCACACACTCTATAAATTAATAGATAATTGTTCATTTTTCCTCTGTGAAGATTCGTACTGTAAGCCTCCATAAATGCTTCATAAAGTGTATGGCCTTTCTTGATGCTTGGATAACATACCTACTTCTCTTTAATTATAAGTATAGCTGCAATATGAATGAACCTACAGGACCATCATCCATTGCACTTTATTAATCAATTATAGTTAGTTAGAGGATTTGTTTTATTTAAATAGTATTGGTTAATGGAGATGTCATTTTCACAATATATGTTTTAAGTCAGCTTTTTTTATTTATTTTTTTTATATATAAATACAACAGAGGTTTTGGTGCAAACCTGTGATGCCCAGTTGAGGAGTTCACTATCTCAGTTATCGGCTTCACTATCTCAGTTATCTTAAACCCAAAAAAGGACATTTGCTGTTTGTTCAAACTACATGAATATGAGTTGAAACAAGAGCTGATGAGCTGAAAACTTATTAGTTTTTACAAATTATCTGGAAAGAATAAATTAACTTAATTCCTTAATGTTGTCCAGATACAAATCCATTTAGTGGAACCCATAGTGTAACTTTTCAAATAGCAACTATTTTTGCAACTACAGTCACTAGTGGAATTAATTGTTAGCATTTTAGCATAAATCTTAAAATAACATCGTAATTTAAACCATATTATTTTAAACTGTATATTAAATGTACTTAAGTTAACATCATATGAAAGTAGAAAAGAATGTTATTGTTGTTGACAGTTTAGAAATGACTTTGCTGATGTAAACTTGGAGCTGTGAATGAGTTGCTGTTGAAGTGACATTAGAGCTTATTAAAGCTGGCATTTCAGCAATGTCAAAGGCTGCTCACACTGAACTGTTATGTAATAACTCTGCTGGTACAAATGGGATTAACAACACAGACTTTAGGTGTTGGCATTGGCTGTATGTATCGTTTTACTGTATGTAACCCTTTACAGCTTTATATAGAAACAATTCTAAGTCAGTGGCAAACTTTAACCGCCCTTCCTGTAGCATTGAGGCCCACTTTGTTAGAGGGATTTGTGTCCTGATTATGTCCTGGTGTTATATTTATGAGATGATGTAAATGAAAACCACAGTGGCATAGCCCTGCTAAAATAAGAGGCCTCTGATGGCTGGATCTACAGAGGGGAAGATGATATTTGGTGATGGGACAAGCGGTTGTCTCGTTCAGGCTTGCATTTGGTACTTTCTGCTGTTGTAAGGTCTATGTACTGGAGGAGCACCTTGAAGGAAAATAATGCTGAATGTCGTCACAGCACTAAATGCATGCTCTCTTACAGTTGACAAGAACAAGTCAAGGACGAGCTCCCGAAATCCACAGCCGCCGACGAATGGGCAACCGGATCTGGTGCCGCCGGAAAACAAATCCAGAAATGTGGACTATTACAAAGCTCAGTGTGAGAAGAAGAACCAGACCATCCGACAGCTAGAAAACACACTTCTGTCCAACAACCGGCGGTTCGAGGCTGTCGCTGTGGTCATAAAGCATCTCTGTGCTGAGGTGAGAAACTTCTTATTGTTGTTATTATTAGTATTATTAAAATTATTATGCTATGCAGTGGACATTAATACTTGATGTGGAAGAGATCTCATCAGTTGACTAGTTGGGCTTTTGATTTCTTGGGTTAGGGTTGGATATTTAATATGAACAGTTAAGGTAGATATCTAAATGACCACTCAGCACAGATTACATTTGGTTTGTAGTCCTTTAATGTGTGTTGGAAGGCTATTCCCTCATACTATGTTTTAAAAAAAAAAATTAGATTTTCTTTTAACAGCATATTCCTTATGAATTGCTTTAATGTCACACATACAATGATTTTTCAAATTCCACATTTAAAACTTTCTGAAGTTGAACCTTTCTTTGCAGTTACTACTTTTGTTACTTGTCATTTCCTGTCTTCATCATAATTGTATTTATTTCTGGTACTACTTTTAAAAATGTACCATAATGTGTTAGAATTTAAGCCTTGGACTGTCTGATTTTATTAGAGCTTTCATTTAAAATGAGTTAATCGCATCTGTTGTGTGCAATTTAATTGTACTCTATACATTGTGAAACTAATCATGCACCATTTATCTTCTTTCATCCATATTGTCATTTGACTAATATATCCAGAATATGAGCCACCCATGTAATTGGTAATAAATTGAACATAAAAGTAACCCAAAAAATCTAGGGGGGAAAAACAACTCAAGTCATAGAACATAACAGGACCACATTGACATACCAATCACATACTTGCATACATAATGCATAAATTAATACGCAAACTTGACTTTAGTTTTGTTTTTTTTTTCAGATTGCCACTTGGTTATATTTATAATTATTTACATTTTTTAAGCATAAGTCCTCCAAATAATGATTTCTAAACGCTTCTGAAGTACAAATTGTGTTGTAAACATGTCTGAAAACTTTCCACCTTTTTATTTAATGCAAAATATATAATATTTGGGGCATCACGGTGGTGCAGTGGGTAGCACAATTGGCTCAGAGCAACAAGGTCACTGGTTTGACCCCCGGCTGGGTCAGTTGGCATTTCTGTGTGGAGTTTGCATGTTCTCCTCATGTTGGCGTGGATTTCCTCTGGGTGCTCTGGTATCGCCCACAGTCCAAAGACATGCAGTTTAGGTGAATTGAATAAGCTAAATTGACTGTAGTGTATGTGTGAATTCAAGTGTGTATGGGTGTTTCCCAGTGAAGGGTTGCTGCTGGAAGGGCATCCGCTGTGCAAAAAATATGCTGGATAAGTTTATTCGGCTGTGGCGACCCCTGATTTGCAATTCCCTCCTCATACCAATCTGCTGAAACTCATGTTACATATATCAGTCCAAGTCAAGAATGGCTGGAGAGATTACAAGCTTGCTAATTTTAGAGTGGCCCTTGATAAAACCATGATGTGAAGGCCGGTTGGCAGTACATGTGTAATGTTAATAGTGAGAAAAGGACAACAGCCTAAATGCTGTGCAGAAAGCAAGCAGAAGTGCAGTGTCTCTGAGCTGACCAGCTTTTCTCTGAAGTGCTTCTGCTGAATCTGGACCAGGACCAAGTTTAAACTAAAAGGCACTACCATAATTAAGCTCTTATAGAATCAGTCTATAAAAAAGGGTGTATATTTTTAAAGAGCTAAAAATCAAACCAGTTTCTCTTCATGCTATAGTTCTTTTCAGATCAGTTCAACTTTAGCGCTTTTTCTGTTGTGCTTTTTACCGTCAAGATTGTGTCAAAGCAGATGGTGAAAAGAGAATGAAAAGATCTTGAACTAGCCATTGCATTTAATATCACTAAGTTACTCATTTTTATAATTGTTTAGTTTTTGTTATTCACATGAAAATGTTTTTTTCTCCTATATTTGGTTTGTATTATAACATTTGACTGTATTTTTAATTTTAATTTTTCAGTTCTTGCTATATAATATAGTAATTACAAATGTATGTGATACTACTATATCTCTAATAATCTATATAACATATATAAAATCACAGTATACTAGATTATTCTACCTTGCAAAAAAATGAGGACTGTATTAAATGTATAATGTATAAAATAGAATGTATAAAAGCATCTGCTAAATGAATAGATGGAAGATTTGTATATTGACCGTGAGTGGATGTAGGAGTCTGAATGTTAAATGTCAATGAAGGCTCATTTGTAGATCATGATTGAGAGCTTGTTGGGGGTTTGCAGTGTCCCGTATAGGAATCTTTCAATGCGTTCATTAATTTTATGAGAGGATCCTAGACTTCTCCGTGTCTGTGTGAAAGCACCAGCTGCTGTCTTGATATGGTCCGAACAGAAGCATGCTGGGATACCTAGAGAGCTGCTGGAGGCTGCTTCATCTCCTTTTGTTTGCAATGAGCTGTCAGCACACCGTGTGCACTGCCATAAATTCACTAGAAGAGGCCACACATGCTTTTCCCTCCGAAGCTGTATCATTAATTCATAGTTGATAATGATAAATTGAGATTTTTTATTTTTTTTTATTATTATTATTCTGATATAGTTACAAAGTGTGATATTTGTCTTTTTATACAGCAGTAGTTATGATTGTTAATATTACTTTCTTTAAATAAATAAAAATTTAATTAAATTAAAGATGCATTTAAGAACCCTTTTGATTATTATTATTATTATTATTATTATTATTATTTTTACCTCTTAGTACAAAAGCAAAATTAGCTAAATTTTTCTATTATTATTATTATTATTATTATTATTATTATTATTATTATTATTATTATTTTGTATATAGTTTATTGTTGTAAAAAATGTTTTTTCTGAAATATGCAAGAGAAATTTATATTTAATTTATATTTAATATCTTATATATTAAATTCTTTATGCAGTATTTTTATTACTTATTAATAAATTCTTCTACTTTTTTAATAATAATATTAATAATAATAATTATTATTATTATTTATTATTTATTATTAGTATATAATAGAATTATAAAATATTTTATTAATAATTATAATAGTTGTTCCTATTATATGATTATTATTAAACAAATTATGATTATTCTATAATTATACTTGTAATAAGAAATTATTATTATTATTATTATTATTATTATTATTATTATTATTATTAT
>CAIGQQ010033171.1:0-30655 GCA_903798035.1 Danio albolineatus
TATTATTATTATTATTATTATTATTATTATTATTATTATTATTATTAATAATAATAATAATAATAATAATAATATTGGAAAAGTCAATGATTTTGATCTTAAAAGTATTTAAACTGCGGTATCATTTTAAAAACTAAACTTGCATATTTATCAGCGTATACATACAAAAATGGACAAAAATGTCAGTGTATGGAATTATCACAAATGTATAATATTTGGTTCTCTTCTCTACTAGTAGTAGTAGTAGTAGTAGTAGTAGTAGTAGTAGTAGTAGTAGTATTATGATTATTATTATTATTAGTAGTAGTAGTAGTAGTAATATCAGTATTATTATTATTATTATTATTACTATTATTATTATAATAATAATAATAATAATAATAATAATAATAATAATAATAATAATGGAAAAGTCAATGATCTTGATCTAAAAAAATTTAAACTGCAATATCATTTTAAAAAATAAACTTGCATATTTCTCGGTGTATACATACAAAATACACACAATTCATTTATTTATTTACTAATTTGTTTATTTGTTTGTTCATGTGTTTGTTTGTTTATTTATACACCATTTTATTTTTAAATTGACCTGCAGTTTTTGATAGCAGAAAACAGAAAGTTTTTAAAGTCATAGCCCTTTTTTAAATGTATAATTATAACAATTAAAAACATCTGAAGCCTTGCCAACAAAATGAAGGCTGTTTGGCAGAAAAGTGTGAGATGAAATATTTCACAGAGATGAAATATCGCTGTTTTAATAGGTTTTAATGGGGCAAATTTGTCCTGAAAGTCCTTGGAAGATCTCTGTCCTGTACCTGCTGTATAATAAATTTGTAAAATGAAATAAGGTTGAAGTAAATTTTAATAAAATAGAAATAACAAAAAAAAACTACACACTGTGTTATTGCTGTTTGCATTAATACAGCCAAAATGAAATAAAATTTCGCTTGATTGCAAAACTGAGTTCCATGGTATTTTTTTTAGATTGCACATGGTTTGATACTGAATAATGGGATTCTGTGTTTTCTGCAGCATGAGGAGGTGATGAAGCAGCGCCGGGATCTGTCTCAGGAGCTGGTCACCTTGCGTGAGGAGCTGGGTAAGTGTGTGTGTGTGTGAGTGAGAGAGTCACTGTAGACTGCTTGGCTTTCTCCGTCTGCCGGTAAAAGGGAGAGAGCTGCCAAAATGTCACTGTTTGTAATTAATGTAATATTTGGATTGCGGGTCACAGGTGGTAATCAATGGGATGAGCAGTAGGTGTGCCGCTTGTTGTTGTAACATGCAGAATAAACTGCCGCGACCTCTCACGCGAGCATGGGATTATGTGTCCAAGCTCAGTAGCAGAGTATTTCTGTCATTCATTTATAAAAAAAGATAGATAGAGAGATTTATAAAGATGAAGAGAAATGTAGAACAGGGAGTAATTTGAGTAAAAAAACCCACATGCAAATATCACTTCATGAAGTGACTAGAACTAAGCTAATTATAGTCTTGTTTTAGCTAGACTTTTCTCATTTAATTTTTTTTTATATTTGAGTCAGAAAGGATGTGTTAAATTGAAAGTAACAGCAAAGACATGTATAAAGTCTTTTTTTTAAGTTTCTCATTATCACAAATTTAAAAGGATCATGTGATGCTGAAGAGTCTAGTATTCAGATTACAGCTGCATTGTTTTTTTGTTGTTTTTCTTTGATCACGCTGTTTTGATGGTCCGTTTGTTGAATTTAAGTTACATTGCAACTAATTCTCATTAGATTATATGTAGACTGTTAGGGTGGGGTTAGGGTTGGGGTTAGGGGTAGGGTTAGTGTAAGTTGACATGTACTTGCAAAGTTTCTTATAGTCAGTTAAATGTCTGTATCAACAGATATTAAGTAGACAGTTTACTAATACTCAAATGGACCATCAAAATAAAGTGTTACCTTTATTTTAATATGATTATGATCATTCCGATCATAATATCACATTTTGTACTATTTAATGGTACAAAATGGTAAAACCTTTGTGAAATGTCAAAGGTATTCTAAAAGTAAATAAAAATGAAGTCCGACTCCATTGCCTAAAATGTCTTGTGTACAAAGCTTTTGCCCAGCAATCTACCACTAAATGCCTATTACTATATTTGCATTTTAGTTCATTATTTTTAGGTCAATAAGGTATTTTCTTTGTTTTATTGTTCATGTTGAAAAGGCTGTCCTCTCCCATAATAATACTCATTTATGAAATGTGAAGGTCATACTCATGCCTGTCGACAAGGTCAGACAAGTCTGATGTCCCTCACAGTCTACTGGGCAAAGTAACATGGAGAATTTAATTTAACCCAGCGTCTCTCATGAAATGTATAATACATTGATTTTACAGCTCATATTACCACCTGACAACTGAGCATGTGCAAGACAGTGATATGAGGCTTTCTCTTTCTTGACTAAAAATATATGATATTATCTCTAGCTTTTATTAAGATTAAAGTGATTGATTGTCCACCCAAACAATAAAAATGTACTCACCATTTACACTCCTTGATTAACACAAAAAAGATATTTTGAAGAATGTTGGATGTCATCTACTTCCAAAGTATTTCTCCCCCAACTATAGATGTCAATGGCTACCAGTTTATAACATTCTTCAAAATAATTTCTTTTGTGTTCAACATGGGGGGAAAAAAGAAATTCATATTTACTGACAGTTGTTCCAGATGTTTATGAAGTAAATTTTCCCATTTGGGTGACCTATCACTTTAATTTATTTGAAATGAAGGAGATAGAAAATCAGTTTCTCACGTTGTAAACCTTTATGTCCTGCATGTGATCTTTCTTTACTATTTTAATCGCCGCTTAAGCGTATTAGCACATTCCTGGCCCCCAAAAGAATGTCTCAGACCACTTTTGGGACCCACAGTATAGCTGTAGTAAATATTAGCAAAATCTCATCATTTACCCACAGATAGCTGTTAGTTTCAGCTTTCACCCTGCTATGGAGCGAGTGATGTCATTGCACATACTGCAGCGTGACGTTTTTTGGCGCACACCCAGAATTCCCATATAAAACAAAAGTGTCTTTTAACACAGGACTACTGCTCTCGTCTAATGAAATGAGTGCTGTCTTCACACAAAACCTGATAGAACTGTGTCAAATCAATTTAGCTCGCTATTTGCCATGTGACTTATTAACTTCTCAGTGCAGAATGGTGATGCATGTTGATTTAGGGATGCTTTTAGTCTAGACATTTTTATCTTAAAAATAACAGTCACATGATTGTTTTGAATGAATTTAAACACATTTTTTTAAGGGATGGTTCACCCAAAAATGAATATATGCTGGGGATTTACTCACCCGTTAGACTATTAAGGATGTCTTTTTTTCAGTAAAGTGTTAAAGATGTGTTTTGGGGTTTTTTTGTTAGCTGAATCTAGTCCTTTGTGCTTCATAAATGCATGTGAAAGCTTTATTAAATTGATATCTGTGACACTCAGCAATTCTTTTACGTTCTTTTGAAGTGAGACAATCAGTCTGTGCAAGAAAATGAACGCAGATGCTAAATAACACTGTTGATCTAAACGAGGCTTTTCCTAATAAAAAGGGTAAGACCACCTTTCAATGTTTATTACATAATTAAAGTCTAAGTAATGTTCAGTTTCTTGCACAGGCCTATCAATTTACATTAATGTATCATCATGGGTATGGGTAGCATGGGTTTGGGATCATGGGTATTAGTTTTGTTTTGCTTGTGTACGCTTTGACCCTTTAAGTGCTAGTAGCCATTGACTTTCATTATATAAATTGTCAAGGGTTTATCCTCCTCTTTAATGTCTGAAGAAAAGTCACATACATTGAGCATGAGAATATTAACAGAAACTGTCCCTTTATATATCTCGTTTTTTTTCTTTTCTCTTATTTATAAGACATTAGATACAAAAATATAAGCACATGCATGTTAAGCTTTTCTCTGCCTTTTTTTCGGAAATTAGCTTAAATATACTGATATGTATATGCAGTTGCACATTTTTGCTGACCTGTTTGTCCCTTCATTTTGTCCTGTGGTAAAAAGAGTCTTCTTCCTGACTGTCTGCCTCTTGTTTGCATTATTTGGAGTATTTTTAGGCCCTCAGCCTTGCTTTGCATCATAAATCTGACCTATAATAGAATTACTCTGCAGATTCATGAAATGCATCAAGCCATTAGGGAGCTGCGGGTCTGGCTCTTCTTCTCTGAGTGGATCTGATCATGGTTTAGCTCTGTTAACTGTTGCTTGGACAGCGGGGTCATTGGATACATTTCTTCTCATTTATCCCCCGAAAGCAACTTTATAATGATTCTGATTGTACCTCATTTTAAGGTTGTCTTTTAAAAGGGAAAATAAAGCTTGTGTTTATCTCTGAATATGGATAATTAGATTGCAGTGCCAGTAAGGGATGTGACCCAAGTTTCCCCCAGGAGAACAACAGCCGTTCTTGTGTTGTGACTCATTAAAGTAATTCATTTGCCGACATGCTCTTGACCTTGATAATAGATGAAGTTCAGAAACGCCTACTGATGCTCCAGTAAACAAATGAGACGAGCTGGAAAATCTGCTGCAGTTTAACTGTTTTTGTACTGAAGTTAGATATAAGTGCGTTCTCGAACTTTTTTTTTTTTTTTTTTTTTGCTAGTTTTATTATAGAGCTGTTGGTCAGTGACAAGTAAATGTTATAAAGAGATTTATTGGCCTTTTGTGTGCTGGTTGCATGGTTGATATTTTTTATCTTATTTTATCTATTTTTATCTTTTTATTTTATTTTATTTATTTATTTATTTTTTTTATTTTATGCTCAAGCCACTTGTTATATTTAGCGAACAAATTTTTTACAGTGTTTAAAGCAGTGAAGTGTGTTAATTTTTCCCCCCTTTTAAAAAATCGCCAGTTGCCTAAAGTATGTTTTCGATCATTTCAATAATAATTTTGATATTAGCAAAGTGTTATCACACTGATGTTTGTACTTTATACCCCATTAAAACAAGTCATTTTTAAATAGCAAACGAAAAATTAGGATAATGATGGAAGAGGTGTTTTTAAACCATCGTATGTGTTTTTAAACCATTTAAAACATTGTATGTGCATACTGTAAATACAAAACTGCATGGTATTTATATAAATATGTATTAACTATATAAATAACTATATTAAATGCATAAATAAACAGGCATTCGGTAATTGCTGATGTTTAAATAAATGCATACAATTTTGCTGAGAAAACTCGATATAAACAAGCATTCAAATAAATGCATATATGATAAATAGAACTATTGGATATATTAACAAATGCAGATATTTAAATGCATGCTCTTAAATCCTTGAATGAATTATGGCATGTAAATAAAGTATATTTAGATATTTAAATAACTGCAAATATAAGGAGATTTTATAGTAAATAAGGATATTTATTATATTATATTATATTATATGCCTGAATTTAAATGTATGAATTAGTTTAATAAGTACAGATGGATTAAGATGCATAATTGAAAACAGATATTTATTTGAATAGAGATATAAAATTATAAATGGATACATTTTATAATAAAGCAAAAAAAGAGTGAGTGACAAAAAGAGCAAAAGCTGAAAAAGAGAGAAAGTATCATGCCGTTGACCTGCCCACAGCTTTTACACTTTGTACATTAAGGAATTTATAAGTCTGTCTATTGAAAATCCCAACCTCATGTGTGTCCCCCTCAGTATATACCCTCAAACCTCATGCACTGGATTACTTCTTGCACACTTGTACACTACAAAGCCAGCAGCAGCTGCAGCATTCATTGTGCCACTTTATGTATAAACCACAGCAGCCCAGTGCAAATGTGCTCTCTGTAGGGCGGTAAAAGTGTCATCTGTTCCCAACTAGAAGATTTGGGCAAAGATGTCTAATGCTCAAAGGGACAGTGTCTGCGGCACACTTCCCCGCGACTGTGAGGAAATGTGTGTCTGCATGCATTCCTTTGAACTTTCCCTTAGTTATAATTTTACGTGTTTCGTGTAACAGTTGACACTTTATTTACAGAAGCGCTAGAGATACAGGAACTGTAGAGACAACTGGGATTCAATGCAGAATGCTTGAGTAATGAATCATCAAGTCTCGTTGGCAGGGTCTCATGTCAAAGCAACAAATGGACATGTTGGCCTTTAAACATTTGCTCCACTGCTGTCTACATATAGCATATCTATATTTTCATATGACAAACTGGTGCATTAGATCAGTCTCAGACGGCTGCTCTTTTTAAAAGGAGAGCTGTTGACATTATGCCAAAATAAAGCCAATCATCTTAAATGCTGCTTTTTATGGGATTGATTGATGGGGAAAAACACTGCAGGTGAATGGGGTAAAAAAAAACCTAATGGTTATTAATCATGTTTTTTGTTTAACAGTTGCCTAAAATATTTACACTTGCATATGTATCTTAAATATTTACATATGTATATTTACATAAAGCGTTATTTCATTAAATATGCAGAAATTAATACACAAAAATAACAACATTAGGTTAAGTCAAGTTTTAAAAAAACGTTTCTTTTTTTCAGGGTTTTACAGAGGTGATTTTGGCCGTCTTTTATCACTCCATAATTCAGAAAATGCTGCTGACAGCTAGAAAGAAAGTTAACTTTCTTGTGCTTTCTTCATATTATCTTTACAATGCATTACATTCTTTTCCAGTAAGCTCTGGTCATTCCTGTGAGCGTCTGGAGCAAGAGAAGGAGGATCTGCGCTCTGCTTTTGATGGAGTCCTGCAGAAGGTCCAGGAGCAGCACCGCTTGGACCTCGCTGACCTCGAGGAGAGACTGAAGACCTTCTACTCCACCGAGTGGGATAAAGTCCATCAGGCCTACCAGGAGGAGGCGGACAAGTGCAAAGCTCAGATGGAGCAGCAGGTTAGGGACATAATGGACTTTTTATTTTCTCCTGTGTCCTGACACTCTTGCAGCTAGAGATGTTTTATTTCAGATATCTTTCATATTAGGCTAATGATTAAATATAATGCATACATTGTCGGAGCCTTATGAGTGGATTCATTTCTTGGCTTATATGTTGAAATGTAAGAAAACCAAAACAATGATCTATTAGTTGCATTTAAAAAAATGATTAGGCAACACGGTATCTCAATAGTTAGCACTGTTGCCTCACAGCAAGAAGGTCACTGGTTTGAGTCCCATCCAGACCAGTTTGTATTTCTGTGAGGAGTTTGCATGTTCCCCCCTTGTTCGCTCTGTTCGTTTCCCCCCAGTCCAAAGACATGCAGTAAACAATGTTGGTCGTAGTGTATGTGTGTGAATGTGAGAGTGTGTTTCCCAGGACCGGGTTGTGGATGAAAGGCCATCCGCTGTGTAAAACATATGCTGGAATAGTTGGCAGTTCATTCCGCTGTGTAGACTCCTGATAAATAAGGCACAAAGGAAAATGAATGAATTGATAAATTAATGAATGAATAAAAAATAATTATAAGCTACGAATAATAAAAAAATCCTTATAAGCAAGGTTTAAAGTAGTTTTATGGTCATTCGTTCTGTCAGAAAAGCATAAATGAACAGTGAGATGGGCACAATGACTGCTAGACTTATTGTTAGCATATTAGGATTGTTAGCTTGCTTTAACAAGCTGTTAACATCTATCAATTTAGTTGTTAACGGCATGTTTTTGCTGTTTTCTAAGATTTTAGCAGGTTGTAGCATGTTTTAACAAGTTTACATGATTGTTGTTTTAGCAAATTGTATTTTAGCAAGTTCTAGCATGTTGCCATCTTTGTTTTTATTTTTATTTTTTTATTTTTTCCCATCTTTCTTATATTTCCCTTTTATTGGATACAGTATTTAATTTCTAATGTCTTAGCTTGTCTTTAGTTCTTAAACACTTTCCCCATAAGTAGTGATTTCATTACTTTTTCTTGAATCTTGGATCTATTTACCCTGACCTTTTACTATCTTGGACATGCCATCTTATTCCTTGATAATGAAATGAATCAATGAAACATCTGTGAAATCATTTACTTTTACGTTAACATTACATTTATTTGTCTAGCTGGAAGAGATTCGATCAAAACATGAGGCTTTAAAGAAGGAACTGGAATCCAGCCATATAGAGGAGGTGGACGATCTTAAGCAACAGTTTGAAGAGTCTTTCAAAGGTAAATGATTTTTTGCTTGTTTCTTTTGCCAATTTTGGGGTGGATATTTGTAAACAGATGTGATTAATCTCACACAATGTTTCTTTGGACTTTGGAAAAAAATTAATGACGGCTTAATGTTTTTTTTTGTTTTTTTGTAAATTGTAAAGTCTAGGTTTCTTGCAAGGGTTAGGTTATAGTAAATATGGTTAAGATTGGAATATTGCTTAGACATTTAGGCATGTGTTGTATGCGAGTGTGTGTGTGTGTGTGCATGCAGATATTGCACCTGTTACTCCAGCGTTGAAAGGCAATAACATTACAACTTATGTTCTGATATATTGTCTGACCTTTTTCACAGGATTCAAACAGTCCCATGAAAAGGAAATGCAAAACCTCAACGAAACGCTAAAGGAATCAGAAGACACATTAACTGTTAGAAAATTATTTAAAGCATACTTCTCCCAATATTTCTGTTCCCTGTTCATTTTTGTTTTTATAAAAATTCTGTTGAAATCTAACAAATTGAAAAGAACTTATTTCTCCTCAAACAGAATCAAATTCAGGATCTAATGGCAGAGAATAACTGCCTCAAAGAAAAACTGAATGCTGAGGTGAAGAGAAGGATGGATCTTGCTGAGAAAACACAGGTACTGTATGTTAACAGCTCTTTTTAACTATGACTCAACTCAGTGGCACTGATAGTAATAGAGGGTTAATATTAGACCGGTCTTTCCAATCAGGTTTAAGGAGATTCTGGAACTCTCTTAACATTCTGAAAATCCATTCAAGTGTTTTTGATAACAACCCTGCCAGATACTGCCCTATAAATAGTGACAAAATGCAGCACAAGCAAAGTTCATTTCTGTTTTTTCACCTATGGGCGCTTTTGGCCCTGTGGACTCTATGGCAATCTCTTACATTTATGCATTTTACAGATGCTTTTATTTAAATACTTTAACGCACATGCTTTATAAAATGCACACGACCACACAGTTTAAGTGATTTGATGCTTATTTACATGTTGTTTGAACATTTTGAGTCCATAAGACTCTTTCTTGTTTTTTTTTTTTTACAGAATAAAGAAATTAATACTTTTATTAAGCAATGATGCAATGAATTAATCAAAAGTGGCAGTTACAAAAATTATTGACCGTTTTGAACATTTAATAATAATAATAATAATAATAATAATAATAATGCATTTGTGCATAAAATCTAAATTGGCATTATAAAAACTCACTGTAATGCTGATTGTACTAAAATATTGGTAAACGAAGCGCAGCCTTCATTAAAATATGTATACATTTATTTTGGAAACATTTAAAATTACTTTTTATTTTTACAATTTTAAATAAATGCATAACCTGGGTCTAGAAGGACAATGTGATGATAACTACACTGCACATATACATATAGAAATAGAGGAATGATGAAATCTATACAAATAATTTTTTATGTTGTATTTATGAAACACAATATTCAACTGATTCAACCCTACCCAACTAAATCCGTTATTTATTATATAAAGCCCAAACATAATATTTACAGTATAGATTAGGATTGCCAGTATACATCTAATCCTGATCTCTCTTGTTTGTTTTTTTGTTTAAAAAGGACTCCCACACCCTTTATTTAGAGCAGGAGCTCGAAAGCCTTAAAGTAGTGCTGGATATCAAAAACAAGCAGATCCACGAACAGGACAAGAAACTTATGCAGATCGACAAACTGGTGAGCTTGGTTGTTTTGCACAAAGACATTTTCCTTTGTGTAAATTAACAGAAAAGAGGTGATCATGTTTGCATGATCCTTCAGTATCTGTGCAGGAAAAACATTAGCTAAGACTTTGGTTTCTTCTTAGATGGAGAGGAATGTGAAGCTTGATGAATGTCTTAAGAAGCTGCAACAGGAAAACGAAGACCTCAAAGCCAGAATGGACAGACATGCTGCTTTGTCTAGGTAAAGTACATAAACTTGGGTTCATTGACTTATGATTGAAATATCATAAGTTCAGTCATGAAAACTATAGATGCTGATGCAACTCTAATTTGTTCACATAAAGCTTCTTTTCCAACATCAGGCTGAATGGTTATCTTTGCTTAACTGTTCCAGTTTTACACATATGAATATGTTTGGTAATTTGATAATCCATATTATTAGCAAATATTTAAGAAATACGACAATTGTGTAGAAATCTCCTTTGTGTTGTGGTCTTGACTTTTGTCAGCTTCGGTACTTCTGGTATGGAGCTGAACAGCCGATCAGAGTGGCCTTTTACCAATGGCCACTGCTTATTGTACTTTCTGAATCAGTCAAGCTCTGATGTAAGCCTGACGACAAGCTATGTTTTGAAGACACCAAACAATTTAGCCTGAGAGACAAGACGCTGACCGAAGAACAGCCAATGCCAAAAGGCTGACTGTCAGCTTGGTGTGTCTCCGCCTTAACATTTGGGTGTTTTCCCCAGTGGGATTCAGTCAGTTAGACATGTACCAAAGCAAAGAGTTTTGCAGTATGTAGCCTGAATATCAGAGAAATTCTGAAGAATGTCTTCTCGCTATGCTTTAATTAATTGTTAATTATTCTGATTAGCGTTTGTGCTCTTTGTGGCAACAGAAGGTTGCATGTTTGTTGCATCAAAGCTTTTGCTGAGAGACCTTCTATTCTTTCGTCTTGTGCAGTAATGATGTTGACTAACCTAATTAAGATGGCCAGGGTCCTGTCAGGGCCAGTACATGTAAAGCCTGCACTGTGAAATATACTGTAGGGCAGGGATCAACAATCTCGGTCCTGGAGGTCCGGTGTTCTGCAGGGTTTAGCTCCAACTTGTCTCAAAACACCTGTCTGGATGTTTAAAGTATACCTAGTGAGAGCTTTATTAGCTTGTTCAGGTGTGTTTGATTAGGATTGGAGCTAAAATCTGCAGGACACTGGACCTCCAGGAACAAGTTTGGTGATCCTGCTGTAGTGAGTGCAACCCAACTTTCGATTTTGCCATGGGGACCCTTCCCAATCCTGCTTCCATCTCTCGCGATTTGCTCGTCTACTATCTTTAAGGCAAAATAAGATAACCAGAGCACTGCCTTGTTTCGTTTCAGACAACTGTCCACAGAGCAGGCAGTTTTGCAGGAAACCCTCCAGAAAGAGTCCAAAGTGAACAAACGTCTGTCTATGGAGAATGAAGAACTGCTCTGGAAGCTTCACAACGGTGATCTGAGTAGCCCTCGCAAGATCTCCCCTTCCCCGTCCCTAAATTTCCAGTCACCAAGGACCTCTGGGATGTTCTCCAGCCCTCCGCTCTCGCCAAGATAACAATGGCTTCTGCTTCCAGGAAGCACTTTAATACAGGACAGATCACTTCCCGCATGCTGAAGGTCTGGACCATGTCAGTGGCTCTCAAAATGGAATGAACCCTTGTACAGATTGAAAACTGAAGACAGTATTGCACAGAAGCACTTACCAATGAGGCCACCCTCGTACTTTTGCCTTTCACGTCTATGGAGGAAAAAGGAATATCTCAGGGCTTATTGAAAGTTTCTCTCAAATTTGTGCTTTTTTGTTTCTGCATTGTTCCCCCCTGAAGTTCTAGACTTTAACCAGCTCTCTGTAGAGTGCTGGCATCTGATACCATGATTGAGGCCTTTGTCAACCAATGAAGCTTTTCCACCAGACGCCTTGAAGTGTACCCGGATTTATCTTTTGCTCTGGGACAAATGCCCAAATGCCAGTTGGCTAGTGGACATTTCCCAGATGCTGCTGCTGCTGCTGCCTGTGTAGCGTTTGGCATCCCTTTATTTCACAAAGGACCTCAGATAAACTTTTCTAAAGAAGCACTTCATAGATCAACTCATGCCATAAACTGACTGTTACTATTTACTCAAACGGAAAGATATTCACTGATCTCAGCCAGGTGTTCTCAACCTTATGCAAACCTTTTTTTGTCCTGTTTATATCATGCCTTCAATTTTTTTTGTTTTTGTTTTTTGTTTGTTGGCTTTTGCAAATGGTATTTTCTTTTATATCATCACACATTTTATGAACAAGGTGAGCTCCATCTTCATCCAGGTGCACGTTTCACCACAGATGTGCTTTTATCATATCTCTCATACAGTATATGCCTAGGAGAAACTCCAAACAGTGATTGATGCAGAATGAATTACTAATAGTTGAATGTTTTGATTAATGCCTGCGTAAGGGTTGAATTATCCCTCTTCCTCACTTTCTTGGCAATCAGAGATGCAGTCTAATCGTAATGGTATGCTGTAAACGGACGAGTGCTTGATATTGAAATAGCATGCCTTTAGGCAGCGCTGTGACTATTGGGAATCTGCGAGGTTTTTTCACTACTTTCTTGAATACGGGTTTTGTATATTATTCAGTATGATTGAGCCCTAGGGGACAGATTTTGTGTTCATTTGTCTTTATTTCTATATTTATGTCTGATCATGAGACCAATGTGATTGACTGAGCATGTTCCAGTGGCCTCAGGAGCGCCCCTCTCTGTCTGAAACCCTCCACTGCAGCTTTATGTTCAAGCTAGTGACAAAGAGTTTAAAATGCAGCAGAAGTTGCAGGGTTTTTTGTTTGTTTTTGGTATGCATTTCTGAGTTGTTAGCGTGGGTGTTGGCGTGAAACTGAAACCATTAAAAATATGCAAATAATAAAAAATGTACATTTTTCCCGTTTGTATTTTTGTGTTTTTGATGTAAAATTATAGGATTGTCCACCCCATAATAGGTGAAGTGAGTCTTGTCAAGTATGATTTTACCCATACTTGAAATTGACTGAGGATTTTAGTCAGTATTTAGTACCGCTCATGCTGCTCCAAACTTGTGTGCGTTTTTTTGTTATGTCGAACAGAATAATAGTAACTCAGAAAATAATTTGTTTTATTTTACATTTACATCAATGATATTTTTAAATATTATTTTATTATTCTTAATATTTTTTATTCTTTCTTTTCTGCTGAACACAAGGCTCATCCCTGTGTGTTCTGTTCCTGGAAGGCCTCTAACCTGCTAAATTTTAACCAACAAACCTGAATCAGCAAATTAAGGTCTTCAGGTCTTAGTAAGATCTTCTAGATGACTGTATTGAAGCTAAACTCTGCAGGACGTTGGTCCTGGTCTTCTACTTTAAAATGGCTAGCACATGCAAATGCCCATTAAGTCCACAAAACTGTAGAGTGTCCCATTTTAGCTTTCAGATAGATTTCTCAAAGTAGCATTACATCACAAAAGTTTGGTCTCTGAGAAAGATTGTAAGGGTTAAGGGTGCCATTTAGGTTGGGCCTTAATTTACATTACCTTCCAGAGGCAGATTTATCTTCATTGGAAAGCAATCAAACAGTCCTGCAGGACATACTTTGTATTTTGAGGTATACCATCCCTTTAAAAGACTCTGAAGGGAAACTATACACACCTAGGTGTTGTGCTCTGCTGGTTTTCTTACTTATCTATGTTCACATGTAAATCAGTATAGCAAATAGCGACAAAATTTGTCATCAATTAACTGACAGTTTTAATTCGGATCTGTTCTCATGTTGTTCATGAATTACATTGTAATATATTCATGATTTTTTTAAATTCAATAACAGGCATCTCAGCGAGAGCTGGAGAAACATACTTTGAATGTGTCACACTGAACCAAAATAAGCACTGGGCTCCCTCTGCACATTCCACATACGGAGTCCATTAGTGCAGAGCACAAAGCCTTCATGCACTTCAGACATATTTCATGCATGTAGAAAAATGCATATAAACCTTAACACCTACAGTTTTCAATGGCAGGTTACGACTGTAAAAACCTAAACCTGATTGGCAGGTGATACTAAATATTATATTAGATATAAGTAGGGCCAGACGGAATCTGCGCGCGCAGAATTCCGCAGATTTCCACAGATTTTTAAGCCCATCATTGATTCTGTTTATTTACTTGTGTAAATGTATATTTAATCAGTTTTCAAATTAATTTCAGTAATAATATTGACTAATATGAAAATATTCATATGATTTATTTACAATACAGTTTGTAAAGTAATATTTTCTGTGTTTTAGTAGATATTTTATATGAAAGACTTGCTTTGTTTACCAAATAAAGTGGATCTAATTAGATTTGCATTGTAAACATTAAATAAAAGTTAAAAAGGTATTACTTTTTGATTCCCATATTAAGATTTTAGTTATGATACTCCCAAAATCAATCCGCATGAATCTGCAGATTTTTAACAAAATACCCAGCAGAAGTAGCAAAAAATGTCCGCAGATTCCGTCTGGCCCTAGATATAAGTTAGCATTAACCATGCTCAATAAGTCTCAGTTTAAAACAAGCGTTTATTTTATATACATGATGCATGATTTAATAATGATTTCATTAAGCAGCATAAAGCCTGAAATGTGAATGGAGTCCAGCTCAGCTCAGTATATAACCTATGTTGTTCTTCCTAGTCACGTGACTTCACCGATGTGGCCACCAGTGTCTCTCCATTCTTATTCTTGGCGGTGCAGATGTACTTTCCATAATCAATGGTTTCAACATCGTCCACAGTCATGACGCTTTGGGAGATGCGTGTGGTGTGTCCCACACCGCGGTTTATCAGCCTCCAAGAGTCCTGAATGTTCACTGGTCTCTGGTCCTGAGAAGACACACACACATCATTTTCTTTGATCCTATTTTATTATAATTGAAAAAAATAGGTAATTTCTTGCTGCATATGTAAGTCATGCTTTTCAGCAGCCATTACTCTCCTTCTCAACATAACATGATTTTTCAGAAATCATGTTAATATCTGTAGCGAATTAGCTCAAAGGGAATGGAAGATTCATTTGAACGGGGCTTCAAATGAACCAACTCTTTAAATCCGAACAAATGAATTGTCCAGCGATTATTCGTATGGACAGTTGACCTCAATTACGGCTATTGCTATCAAAAATAAAAGCCTATTGATTTTACGCAGGGTAGCAAGATCAAAGTTTATGACATTAGATTCATAAATATGCACAGGCACCTTTCTTTATACAAAATTACACTTTACTGTCTAATCTAACCAAAACTAACACCTAACACAAACACACGTTCATGCAGTTGTAGAAAAGAGTAAAGAAAGTAAAAACAAGAGTTTGAGAGTGTAAAAACCTTGGATTTTGTGAGACCAAACCAAAAATAATCGATTTAACCCTTCTGTGGTCTCTTTAGGGTTGCATTTAGTTTACACCAGTTCAGATGTAGTCTGGAAGGGTTACTTGCGTTCCTTTTGAGATGTGCAGAAACTCCCTCTGTTGAGCACGTGGCCAGCTGGTGGTTATTTGTTCTCGGGAGGCTTGGAGTGGGATGGAGTCGGTCATTTCAAGTTTTTAAAGCAGCAAAAAGGCTAGTCGTGATGATTACTGGTTTGCGGCACACTAAACTTAACTAGACTCTCGACGGAAAAAAAAAGAGAGAGGTGTCGGAGATGGTAATGTCACTCTGAGCTGTGCGATTAACCCATTTTGTCTGGATTCCCGCCTGCTTACTGGAGTCTGCTGGGTTTCTCCATGTTGGGTTCAAGTCTTTCTGGTCTGTAGTCTTCCTTGGTCTGGGCGTTCTCCTAGCTTGGGGTGCAGCGTTCTTTTTCTAGCTTTTTGGATGCGGCCTTAGGCTAGTAGCTTTTATGGATGTTTGTACCCCCCCTCCAGGGCCAAGTTAAACTCCCCTGATGCATGTTTTATAGTCCTTTGTTCAGAAGTGTATTAATTTGCATAGGCGTTCGGTGTGTAAACTGATGCCGAAATATTTAAAGTTTCATAAAATTTTAATATGTTGCACACGCATTAACATGAAATGTAAACAATTGTTCAGTACTCAAATTAGCTTTGCAGGGACATCAAACATGAACTATCTATGATCTTGTTTAGCTGTAGTAGAGTTAAACGTTGATTGCCAAAGTATTAAAACCACAATATTAATGCATGATCAAGAGACTAGTTGCAAAACATGATTACACGTAAAGAGAGAATACAATTTTACATTAAAAACATCAGTCTTAAGCAAGGAGCGTATAGAAGTTTTGACCATGTCTCTGTGTCCATGTCTAAGCACATTCCTTTGTGTTGTAAGTATCTTGGGACTGGAATACAACTGAGCATCCAGTCTTTTCTGCAGGGGAGAAGCTGACGCTGTGTTTGCTGACACATTTGTTGAATGAAAGCAAAACAATTATTATCTAATTTGCCATATTCCTTACATATTCTAATAGTTGCTTTGTAAATTTTTCATACAGTAGTTCCAAGAACTATTTGCATAGCAACGGAGTCTGCAATTCGTAACTTTTTGATTTAGTGGCTCATTCGATTTCTTTTGTACTATCTCATTTGTACAATTTTCTCTTCCCCAATCTTCCCCAAGGGGTAACCTTAGAGGTGGGGTTTAGGGGCATACCTCTCTTTAAAAAAAAAATCATAGTTTTTATAGGAGTGAAATCGTATGAATTTATGTAAATTAGCCGTTTTTCTGAGAATATTGTTTCAAAATTGTTTCATTTACACATGAGACTGGCCTGTTGGCTGACATGAGTCAATTCAGAGTTCCTTTACTCAGAAAAAAAGGTACACGATGGTACAAATGATGTTCCTCGAGGAACAGTTTTGTACCTTTGTAAAAATTGTACCTTATATGGTACTAAAAAGACCTCTTATGATACTGTTCTGTGCCTTTTATGGAACAACTGAAATGAAGGTACACAATTGTTCTCATATAAAAGGTACAAAAGTGTTGAACAACTCCTTATTTAGGGTGCCACGGTGGCCTAGTGGTTAGCACGTTCGCCTCCCCGTGGTTGCGTGGGTTTCCTCCGGGTGCTCCGGTTTCCCCCACAAGTCCAAAGACATGTGGCATAGGTGAATTGGGTAGGCTAAATTGTCCGTATAGTGTATGAGTGTGAATGTGTGTGTGTGTGGATGTTTCCCAGGGATGGGTTGCGGCTGGAAGGGCATCCGCTGCGTAAAAAAATATGCTGGATAAGTTGGCGGTTGATTCCGCTGTGGCGACCCCAGATTAATAAAGGGACTAAGCCGACAAGAAAAAGAATGAATGAACTCCTTATTTATTACAGTATCTATGAAAATAAATATGACTGGAAAGGCAAAGTGATTTTTATGAATAATTTCCAGAATCAAACAAGAATCATCATTTAAAAGTATGTTTAAAGATACTTATAAACATAAATATTTAGTTCTATAATACAATGATACAAAGCAGCTGGTAAAACATAAAACTGTAGGTATTGTAAACTAAACATTTAAGGCGTTTTAATAAATGTTTTGTAAGCATTTTTGACACTGTTAAGGTACAAAGTGTCTTGTCACTGTGGTGGTACCTTTTACAAAGTATACAATATTGTATCTGCAGGTTTTTAAAAACAAAGGTACATTTTGGTTTCCGATGGTATAAATCATGACCTTAAAAGGTACAAATTTCTTTTCTTAAGGTACAATTCTGTCCCATAAAAAGGTTCTGCCCCAGTGAAAAGGTTTGTACCTTCTTTGGTACAACGTTGTACCCTTTTTTCTGAGAGTGTAGTGAAGGTGAAATTCAAGCTGGAAAATGGTCTGATGGCTAGTTCCTATAATACAGGGGTGTCAAAATCAGTGTCTGGAGGACCACAGCCCTGCACAGTTTAGTTTCAACCCTGCTCCAACATACCCTAAGATTTCAAACAAGCCTGAAGGACTCAGTTAGTTTGATCAGGTGTGTTTAATTTGGGTTAAAGCTAAACTGTGGACAGCTGTGGCCCTCCAGGAACTAAGTTTGACACCTGTGCTATAAAAGTGCCTAGTGCAAAAGCCCTTAGTATGTGATAACAATGCAATACTCACCTGGCCAGGATACCTCCAGCTGAAACTGACATTCATCTCTGGTTCACCTAGCACGGTGCAGGTAACATTAAATACATCTCCACCACTAACTGTGTTTGAAGAAGCCTCAATAGTCGCAAAAGGGGGGCCACTAGGTACTGTAAAGGGGGAAATACATCACAAAATGCCAAAAACATGTTTCCTGACTGTACATATGTTCTCCTCTTACCCTCCACATACAGCAGCTGGTATTTAGTGGATATTTGTGGAGTGGTTTTGGTGGTGCTGCTGGCCTTGCAGTAATATGCTCCCTTGTGTTCTGGACTGGGGTTTTGAATGATGAAGCCTTTCATGGGATTGTAGGAGATCTGAGTCCCATCCACAGTGATTTCCTCTGCAGGAACTTCTCTGTGGAGCGAGACTTTGATTTTGGGGTTGGTCACCCGGCAGGGGATGGTTGCAGGTTTGTCAGGGCGTAGGTAAATGATCTCAAAATAAATAGCAGAGGGGACAAACAGCTCATCTTTGTCTAGGTACAAATAGAAACGTAACAATGTCTTTGGAGTTTAACGATCATAAAGATGTATTTGTGTTTTTTATGAGTGGATACTGTACCTGTGAAGAATATATAGGTGGCAGAGATGCTGTCTACATCTTTCTCACATTCCTGTCCGTCACAGAGCAGAACCCAGCAGCTGTATTCTCCAGTGTCAGCAGCAGAGGGCGACGTCAGGATCAGCTGGCTGTAGCGTTCATGTTGCTTGATACTGGAATGACAGAAACAACAGGGCTTTTTAAACTTGAAGTAGTTACTCTAGGGTTTATGCTAAACCACAGGTTAACTTGTTTGATGTTTCACAGTGTTCATACGGTTTGGCAGTAAATCCTGGAAACTAATAAAGCACACTCTGCCCAGTGTTTGAAAGGGTAGGCCCTATGTACAGTAGCTACTACTTGCGCAGTGATGTTGGACTATATTGAGTCCTTCCGCAGTTTAGGGTGTATTTTATGCAAACTGATGATATTTCTTTTTTTTTCTAATATTTTTCCTTAGTCATATTCATTCATTCATTTATTTTCTTGTCGGCTTAGTCCCTTTATTAATCCGGGGTCGCCACAGCGGAATCAACCGCCAACTTATCCAGCATATTTTTTACGCAGTGGATGCCCTTCCAGCCGCACTCAGTCATATTCTATCTTTTAAATAAAATAATAATTTCTCATTTGGAGTAAAGCTATAAAACTATAAAATATTTATATTACCTACTTAAAATAATCAAATAACCTTTAACTGATATAAAAGTTGCTTTACTTTTCCTATACTTTGATTTGCTAAAAATACTTTAAAGACAAAAACATTATATTTTGTGCACTAGATATTAACTATTATTTTATTTATTTATTTTATTTTATTTTAATTAAAATGTTATTTTATACATTTTTATTCCGTTATTTCTAACTTCAGTGTAGGTTCGTTTGTTTTTTTGTAAACTGAATTTAAATTAAATAAAATATATATTAATAATATACAATATACAACAACCTAATCTAAAAGATGAAAATATATAAAATATAAAAATGTATTTGCACTTGCAGTTCGTTTTTACTTTTATTTTGTGTTCCAACATACATTTTATTAAAATGGTCTGAAAATATTTATTTGCATGCAGTGTATTTACTGTATTCGACAATATGTATTCGAAAAGCACTAAATTTTTCCAATAAAGTGGGATGGAAGAATACCTGAGGCGGTTGTCATTGAAGGTGTCCAGATAAGAGGGATAAGCCCAGCCAATCTTTGTTCCTTTGCATCTCAGTTCCAGTGTCTTCCCAGGATTCAAAGACAGGCTTTCTCCCAATCGAAGAAAACGGCCTTTATCAAGGACTTGGGTGAGAATAGACTGTCCTTTGCTTCCTGCGTCTTTTTCTTTGACTTTGGGGTAGCGAACCTTTGCCCTTTTTCTTCCTGGTTTAATGCGGTTCTCTCCGGCCTCTTTCTTACGCTTGACCTGCTGACACACACCTGCAAAAACCAAAACTGAGTCTTTCTGATCTCCAGCATATGTTGTTGGGTGGGGAGCAATAACATTCACTTCAGTCCTGTTCTGTCATATGCGAGTAGAAAAACAAATCACACAGCTCTGTTCACATAGTTCGCAAATCACATAGCTTGGTTTCTATCACCCCATGTTAATGCACATTTTGGAGTATCAAATGAGAACGAGTGATGAAAATGACAAAATATTCATAAAAATTCCTTAATTTGCAAAAAAAAAAAAAGTAGTTTTGCTCACTTGAGGTGATTTTGGACATGCAAAAAACATTAATGTGAATAATGGGGGATGGAAATGGATTTGTCAAATAAACTCTGATGTAGTAAACATTACACCCATGTGGCTAATCGGCTGTCTCCATTACATTTGCCTTGTTTACTGTCAGTTACTACAGTTAGCTGCTCTAACTACTTGATGAAAATGCACCTAATTTGCATTTGTTTTGTTTTTGTTTTTTTAAAAGCTTTGCATCGTGGTAGGGTGGAAACTCGCTACTGGTAACTTTAAATGCACAAATTTATACAAGCATGTTCAGAAAGTACATTGGTAGTGATAGTGCATTATCAAAATATTAAAGAGATAAAAACAAATCTGTCATCTTTTACTCATCCTCCAGTTTTTCGAAACCTGTCAAATTACTTTGTTCTGTTGAACAAAAGGGAAGATTTACTGAAATAATTTGTAAAAACAGGCATTCTAAAGTTTTTTTTGTATATAAGTGGCAGGGATTTAAAGTCAGGCCCCTTACTACATTATTTCAATAAGGGGACAAAATGAACACTGTATGTTTCCACTGTTGCAGAAAATCCATAACCAAAGTTACAAGTTTTTCTTTTGTTCATGTTTTCTGGGTTGTTTTTTGCATCGGGGACCTGCTGGCAACACAGAAAAAGTGAGAATTTCCCTTTAGATGTCCCTTTAAACTGACACGTGATAACTTCTATGACTCCTAAAACCAAGCCAAAGAAAAGCAGGAGAGAAAGCAAGAAACAGAGGGTTTGCCGTCTGGAAAAATACTTTCTACGGTTGAGCTCACAGCTGCACAAACAGCAATGCAGAAAATATCCCTTTCTTGTTCTTTTTGCAAAAATCTTTTTCAGGTTTCTGATGTTCTCATGTTTGGAGGAAAAGCCAATAGTTGTTTGTTGCTACTGATTAAATGTCCCAGATGTATAACTAATATAAAACCATTCCCTGATTTGATTCCTCCCCTTTCTGCGCTGGATTTTTGGCTTCTGTTGGCACCACTGGCTCACTTTCATCCAAAACATCTCTCAGAATTACAACGTTCTTAAAGAAAGAATGACATGCCAGAAGAAGCAAAAAAAGATCTGCTCACCGCTTTGGACCTCCAGCCAGAGCAGAGCCAGCGTAAAGAAAAGCCAGAACTTCATGATGGCTCTGATGGAGTTTTTCAGCAATGGTCACGGGCTGTTCTTTCAGCTCTGGAGGCCTGAGAGCAGCGCAGGAGCTCTTCGTTTGCTTTGTCTGCACCGTTCACACCATAATCAGCTCCATCCTCTGTGAAAAATAGGAATTTCCCCTGCCCATCTGCACACTCCCCTTTGGTGTTTTAGTTTTTGAGGCCCGTCCTGTGATTCTCTTATGCCCTCTGCTGGACTGCAGATAATCCCGCTCTTGCTCTTGACCTGTTAAACCCACTGGTTTCTAACTGCAGAGTCACAGTGCCAAACACCTCATCTGTTTCAGAAGAGATCAAAGCCCAAGAAAGGCAAGCCTGCAACATTTACCAAAAGGCTTTACTGGTGTGCAGGCAAGGGCTTAAGATGGTGTCAGTAAAAAGTGAACTCACTGCTTTTGTGGGACAACAGCGTATGATATTAGTGATCAATGGAATATCAGCTAATCTTCAACATGTTTGAGAATCCAATTTTTAATCATTTCTATACTTTAAAAGCTTGACATTCATAGGAGTTTCGCATTTATTTATGCTTTTCAATTGCATTATCGGACATTGATCTGTGCTCTGGCAACTTTTGATGTCTAAATATTTAACAAAGTGACTCGACTTATTATTTTTCTTAGTTAAAAATACACTCACCGGACACTTTATTAGGTACACCATACTAGTACCGGGTTGAAACCCATTTTGCCTTCAGAACTGCCTTAATCTTTCATGGAATAGATTCAGCAAGGTACTGGAAATATTCCTCAGAGAATTTGGTTCATATTGACATGATAGCATCAAACAGTTGCTACAGATATGTCGGCTGCACATCCATGATGCGAATCTCTCGTTCCATCACATCCCAAAGGCGCTCTAATAGATTGAAGTCTGGTGACTGTGGAGGCCATTTGAGTTTAGTGAACTCATTGTCATGTTCAAGAAACCAGTCTGAGATGATTATCCATTATCCAGCTGGAAGTAGCCATCAGAAGATGGGTAAACTGTGGTCATAAAGGCATGGACATGGTCAGCAATAATACTCAAGTAGGCTGTGGTGTTGACACAGTCCTCAGTTGGTACTAATGTCCTCAAAGTGTGCCAAGAGAATATCCACCACACCATTACACCACCAGCAGCAACCTAAATGATTAATACAAGGCAGAATGGATTCATGCTTTCATGTTGTTAATGCCAAATTCTGACCATCCGAATGTTGAAGCAGAAATCAAGACTGATCAGACCAGGCAACACATTTCCAATTTTTTATTGTCCGATTTTGGTGAGCCTGTGTGGATTGTAGCCTCAGTTTCTTGTTCTTAGCTGACAGGTGTGGTACCCGGTGTGGTCTTCAGCTGCATTAGCCCACTGTTGCCTTTTTAACAGCTCGAACCAGTCTGGCCATTCTCCTCTGACTCTGGCATCAACAAGGCATTTGTGCCCACTGAACTGCCGCTCACTGGATATTTTCTCTTTTTTGGACCATTCTCTGTAAACCCTAGAAATGGTTGTGCATGAAAACCCCAGTTAACCAGCAGTTTCTGAAATACTCAGACCTGTCCGTCTGGCACCAACAATCATGCCACGTTTAAAGTCACTTAAATCACCTTTCTTCCCCATTCTGATGCTCAGTTTAAACTGCAGCAGATCGTCTTGACCATGTCTACATGCCTAAATATATTGGGTTGCTGCCATGTGATTGGCTGATTAGAAATTTGCGTTAACAAGGGAAAGGTCGAACCCGGTACGAGTAAGGTGTATGTTGTCTATTTACAGCGGGGAAAATAAATAATAAACATGTCGTTGTTGGTTTTTTCCTGGGAATAATATTTCTAAAGGAGCTGTTTACAGAATTGAACCAGATTTTGGTAAAAACCCAAATAATACAAACATTTTAAAAAAATAGCTGAAAATTTTGTTTTGTGTAATAACAATAGAGTGACACAAGGAGAAAGTACTGAACTACTTAAATGTATTTAATACTTTATATAAAAGCCTTTTTTAATGATGGCAGCTTAAAGACTCATGTGGAAAACGAAGTCACGTGCATTGCTCTGATGTGAGTTTTTCAACAGAGTGTAAAAAAAATCTTGATGGTTCAGTGTGTTTCTTATATCAAATTTGATCTTTATTTTGCATTTTATATTGGATTCAAGTCAAGTGATTGGCTGGGCCATTGTACTGCTTGATTTTCTTTCTCTGAAAGCATTTAAGAGTTTCCTTGGCTGTGTATTTGATCGTTGTCTTGCTGAAATGTCCACCCTGGTTTCATCTTCATCATCCTAGTTATGCAGATGTTGGACTAAAGCAGCAAATATTAATCTACACTGACGAAGGCCAGAGGGTTGCTGAAGATATACAGAGAGAAATCAGCTGCTGTCTGGGCTTTCACTGCCTTTCTACACCATCCTTTCTTCATGTGTTCAATACTTTTTCCCTGCGTCATTTCATTTTATTATGCATAACTAAAATTTTTAACTAGATTTGTTAGATTTGTTTTTTTTTGTATATATAGGTTTCTCATGTGGTTGTTACCAGCAGCCCCTTTAGTTTTCTGAGAAAAATGTTGACGTGCTCAATACTCATTTTCCCCGCTGTATGTAAATAATAGTGCAAAAAACTACCAGTAATGAGCTGCTAAAACTTTTTCTGTTATTGTACATATTGTTTCAAGACAATATAATGCTTCAAATTACAAACACGGGCGCCACGGTGGCGTAGTGAGTAGCACATTCGCCTCACAGCAAGAAGGTCGCTGGTTCGAGCCCCGGCTGGGTCAGTTGGCATTTCTGTGTGGAGTTTGCATGTTCTCCCCGTGGTTGCGTGGGTTTCCTCCGGGTGCTCCGGTTTCCCCCACAAGTCCAAAGACATGTGGTATAGGTGAATTGGATAGGCTAAATTGTCCGTAGTGTATGAGTGTAAGTGTGTGTGTATGGATGTTTCCCTGGGATGGGTTGCGGCTGGAAGGGCATCCGCTGCGTAAAAAATATGCTGGATAAGTTGGCGGTTGATTCTGCTGTGGCGACCCTGGATTAATAAAGGGACTAAGTCGACAAGAAAATGAATGAATGAATTACAAACACTGTTCTGAAAATGCAGAAAGAGACTTGATCATATAATCGTAGACTTGCCAATGAAAGATGTCATATTCAATGCATTATCACTCGATATCTCCTTGCTATTAGTTTGTTTTTGCAATTATATTGTTTGGTCTGGTAAATTGCAGTGCTTTTATTGTTTATCAGTTGGAAAAATCGATCTGATTTCAATTTGATTGTACCGTTTGGCTTGAACTTTTTTATCCTTCATTCTTCATTTGAAATTTTTTTTTGCATTTTTTCATTGATATTACTTTTAAATAAAAAGCATATTTTGGACAGCAAGCATTACTAGAGAATTACTCATACAAAATAATATGCTCTAATAGATGCACATACAACAAACCAATGATTATCTAAAACTATATTGATAATAACTTTATATCTTTTTCCAATAATGTGTCATTTTTTTTTTAAAGAAAACTTTTATTGCTTTGTATGAAACCACTCTGCAATGTTATGACAATAGTGTAATCCACACTTCACTTCCACAACTAAAAAAAGGTTAAAACAACTATACACAAGCTCTAAAGGGAAAACAAAATTAGAAACTGATACATTCATGCATTAGTGCCACAACAGAAGAGCATCAGTTAGCAGAAGAAACACTTCCCATCATTAAATGAATTAAAAAGATCGTCATGTTCTGAACGACAACATCGAATGATTATTATTCGTCAAAAACAAAATAAAGTGAGTAAACGTAACTGTACAAGACAAAACACTGATAACTTGCTCCTCTTCAACGTCTTCAAACCTAATGGTTGTTAAACAACAGATTGACCTACTGTATGAATACTGTAGAATGTCCTGTCAAACATTCAATGCTAACACATGTAAATGGGTAAAAATAATGACTAGTGTTTAATGCTAGAAAACGTGAAATAGTGTTATCTGAGCAGCTTAACATCTCTGGCACATTCAGAAAGATGTAGTCAATAGAATTAATCAGAAATCAAAGAGTTAGACCAGTATCTGCATTTTCAATATCTGTATATAGTATATAATTTCAATATCTAATATCCCACAAAGGACACTTGTTTTTTGCGTGGGGGTGGAACTAACCTTGAGATACTGACTGCAGAAATCATAATACTTTTTTTGTAATGGAAAATAACCACACACTTTCCCTTTCTCATCCAAACACTGAAATCAAATTGCCCCAACAACCCTTCAACGCTATTTTAAAAAATGTCTTAATCATGCGCTGAGAAATTCAAGATTGAAAATCATTTGGTCACTATTCATTATTATCATAAACTAGTTTTATATTGATTTTCATTATACTGATGATGATTTCCATAATCGAAGCACTGAATTTGTCGGATCATACTCCCCTAATGACCTACTGTACTACATTAGAAGCTCACATCCGCAGTGAGAAGTGTTTCAGTAATTGTTCATGACGGCAGTGACTGAAAACACAGAGCTTACGTCTGTCAGCCAGCTGGTGAACGCTGTGAATAACAGCTATAGTTAAAGTGAGAGTTGGTTTTCTGCTCTTTAACATGGGCTGGTCTTCTCTGTTTGTGTCTTGTTCTCCACAAAGCCTTCATTTCCAGTCAGTGTCTTTTTCTCTGTCGCAACAGCACAGTTCTGTAGATGCCGCTTGCGTTCATCACTGTGCCACATTCCATAGCCAAAGTAGATGAGGAAACCTGTGGATTGATATTAAAGTATGTTTGCCAAAATCATTTCTCATTCATAAATATTTTTTTTTAAATGTTTTGATCAAAAGGAGTATATGTAAATTAATGTCTTTAGTAATACATTAAAACAGGCTTACAATGAAAAGTATTTATTAATCTTTGATAATGTTGGTTAATAAAAATGAGGGTAACACATTATTTCGATGGTCCATTTGAGTATTAGTAGACTGTCTGCTTAATATCTGTTGATACAGACATTCAACGGACATTTAACTGACTATAAGAAACTTTGCAAGTACATTTCAACTTACACTAACCCTAACCCTAACGCCAACCCTAACCTCAACCTAACAGTCTACTTATAATCTATTGAGAATTAGTTGCAATGTAACTTAAATTCAACAAACGGTCCATCAAAATAAAGTGTGACCAAAATGAGTGCTGTGGAAAGTTTAAAGGCAATTAACCGCATCCAAAATAAAAGTATGTTTTTCCATAATATACGAGTGTGTATTATATATACTTATTTATTATGTATACCCTGTAAAATATGCAGGGTTCAACACAATTTGTTCTTGTTGTCCCAACACAAATCCATTAAGTTAATGCAAGTAATTTAAGTAGATTTAACATTAAACGATTACATTTTTCCAAAAAATCTCCAGAATTGTGTTGTTTCAGCTCATTTTAAATGCAACCCAGGCCCATTGTGGATACGTACCCCTGTGTACATTTCTGGAAATATGTCCCAGAAGGTACGTTTTTGTTTTTGTTTTCGTTTTCACTGTGTACACTTTTTCAGATCTCAAATTTCTCTTGCCTGTTCTCGCATAAATAGCCACTGTTGACTAACTAACTGACTGAATGACTGACTGACTGACTGAATTACTGACCGACCAACCGACCGACTGATCCCAAAAAAATTATGTTTTGAGTGTATGTGATACACACTTAGAAACAAAATTATACAAAGCAATTTTATATATATATATGTGTATATATATTATATATGTGTTTACATTTATATATCATTTGTATCTTATACATATGTAATTTATATCTAAATATAAATCAGTTCTTAAATATATGCATGTGTGTGTATTCATATATACATAATAGATATACACAGTACCCACTTAAATGATGTCGAAATAAACTTTTATTTTGGATAAAATTAATTAAGGCTAATTTAGCACCTACTAACTAAATGATTCTGAGGTATTTTTCATATTTTAAGTTCATGAACAGAATTATTTAAATTGTAATATTGCAATTTTTTTCAGCTCTCCCTATTAGGTTAATCAGCCTAAATAAACAGGCTAATTAAGAGATGATTGTTGTAAAGACTTTCAAGAAGCTTTTCATATTAACGTTAGACGAAGGGAAAGAAAGACCCAAAATATAAATCCGAGTCATTTTGTACTGGAAGGATTCCTTGTTAGTTTCCTCCAGCATAAACTTATTTAAACCAACCTGAACCCACACAGAAGTTTGTGCTAGTCTACGGCAGACATTCTGCAAGGCTTTCTTACATTTATTTCCAATCAAGTCTGATTTTCAACCTTGAAACATCAACGAGTCCTTTTTCGATTTGTTTGAACGTGCTTTAGGATTGCATCCTGTGTGTGTGTGTGTGTGTGTGTGTTTACACAAAGATAGCACGTACCTATGGCCATCCAAATGGAGAAACGGATCCACGTGTCTCCGCTGAGCTGAACCATGAGGTACACATTGACAAATATACTCAAGATGGGTAGAAAGGGCAACAGAGGAACCTGAAACAAAAAATACACAGCTTCAAACATGTGCTTGACTGCACTCCACTCAGCTCTCACTAATGAAGTGACCCAGATGAAAAACGAAAGAAAGTAAAAACAGAGCGAAAGCAGAGCGAATGTGGGATCTTTCGGGTCAGATCACTTTGTTTTTCATGTCAGATAAGGAGAGAACACAGAGTGCTTGACAAACAGATATTTTATACAGGCTATTAACTTAAAACCTGTGCAGTTCTGGGTAGATACACATCAAGATAAATACACTTTTATATTTGGGGCTCCTCTAATAAATGGACAGTTCAGTTAAACTTTATATTCACAGTTCTCTTAAGACTTCGTGTTATATAAATAACATTGCAACTACATGTCAGCTAAGCGTATTTTCTGACTAATAAAAAATAATTGGATAAACTGAAATACAAACTTAAAGTAGAAAGGCAGTTCAGGGACCATAAAAATAAAGTGCTAACAGATATTGAACAGTCAGCTTATATTCACGAGAGATTTGTGAGAGTTGCAAATTACTAAAAGTCATTAGAATTACAGAAACCATGAAAATAAACTTGTACCTGAAAACCTTGTCATTTCAAATCTAAAGAAAATACTTAAGTCTGAATGTTGCTGATCGTTTTTAATACAATGGAGTCAAATGGCCGGTAAGCTTCGATAAAAGAGCTAAGAATAATTATTACTATAGCAGAAGCAGTTTTATCAAGATATAAAATAACTTCTAGACATCTATTCTAGACTTCTTAGACATCTATAGTACGAACAAAAAACACAATGGAAGTCAGTGGCTGCTTTTTTCTTCCATTCTTCATCTTCAGTATATCTCCCTTTATGTTCAACAGAAGAAATAAGGCCAAACAGGTTGATGACAGATAAATGATGACAGAATTGTCATTTTTGGGTTAATTATCCCTTTAAGCAGCATATCATCTTGTTTGAGTGATTTCTGATGAATCATGCGATCCAGAAGACTTGAATATTACTATAATGAACTATATTACACTAGAAAACAATTCAACTGTAGCAATACCATAATAACAACATTAAACTTATATGTAATAAAAACATTATGACTCTTGGACTTACCATAAAGGAAACTTTCTTCCTCGTTTGAGGTTGTCTACAAATAAGAAGGACACATATGATGAAGATGAACAGCGATGCGGCTAAAACTCCCAGTGCCCAAAGCTCCATTGCAATAATGGCCTGTCCATAGTATGTGTTCAGTGTGCTCACCACACATACAACCAGCACTGCAGGAGAAAACACACACAGATTCAGTCTCGCAGAGCACATGTGAACTTGTGTCTAGTAAATGTGTCAGTTTCCTGCTGTTCAGACCTGTGATGATGACAGACACGTTGACCACACTGGAGGTGTTTTCAGTGGGCAGCAGTGGAGGATGGAGCAGAGAACGCAGCGTTACTCCTCCATCCTTCAGCATGTTGAGATGAGACTCAGACTCAGTCAGTTCAGACTCGCCGACCTCCTCCTTTCCTTCACTGATCCTAGACCTCTCAAACGAAGCATCCGGCTGATATCTGTCATGGAATATTTGGTTGTTTACATCACATAAATACATAATTAAACTATCATTAATTCTACCAAGACTAGATTAAAAATTGTCGGTATACAGTTTAAACATATATCTTAAAAATATGTCCCCTACATGTATAACACATATGTCCCATATATGCCAGAAACATAAATGTCCACATATATGTCAGAAACATGTTTGTCTCATATATGCCAGAAACGTATATGTCCCGTATACAGTATGTCAGAAACATATATGTCCCCTTCATGTATAGCACATACATGCCCCATATATGTCTGAAACATATGTCCACATATATGCCAGATACGTATATGTCCCCTAAATGTATAACACATATATGTACATAAATGTCAGAAACATATATGGCACATTGATGTACAGTATAAAACACGTAATGTATGTCCCATACTGTATATTACAAAACATCTATTTCCACATTTATGCCAGAAAGGTATACAACCCTTATATGTATAACAAATAAATGTCCCATATATTTCAGAGACATATATGTCCATACATATACCGTAAACATATATGTCCCATAAATGTCAGAATCATATATGTCCCTTATATTTCAGTATCATATATGTTAGAAACATATATGTTCTATATAGGTTAGAATGATAGATTTCCACATATTTGTCAGACACACATGTCCCATATATGTAGACCAAATAAATGTCCCAAAATGTGACATATATGCCAGAAACAAATATGTCCCATATATGTCAGAAATATTTATGTCCCATGTATGTATAACACATATATGTCCACATATATGTCAGAAACATATGCCTCATATATGTCAAAAACGTATATGTCCTCTACATGTATAGCACATATATATCCCATATACTGTATATCAGAAACATATGTAAAACACATATATGTCCCATATATGTCAGAAACATATATGTCCACATATATGCCAGAAACATATGTGTCCCATATGTCAAAAACATATATGTCCCCTACATGTATAGCACATATATGTCCCATATATGTCAGAAACATATATATCCACATATGTGCCAGAAACATATATGAAAAACAAATATATGTCCCATATATGTCAGAAACATATATGTCCACATATATGTCAGAAACATATATGTCCCCTACATGTATAGCACATATATGTCCC
>CAIGQQ010033172.1:0-12835 GCA_903798035.1 Danio albolineatus
TGTCAGAAACATATATGTCCCCTACATGTATAGCACATATATGTCCCATATGTCAGAAACATATATGTCCCATATATGTCAAAAACAGATGTCCACATATATGCCAGAAACACATGTCCCATATCTGTCAGAAACATATATGTCCCCTTCATGTATAGCACATACTGTATATGTCCCATACAGTATATGTCAGAAACATATATATCCACATATATGCCAGAAACTTATATGCAAAACACATATATGTCCCATATATGCCAGAAACATATATGTCCCATATATGTCAGAATCATATTTCCACTTATATGTCCCCTACATGTATGGCATATATATGTCCCGGAAATGTGACAAACATATATGTCTACACAAAGAGGCAGTTTTTTTTATTTAATACATGGAAAAAATTACTTTAATATAGAAAGTGATTTGTATACAGTAAACAGGTGTGTTGGCCATATTTGGATTTATATGCCAGAAACATGTCCCATACATGTCAGTAACATATATGTCCCATGTAGGCATAACACATATATGTCCATATATATGTCAGAAACATATATGTCCCCTACATGTATAACACACATGTCCTTTATATGCCAGAAACATAAATGTCCCCTACATGTATAGCACATATATGTCCCACATATGTCAGAAACATATGTCCATATATGTAAAACACATTTATGTCTTAGATATATCAGAAACATATATGTCCACATATATGCCAGAAACAAATATGTCCCCTGCATGTATTACACGTATCTCCCATCTTTGCCATCAATTGAGTTAACTTAATTAACAGTGAACTAAATTGTGTAACTAACTTGATTGATACTTTTTTCTCAGTATTAAAATGATTGAATGAGCTCCTGAAGCTTATTTGAGTTTTTGAAGAAGTGTGCTTCGCTTTTGTTTTCCTGATTTTCATTTTTCATTTTGAATTTGCAGTTTATGTTAACATGCAGTACTTGATATAGCTGTCTTTAAACGTGATTTATTTTGTACAGTATTAAAATAAATAAATAAATATTTTTCAAAATAAGTTTTACATGTCTCTATAGAGTTAAACCGTTGGGTTTTACCACAGCTTAATATCCTCAGCCAAACTCGGAGTCTGCTGGAGAGACTTTTAGCTGAGCATAAATCCTTGAATAGAATTAGACTATTAGCATCTCACTTTAAACAGACACATTTTTAAAACATTTTTCCTTTTAAAATGAATAGTTCACCCAAAAAAGGAAAATTGTCATCATTTACTCAACCTTTACCAGTTGCACACATATTTTAAAGAAAGCTGAAAACCTGTAACCATTGTCTTTCATGGTATCTTTTTTCCTTCTGTGGAAGTCAATAGTTACAGGTAACTGATGTTAAACAAATATATATTTTGCTAATGAATCAAACAAACACTGACTTTTGTCGTTTCTTTGCCTATATGCTTTTAATTAAATTTGGGTTGGTTGGGTAATAGTACACCACAATTTTTAGGACTACAGCACTGGTTGTAGACTGCAGAAAATTAAAATCCTCATAGATTTGTGTAGAGTAATTTATCATTGTTAATTGTCCCTGACCTTGAGCATTTCAGTGATTCATTAAGAACAGCAGCCAAGGAAATTGCTGTATTTAAGACTATATTTGCATATGTGATATGAAGGCATATTGAGATATTCAGTTAATGACAAAATTATTAGGCCTTGTGTGACATTTTTCAACCAATTTTTAAACAAAACAGTTTAATTAACTAATTTATTTTGTCTTTGTCATGGGGACAGTGCATAATATTTTACTAGTTATTTTGCAATATACTAATTTAAAGTGTAATTGAAGGTTTGACCAGGCTAATTATGTTATTTAGGTAAGTTTGTTTAATTAGGCAGGTCATTGGACAACAGTGGTTTGTTCTATGGCCAATCCAGAAATTAAAATATCTGAAGGGGACTAATATTTCTGACTTTAAAAAAATATTTTTAAAAATGCTTTTAGACAAACAATAAAAATAATGTGGACTAATAATTTACTTCAACTGTTTATTCAAGGTCAAAGTATATACAAAACTGTTTTATTCAAAACAAAGTTTTATGTAGCTCATTACAAGACTTTCAGCACTGATAGCCTTTTATATTCACAAGCATTCAAAGTATACTTCAGCTGATAACCTGTGTAAATATAGGCCCTTGACTCATGCACATCAGAAAAAAAACATATTTTTGTCTGACCAAAAGAGCAATAAAATATCATTTGAAAGAGAGTTAGTTACAGGGATCTTTTTCTCCCACACACACAGTTGTTCATAGTTTTTGCCATGGTCATTAGTTATTTGTTGTTCTTGTTCGATGTCCTAGTGTTGACACATTGTGGACAAGCTAAGCAGTACAAAAGGAAAGCACGTGTGCAATCTGGACAAACAAAGTTTGCACGGTTAAAACTAGGCTGCACATGTACACAGTCTGCAAACTTGATGTAAATTGCACAATGTAAACTGTGCACGTAATCTGTGGGATTTTTTTTTTATTATTCTCATGTAAAAGTATTTTGACTTAAACATAGAGAAGAAACCCTCTTTTTACAGTATAGTCAAAAATAGTTTAAGTATGACTGTTGGAATTACAAACAATAAAGGAAACCTTCAGACATCTGAGGTTGTTCGACTAGTCACACTAAGAAACATACTAGCACTAATAGTATTGCTGTCAGTACAGACATACACACACACACATATACATATATATGCATGCGTGCGTGCGTTTGTGTGTGTGTTTTAATTTTTTACAGTGATAAATTGCATTGTGGGGCCTTGATCTCTGCTTTGTCAACTTTTGACGTTAAAAATTCAACTCTGCAGTTTAACAATGTATTATTGACATTGTAGTAGTTTGAAATAAAATATGAAAGACAAAATTGAAAAAGTAAGTTTCTTTTATTAATTTTTTATATATAATTATATGTCTTATATCTATATATCTTATTCCTACTAACCTGAGTATAAGAACACAGGCAGCCACAAGGGAATAAGCCAGCAATGTTCCAATAGACATCATATCCACCAGTGCTTTTAAGTCGAACAGAAAAGCCATGATAGCTGTTGGGATGAAAAAAGCTAATCAGCTGATGTTTCAAAACACTGTATTAAAAGCATAACAAACACAAACTGCTAAATCACAAATATATTTTACACACAATGGCCCCAACTTTTAGCATATTTAAGTCACACTTAAAAAGCACACAGTTCACAGCATAATAATCTTATTAACTTTTTCATTGAAATGTTTTAAGAAACATTTGCACTTTTTTGAAATGAAATTTGCAACATTTGAAATGTAGCAAAACTGGAAAAAGTCAAATATGTTTGATCTGTTTACTAGTTAATGCAATGACATTCATGCATTCATAAGTGTGACTTTGTTGTCAAAAACATTTGAGGTCTAAAACATTACACACCAACGCAGCATGCATGGATTATTAAAGCATTTGTATTCACTGTGAAAAGCCTCATTGCTTAATTATGAAATTTCCAAAATAATATATGCGCTATAGAATGAAAACAGTAATGTACTAAACATCAGCAATGACATATTGATGCTGTAGGACTTCTCGAAATAACTCAGCCATCAAGTCTGATTCTTTCATTAGTGGACCACTATAAACTCAGGATGCACTAGCTCTGATCAAATCCACAGCAGATGTGCCCTGTGACTTCATATACAGCTGTTCAGACTTCCCTCACAGCAAGAAGACAGTGTACACTAACAAGCGTACCGTGTTACAGTATAGGCTTAACATGTGCAGTGGGCAGGGGGCTCTGAAAAGCAAAATCTGCCCTGCGTCCACATCCTCTGAATAAGCTTCCCCTCTGATTTCTCTTTCCTCAGAAGTGCTCAGAATTCATAAGCGACCACTGAGTGACTCCTGCTAGCATCAAAGTGCTGCGTTTCCACACTGTAGGAGAATCTCTGCTGTCCTACAGCTGTCTGCAGTATGTTACACATCTGCACCTGACATGAGCTATTACTGCAATATTCAGTGTCACCTGATCCTCCAGGAATTATTCTGATGCTGATTTTGGTGCTCAAGAAACATTTATTATTCTTAATGCTCAAAAATAAATGCTGCCTTTTTTGGAAATGATGATAGATTACTAGTTGAAAGTTTTGGTTAAGGAAGCTTAAAAAACAATTATCATAATATTAAATGAATGAACGTGTGTTTATTGATTAAGGCCTTTAACTGATCAAAAGAGATGGTGAAGACGAATGTCCTTTTGAAATTTGTTAATCAAAGTTTAAATTAGTTAACTCTGTATTTTTTAGCCCAAATCTTGGATTTTTGGGACTCATGTTTTGAATAAACTTTTGCCTCAAATTCTCATTAATTTCCATACCTATTCCTATTCTGACTTCCTCAAAGAGCCTTGCAAAAAATATATCATGGTTGCCTTTTTTTATTAAATATAAAAGACTATTAAAAGCACAGTTCATCCAAAAATCTTACATTTACTGGTTCCAAACCTTTATGAGTTTCTTTTCTCTACTGAACCTAAACGAGTTAATCTTGAAGAAACTGGAAACCTGTAACCCTTGACATCCATAGTAAGGAAAACAAATACCACGAACGTCAATGGGTTTCCAACATTCTTCAAAATAGAGCAAAAATACTGGAACAAGACAATGGCGAGTAATTGATGGCAGAATTGTAATTTTTGGGTGAACTGTCCCTTTAAAACATTACTGACAATATCAAGACTGGAGTACTGATGCTAAAACTTCATCTTTGCTATCAAAGAAATAAATCAAAACTTCATATTTGAATAGAATTAAGAAAATTACCTTTACAAATTACAGTAACACTTTAGATTAATGGTCTATTAGTTAATGTTTTTAGTAATGTATTTACTACCATTAACTAAGTATGAATAATCCTGTACAGCATTTATTAATCATACTCCAATATTAACTAATGCTTTATTAATATCCAAAGTTGTGCTTGCTAACATTAGTTAATAGACCATGAGTTACAATACCTTGCGTTGTTTAACTTAAATTACATCAAATAAACTTTGAATAAATACCCATACCTGTCAACATTGGGATATGAAAATAAGGGACTAATAAGGGATGTTATTAGTATTAATCATGTGTATATGTCTGTTCAAACACGCACCCAAAACCGAGACTTTCGCTACGCTTCAAACCTCGTGTACAGAATCCATTTGTGAAACAGCGTCTGTTTATCACTATGGAGCACTATGGAGTCACGCACTGCTATATGACTTGTTTTGAAGATTGCATAAGGGGTGACGGCACCTGTAATGAAATGGAAAGGGAACCCCGCCATTTTAATATTTATTTCAAAGTGTTTTCATTTCTAAATAAAGCGAAAGCACAGAACGGACTAACATTTAAGAGCAAGGGGCGGCCGCTGGTGGTTTGGCGGTATGGGTTGCGTATAGGGAGGATCGGCTCTTTAATGTTTATTGCCACCCTTCAGAGAAAGACTGAAAATACGGGAGAAATATAGGAAAATACTTTTACGGGATGGTAGCGGGATAGAACTGTAAAATACGGGAGAATCCTGGGGAAAACGGGAGGGTTGACAGGTATGTAAATACTATAATAAATGTACTACTAATATTTGTTCATGTTAGTAAATACATCAACAAACATTAACTACTGGACCATTGTTCTAAAGTGTTACCCAAAGGACATCAAATAAATATAAATATGATCTTTCAAACTTGACCTAACAAGGTTTCTTTCTCCATCCAACTTTACCAATTACTTTCTTGCATGCAATAATGAACTTCTGCATACTTTACAGAATAATGCGATTTAGCACCACCAACACCACAGTTACATGCATCCATTAGCAGGCTCCTCTAATTAAGCAGGCACACCACACCTCCACCAGGCTGACACAAACACGACGGCAGGCCATGCACGGCCTACTTCACTCTTAGCTTACCCGCGGTAGTGCCTGCTGCCATAGTGGCAGCCACTGGCGACTGACGCTTACTCAGTTTGGAAAGAAATCTGAATAGCACGCCATCTCGTGCCATGGCAAACAGAATGCGGGGCAGGGGGAACATTGAGCCCAACAGGCTAAAAACAAAAAGGAGTCATGGTTCAGACACCTGCAACTCTGGAAGAAAAAGAACATTTTAACACCGGCAAGTGTGAAGGAGTAAATATGGGTCAAATGGGTCCAATTTTACAGTGCTGTTTGAATATACAGTGCCTAGAAAATCATCATACCCTGTGAAAATCTATACCTTTACTCACATTACACCCTGCTTTCCTTCCAGATAAAATTGTAGAAAGGCAAAAGTAAGGAGAAGTCTTCGAAAACATTTCAAGAGTTATTTTGAAAGTGATTTGATTTCAGGCTGTATGACAAATAAAGTGATTATTTCAAAGGGCTATAATGTTTTTTAATAGGCACTGTACAGTATATATTACATGTATTGCATACATACATTAAAATGTGTTCTGTTTGTTTTTGTCACAGGCCTTTAATTTATCCAGGCCTGGAAGTTAAGATTTTAGCATATCCTAATATTTTCTGGTTTTCAAGGTCTGCTATACCCTGCATAAATTGGTTGTTTATTCCCATAGAATATTTTATTACAGTAGATTTTACTTTTCCACTCTTTTTCACATTTGCCTGGTGGATCACATTGGCCTTTTAGCACAGCAATCATGCCTCCGTCTCTCACCTGCAACTACACCTGAAGACATTGTTGCAATAAGAGGAGTCTTCGTCTTAGGATTGATTTGGGCTAACACTTTGAAAAGCACCCCATCCTGTGCCATAGCATAGATTACACGTGGCATTGGGAAAATGGAGCCCAGCAGACTGCATGTGAGCAAAGACATCAGCAGAAGCAACGGGTCAATTAATTACATGCTGCAGACCTGATCCCAAACACTTCTACTGCTGTGAAAAATTGGCTTTTATTTTTAAAGTCAACATGAAATCAGAATGAACCCTGGCTGCATTCAAAATAAAATACCTTTTCAATATGCATTATGCAACAAAACAGTGTAGCAGGATGTTTAGGTTTATAGTAATAATAAAAAATAAAAAAACAGTAAGTGAAAAGTACCTGGATGACCTACTAATTCTTGTGAGATTCTAAAATATGCATTAGATCCCAGACGGCCACAGGAGAGGATTTATTAAAGGCTGCAGTGATCAGTAACTCTGCTGGACTTTTGAAAGGAGTGTGAGTTCTGACATCCTTTCAAATCAGAGGGTCTGTGTTTGCATTTGATTTCATTATGCAATAAAGTGTCTAATAGTAATATTTTTTTAAAAATTGACTTAATTCTTGAATCATTCAGTAAATTTCCTTTGGCTTAGTCTCTATTCCAGAGGTCGCCACTGTGGAATGAACTACCAACTATTTTGGTATATATTTTATGCAGCCGCAACCCAGTACTCGGAAACACCCATACACACTCATTCACACACACACACACACACCATATTTGGTTACCCAATTCACCTATACAGCATGTATTTGGACTGTTGGGTAAACCAGAGCACCTGGAGCAGGGGTGGACAAACACATCGGCTTATAGATTTCTAGTGATCTTGAAAACACTGATTAACATGTTCAGGAGTGTTTGAAAGGCCACTTGGTCCAGCCTGGACTTGAACCAGCAACCTTTTTGCTGTGAGGTGACAGTGCTGACCACTGAGTCACCGTGTCGCCTATTGTTGAAGGTTAAAGGCGCTCTAAAGGATAACTTTGGTGCTCTGAGCAAATTTCTTCAAATGACAAGCCTTGGTCAGGGACTTTGTTGATGGTAAAATATGCTATCTGGCTAAATATCTGTATCCCGTTAAGACAAATAAAAAGAACGCAAACATTCTTAGAATGGCCAACAAATTAGTTCTTTCTGAATATTCTGTTTGATTTTAAAACAATAGATTACAGTGAAGTAATATAGTTTGCCAAATGCTGTTTCATGTTGACTTTAGGGAATATCAAATTTGACAACACATACAGAACTTAGAACCAACAGAAGCAAATGGGACCAGATGTACAGTAAAATCAACTTCATTTTTTCCTGGCAGTATTGCGCAAGGTTACGGTATTCATATATTTTTGCTTATATACTGTGTATATATACATGTATATTTTATGATATTTTACAGAGTTCATAAAATTACCATGTCATTTCTTTTTGATATAAAAGATTAATATTTGTAAATTCAAGATACCAGTCTATGTATTTCACCAATAAAAGACCAGCATATTTTTAACATAATTTAGTCTAATATCAGAATAAATCCAATGATCATTGTATTAGCACTGCTTGGATTAGAGGATTGTTGCAAACTATGAAACAAAAGTCCAGGAAAAAATGAAAAACACAAACCACATGACAATTTTGTTCTGAAAGAGAGCGAGTATACACTTTGAACGTCTACAAGCTAATGATGTGATTATTTAAATGTTAAATGTGATTATTTACACATACGCTCTCTTTCAAACAAACCACTATCAAAAAGTCATTAGAGATGCAAAGCATAAGAGTCAATCCACCACAGACCCAACTGAGGATTTCATACAAAACAATTTGGAGAGAGCTGTTTAACTGAACGACAAACAAATGACAAAATGAATAAGCGCACTTTTATGTAACTATTCACAGTGTTTGATGTGAGCATGCTGATTTAATATACAAGCCTTGGCCAGCAGAACTGCATTATCGGCACAAAGAAGGATGTTTACCTGGTTGAAAGAGCACAAAGCGATCCTGCCGCAACTACATATTTCGCAGGCCCCCAGCCTACATATTCAAAAGCCAATGGTAGAGGACTCTTCTCGTCCAGCAGATAGTAGGGCATCATGAGGGTGAGGGCTGCTGAAACACCAAAGTAGGCAAGGAAGCAGACCAGAAGGGAAACCACTATACCAATGGGAATGGCCCTCTGGGGATTCTTCACCTCCTCACCTGGTCAGAAAAAAAAAATATCTGAACTCATGGAACACAATATTAGACACTGGAGGATTGGAAATCTTGTCTAAGTGATTGAATACCTGTGGTTGCAATACAGTCGAATCCCACAAAGGCATAAAAGCATGTGGCCGCACCAGCCAGCGTCCCACCAAATCCATACGGCAGAAAACCTCCTGCCCCATAATCGCTGGTGACATTAGCAGCATTCGAGATGTTTCTGAGAGTGAAGTGAATAACAATTAAATCAATATGATCCATTAAAAAGATGAGGATTTAGAAAGTATCAAGAAATATGTTTCACCTTTTGACAATTGTGATATTTATGAGTGATTCCTCTGAGATGTTCCAATTGAGAGAGTCTCCTTTGACAAATCCGGAGATGATGACAAACATGAGCACTAGCACATTTACGGCTGTGAAGATTTTGTTGACCCAGGCTGATTCCTTCACCCCAAAGGAGAGAAGACCTGTGGAAATATGAACACTGATATTCAGCTTGGAATGAATACACGTTCTTGTTCATATGGACCCACATTTCTAGGTTTCTCAGTAGTGAAAGTCCTCGTAGTTGAGCAAACTTTAAGCACAGTGAATGGGAGAATACAGCAATTATCTTTGGTCACACTTTATTTTGATGGTCCATTTGTTGAATTTAAGTTACATGTCAGCTAATTCTCAATAGATTATAAGTAGACTGTTAGGTTGGGGTTAGGGTTGGGGTTAGGGGTAGGGTTAGTATAAGTTGACTAGTACTTGCAAAGTTTCTTATAGTCAGTTAAATGTCTGTTGAATGTCAGTATCAACAGATATTAAGCAGACAGTCTACTAATACTCAAATGGACCATCAAAATAAAGTGTTACCTGAATTTTTTATTCACCTTTTTGCTGAATTAATAAAAGAACAACTCCACGATGGTGTTATCAAGACTTTCAGGGAAAGGAAAAAAATTGTGTTAGACTGACAACGACAGACAGAAGAGAGAACAACATCAACTTTATTGTTCTCCCCCTTAGACACTGCCAGTGGTGGAAAGAGTAGTGAAAAATCATACTCAAGTAAAAGTACCATTGCTTGCCAAAAAATGTAGTACAAGTAGAGTAAAAGCATCTGTTGTAAATATTACTCATAGTAAGGAGTAAAAAGTATTTCGATGCCATATATGAACGGATGTGTAAATGTAACATTCTTTAGAGCATTAGTAATTGTTTAAGGAAATTTGGTGGTTTCAAGCCTTATACAGTAAACATCCATCTTCACATCAGTGACATGCAGTCTATAAAGTCTCTCAATCATTGCATGTAAAGATTTTAGACATCGTCTTGCACACTTTTATTGCTCCCAAACAGTTTGTTGCATTTATGAAAAGTCAATGTCTTGCGGTTGTTCAGTATGATGCAGTTTACTTCCTATGTGCAATTTGATTGGACAAGAATCACAAGACCACATTAGTAGTGACGGCAGGTTGAAGGACAGTAGTGGAGTAAAAGTACCGATACAGCACAAAAGATGTACTCAAGGGAAAGTAAAAGTTTATTATTTAAAACTACTTAATAAATTACAATTCCTGAGAAAATTGTAGTTTGTTACTTCACACCACTGGACACTGCATTAGAAACACCCCCGCACAAGCAGTATTTCTTTTTTGTAATTTGATGCAAAGATGATACATATGTGAATACATATAAATGTACATAAATTTTTTTAAAACATCAAGATATTAAAAACTTTAAAAGATTTAGGATTATGATGACCATTAAACACATCATATAGTCTTGTAAAAAGGGTCCATTATCTTATGCAAAATGTTTTTTAAAAGATGCATTTAGTTACAAAATACATACATTAATATTTATTTAGTCAAGCAGAGAAAAAATGAGGAATACAACAAGCGATTCATATAAACTAGGCATGAAAACTGATAGCAATACATAGAGCAAATGTTGTAGCTAATTTACTGCTGGTTCCGCTGGTATTCATACTTTGTTGCATTGTAACAAGGCAGATGGATTACAGTCAAAATTGTAGTCATGAGACATCAATATCATTTTCATTTACTTGCTTTACGAAGTAAAGTGTACTCTTGGTGCGCTGAACTGAAGTAGAAAATCAAAGTGTAAAATCTTTTTTAAAAATAGTCAATAAAACCTAAGGCCAAGTGCTCATGGGATGCTTAAGAATGTATGTTAATACCAGGTGGAAACAGTAATGCTTTCAACTGACCACTCATATCAGGTGTAAATGGTGTAAGGTAATTTTTCAATCATGATCAAGTATTTGGTCCAATCACAAAAGGCACATTTTATCTGTACTTGCTGATTTACAATGGCCTACAAATTACAAATGCACTGCATTTGAGTGTATGAGATGGCAGGGTGTCCCATTCAACATTGTAGCTTCCAGAAGGGTGCTCGCGTGACTCTGAAAAGACTAAAGGACTTTTAGGCCTTACTAGAGTCTTAGGTTAGGGTCAGGGGTTTATAGTAGCCTATAAACTGACAATGTTGTACTTACAGTCAGTAGACTGCTGTCTGTCGGGGGACCATCAAAATAAAGTTTATAAAGAAGAATAATGAATGGTACTTGATATGATGTATACTTTTAGTCAACAAAATGTATAAGTATAAAGTTTAGCCTTTATTTAGAATTGTAAAAGGGAAAAAATTAAGGGAAACAGTGGTGAATTAGTTTTCAGGGTTTTGATGTCGCTCTATAAGCAGGAACATTGTTTTATATTAATATTTGAATGAATTTACAAACAAATGTTTTATTTTACCTGACAGAAGTAAGATCAGGCAAACAGCAAAAAAATCAGGATACTCCGCCAGGCCAGGTAAACTCATTTTGAAGTACATTTTGCAGAACCTTTCAATGTGACCCCCTATAATCTCATCAAAAGTCCCACTCCAGGCACGTGCCACACTGGAAGTACCTGTCCAACAGAACATTGCATGATATTGGTAAATAAACTCTGATATTTGATATAATCACTGGTTTAACATTCATAATTACCTATGACGTATGACAGAATGAGGTTCCACCCAGTGATGAAGGCCCAGAGCTCCCCTACCGTCACATAGCTGTACAGATAGGCAGAGCCTGTCTTGGGTACCCGTGCACCAAACTCAGCATAGCACAAACCAGCCATCACAGATGCTAATGCAGCGATGAGAAAGGACACCACGATGCTGGGACCAGAGCTGCCTTTGGCCACCTCTCCAGCGAGCACATAGACACCGGCCCCCAGTGTGCTTCCAACCCCCAGAGCAATGAGATCAACAGTGGAGAGGCAACGGCACAGCTTGGACTCCTCCAGACAGCCCTGGTCCACATTCTTCCTCCTCACAAGGGAGCGACCAAATGTGAGGCAATGTTCTAGCATTCTTCCTGTTGACACAAACTGTCAAATAAAGAAATCAGTACACAGACTCGTGATTTTGTAGCTTCTCCAACAGACATTCTGCTGACTTTAAGCAACTTTGCATGTAGATCTCAACTTATCTTACTATCCCCCCAAGCTTAAACAAATTATGTTTGTTATTTGTTCGAACTACTTATATAAAATCAGCTGAAACAACACAATTCTTGAATTTTTTGAGACAGCTGAATTGTTTTATGTTCAATCTACTTAAATTTGTAAAAATGTAGAAGTTAACATAATTCCTACAACTCAAACGGATTGTGTGGAACCCAGAATTTTATACAGTAAACAATTGACTAATAGTCTAATGACAGTTAGTTAACATATAGATTGAAAGTTTCTTATACTCAACCGAATGTCAAAAGGAGACCACCAAAATGAACACGTTTTATAGTTATATCCAGTGTTGGGAGTAACGCGTTATAAAAGTAATGTATTACAGTAATG
>CAIGQQ010033180.1:0-10496 GCA_903798035.1 Danio albolineatus
GTGGTTGAGTTCTTTTTGAGCTATTTTAAGCATTAAAGGCACAGTCTGGCAAGGGTTATTGTGAAAAGTATATAAAAGACATTGATCTAGTAAAAGTTTAATCCAGTATGCTTGTTTTAAACTGATCATTATTATAAAACAGAAAATTTGGCTTGTGTGTCATCAGCAGTCTTGGCCCACTCAACAGTATTCAGAAAACAAAAGGATAACAAATTAGAGAAAGCGTTCTTGCAGGACTCCCAGAGTTCATCAAGATTCTTTGGATTCATCTTCAATGCCTCCTCCTTCATCTTACCGCAGACATGCTCAATAATGTTCATATCTGGTGACTGAGCTGGCCAATCCTGGACCACCTTGAACTTCTTTGCTTTCAGGTGCTTTATTACGGAGGCTGAAGTATGAGAAGGTGCACTATCCTGCATAAGAATTTGCCCTCTCCTGTGGTTTGTAATGTAATGGGCAACACAAATGCTTTGATGATGCCTCAGGCTGTTGATGTTGCCATCCACTCTGCATGTCTCTCGTATGCCCCATACTGAATGTAACCCCAAACCATGATTTTTCCTTCACCAAACTTGACTGATTTCTGTGAGAATCTTGGGTCCATGCGGGTTCCAGTAGGTCTTCTGCAGTATTTGTGACAATTGGGATGCAGTTCAACAGATGATTCATTGGAAAATCTACCTGCCACTTTCCTAAATGATCAACTAGAAGTCGTTATTTGTTGCTCTTACAAATGAGATTGACAACAAGACATTTGTCAGGTAGTGTACATGTAAACACAAATATATTTATTTATACACACATATATAAGCATATAAGTCCAGGGCTTATAATATCCTATTTGTACATGTACACACACACACACACACACACAGAGTTAAAGAGGAAGAAGGCCCTTGTTTGCCCTTGACAATAGCTACTAAACTAGATTGATATAAATCACAACTGTATAGTTAAGCTCTGATTCAGTTTCCCTTTCACACACTTCATAACTCCCTGTCCCTCTTTAACCATTAGCTCACTCATTACAGCAGGTTCTTGGTGACTCTCTTTCATTCCCTCCCTTATTTTGTTTTCAAATACACATCCTTCCCACACCACATCCACCTTTGTCTCTATATCGTAATAACGTCTAGTTCCGATGTTCCAGGTTGCCCTTTTTGTTTTTGATGAAGAACTATTGTTGTGTTTGTGTCAAGACTTCTGACCCATTTCAGATTTGATGAATGATAAAGAACAGAGAAATTAAGAGAAGACACTGCAGGCAAAAACATTTTTTCATGCACCCTAGTTTTGCCAAAGTCCCTTTAAGGCAATCATTTCACTCAGCGGCCATCTTTGAAACGCCTCTTGGGCAGTATGCTCGGGCATTTTGTTTGAATGGACAAACATCAAAAATTCTCCAAAACTGCTTGTCAAGCTTATTAGTAAATTTCATATTAGGAGCCACCAGTAAGATTAAACAGCAACTGTCCCTTTAGTTTCATTTATAAACGTTTAAATCACACAAAATCTGCAGAAACTCACGTCTAGTCTGAGCCCCTCCCCTGCAGAATCGTCCATCTATAACATCTATAACGTCCATCTATAACTGATCGATGATTGGCTCCTGTACTAGAAGGTGGATCTTCATTCTCCATTTTGGCCGTTACACTTTTCCCCATTCAAAACAATGCATTTGTTTGTTGTCGATTGTTGGTGATGCATTCTATAGTCTTTGGGTTTACATTTTTAGCTTTTTATGAAGGTTTTTTACATCTAATGTACACAAAACATCCAAAGTTCAGTTCAGTGTATCTTTTGTCACACATTATTAACTTGCCTGTAGATTTTTTATACTTTTAGAACCCATTTTGACAAAATAAGTTGCTTTCTACTGCACTGAGCCATCAATTTCCATTTCAGCAGCCCTTATGTAAAACTTTACAGTTGTATTTAATTTTGTATGCCTTTGAGTTGTATGTTCATACACAATTTACCTGATTATACAAAATATTTTATTCAACAAAAATGTACTTCTCATGCTGTTTGCTTAATGATTTTATATTGAATTATGGAGTGATAAAACGATTCTACAAAAACCCTTCTGTAAAAACCTTCGACTCTAATATGTCAAAAAAATGACACCCTGAATTTGAACCTGAACCAATTCTACAGATTAGCACATATTTAATTGAAAAAAGCCTCATTTGCATATGTAAGAATACAATTTCATCAAGTTTGTAATAAAAAAAAGTGTTTGCATATCCTATTGTAACAAACCGGAGGAATTATGGTGTTGATACATCTTAGTTTTTTTTTTTAGTCTAAAAAAAAAGTCTATTCTCCTTCAAAGGTCAATTTGATGTTGTTTTAGTACTACATTAGAAATAGTTATCACCAGGCAGCATTGCAGTTTGAAAGTATCTCTGTAATAAGAGCCAAAGCAGTTAACAACCACAGTTCATCTGATACATTCATAAAGCTCCCAGATATTCAGTAATGGGTTGAGGGAATACAACATCAACAACAACAACAACGCATTTGGATTTGGACGCATGCCTTGTGGGCTTTAACACCGCCAGGATGGTTAGAAAATCTCAGCTTCGTGATGGGAGAAACCCGTTACGTGATACTGCATCAAGACCGGTGTTAACAGCAGACCGGCTACATGAATATACAAGACTTCTGGATCCTTTCCTAGTCAACTTTTGCCCTCGTGCTTAAACCTCTGGTTGAACCATTGTCAAGCAAACCAACCAAAAGAACACTACAAACAAAACAAAGAGAAAAAATACAAGCTAGAAAACCTGGGATCATGTACTGTATCTGTACACAGAGAATGCACAATTTCAGTTGCATTACTATACTTTATCTTAAATGAGCTATATGCTCTATATGATGAATTCAGAAACATGTTTTAGCGACACTGGTGGCTGTAATGTGAAGTACTGCCAGAAATGTATTGCTAATGCTTGCACTTGCGCACAAGTAACACATGAGACTTGATTTAGTAGATTAAAGGTGCTGTATGCAAGTTTCTGACTCTTCTAAAGCATAAAAATGCCATGATATGTTTGCAGATATTTAAGAAACATGCAAAGTGAACATTCTTGTTTATCTAAAAGCATTGCTGAAGCATGCGTCTGTGACCAAAATGTGACCTCTGGTGGATGGTAGCAGACTCCAAAAGTTCCACATGAGGTTATTAATGAGCAAATAATATAAATATTACGAGTGTGAACATTAGGTGACCTGGTTACATTGTAACCACGTGTCATAACAACACGCTACGTGACAAGATTTGCATTGATAAGCAATTGGACTGTTTGCACCAGACGAAAAACGACAGAAAAAAAAATACAGCCATTCAGAAGCACAGAATATGCACTCATTCACGAAAAGGTTAGGTTTCTAATAAAACCATATTAAACCTCTTTAACATTATTGAATGTACATGCTGAATAACTGTGTTGGTTTTGAGTCACAGTTTTAAAGTTCAATTTTAAACAGTTTATTTTATTTTCAAGATCTGAGGTGAACTATCTGCTGCTGCTTTCAGTAGTATGACAATAAATGTCATGTAAAATGGCATTCAAACTTACATTATTAGCATTTAACACAGAATAAAGCACACAAGGTGTACCTGGGGTGATTTTTGTTCAGCTGCAAGAAATGGATGCCATTTAAAATATCAATTCGAGGTGTTGGGTAGAACAAAAACTCCTTTTTAGAAAATATTCCTTTTCATTTTCCTTTCATTTAGAACTGACTTAATTCAGCCTTTAAACTCAATCATCACACTCGCTCCTTAATCTGGAAACCTGCACTTCAGTTTGTTTTTGATCCACGAATATAATACCTAGTTCAACCACTGGGTGTCAAATAGGAAATACCTATAGTATGAAGTTACTTTGAAAGTACTTGATTTGTCTGTACATAAAATCCCTCTGCATGCTTCTATAGACAACCTATGAAGTTGGAAAAATGTTTTTTTTTTTTTTTGTACACTTTATATACAGGATTTACTCATTTTACCCTGTGTAATTTGGGTCAAACTTTATTGTGATGGTCAATTTGTTGAATTTAAGTTACATTGCATCTACATGTCAACTAAATCTCATTAGATTATAAGTAAACTGTTAGGTTGGGGTTAGGGTTCAACAGATATTAAGCAGACAGTCTACTAATACTCAAATGGACCATTAAAATAAAGTGTGACCGTAATTTGTAAATGAGGTCACACATCAAAAGTACAGAAAAGCACCAAAAGTAACTCTCTGACAATTTAAATGACACTTGCACCAGTTTTTGCACATTTACAATCACTCCTTATCATAAACAAACCACATTGTGCATTTCTGAAGTAAGCTTCACACAAGTGAGTGGACTTGACAAACCACCTGTAGAAACACAGTAATGCAGAGGCTAACAAATCTGTTCTATTCGCAAACTATCATGCATGCACTTGCGAAAGTGTGGCAATACTTTGAAGCAGCTTTCAGCAATGCAAAATCATGTAAAGATCCCCTGCATATCTACGACTCTCTTTTTACGGAACACATATTTTTATGTCTGTTTGCAATGACATTGATATACAGTTAGCCCCCTTGTGATTTTTTTTTCTTTTATAAATATTTACCAAAATATGAGCAAGGAATTTTTCATAGTATTTTCAACAATACTTTTTCTTCAGGAGAAATTTTTATTTGTTTTATATTATCACATCTCCTGAAACACAAACGCACCCACCTTAAAGATGACAGAGACCCACTAGATTGTGTCATTCGCCAGTTAAAAAACTTTACGATACTACAATTCTGAACCAAAAACTTTATTATATCTAGCACATTTTCAGTTGTGTAGCAAGCACAACTTTTCATAATGTGCAATATTTTATGCATGCAAGGATCGCTGGTCTCACTCTCTCATTCTTAGTGGTTGGCCGGCATCGTGCGGGAATTACACTCATTACTAAGCCATATACTTACATGCTATTACAGACTGAATATTCAGAGTAGCATGGTAAACAATAAAGGGAGTGTGTCACAGGTTATCATTGTTCAGAAATTAACCAATGTGATGTGAATATAAAACCAACTTCACCTGTAAAGCAGGATAGATGGAATAGCGCTATTTACTGATGTTTTGTTGTTAAACTACATAAAAATCTACAATATATATGCTGTAATAGGTCCCTTATAAAATTGATAAAATAGTCACATCAATCTTTCGCCGGAAGATTTCAGTGGCTGAACAACACTTCTGTGCATATAACCCACTCATAACACAACAAAATAAGCTTTGCTATATAAGCTTTGCTTGACTAAAATAGTTTTAAAAACATATCATTACCTGTCATCCTTCCTCCAGCGTGAAAAAGAAACTCAATATTAATTCAGGATTTTAAAAAACGTTTTGATTCAGCATTTGTTTTTACCGCTGTGACTGTCTCGTGTGTACATGAATGCACAGCACTTGTGTACGCGCAAATGGTGGATCTGCATGAACAGAGGTGCACAGATGTACAAATCTACATTTGCTGACAGACAGTTTGGGCTACTTATCAGAATTATGGAAATTATCGGACAATTTTTGATTGGATGAACTTTTTGTTTTTGTCTTATGCCTTACCCAGAATATAAAAACACATATATTATTACATTCAGATTATTTACTTTAATCAGTACTATTGGAATGTGAAGAGACTTTCAACCAGCGCAACAAAAATGTTTCTGAAGACAATCACCTTCTGCACCTTTAAGCAATATTTTTTTTTCAATTGTCTACAGAACAAACAATCCATTTACAATGAATTACCCAACTTGCCTAATTAACCTAACTAAGCCTTTAAATATCACTTTAAGCTAAATACAAGTATCTGGAAAAATATTTAGTAAAATATGATGTACTGTCATCATGGCAAAGATAAAAGAAATCAGGTATTACAAATCAGTAATTAAAAACTATCATGTTGAGAAATGTGTTAAAAGATCTTCTTCCCGTTACACAGAATATGGGAAAATTATGCAGGAGGGCTAATATTTCAGGCTTCAACTATATATTATTTGTGCCAGTCTAGTTTGCCCACTAAAAGGGGGTGTGTATCCAGATGGACATGAACAGCTGGACTACAAGGATGGCATACACAAGCCTTGAGTGGCACTGTAATTTGGCCCTCAAGCATCATCACGTATATCTAGTTAAAATCGTGGACAACACTATGAGAGAGAGAATCTGATGACTATATACACCAACCCTCTGTGCCAGAAAATGTCAATCAGTGGTGTCCTAAGCCAACCTGAGGCCAGCTGTACACAAAGGGAAGGGACAAGTTGGCATAGATAGACGTCAAGGCCTAACTGATGGTTCCAAGGCTTATTTCCTTCATTATCCCAATTACAGATCAATCCTTTCATCAAGAAGAGCAACAGGGCAATGCTGGAAGCTCCCAAAGGACACGGTTTGGGGCAGATCCAAGAACAAGCTTTCATTTCACCCTGTTATATCATCTGGCTTATTTCAGCTAATAATTGTGTAATGGTATCACATGTTTTAGGAGCTGTAATCAGTTGCCAAACTGGTCAAAATGACGAGGATTAAGTCTTTGGGGTTTGACTGTGTGAGCGAGTCAAAAAATATTTATAATTGTGTGTGTGTGTGTGTGTGTGTGTGTGTGTGTGTGTGTGTGTGTGTTTGAACGATGAAAGATCCGCAGGTCAATAGAGTTCTGTTCATCCAGTCTGCAGCAAAAAAGATTGTTGACCATTGCCAGCACAAGAAAGAGTCATCTAGAAGGTTTGGCCGTTTAATATTGCTCCGTTACTCACTGTTGTTGGCATTCGTGTTCATTTTGTATGAGTGTTTTATAAAACAAACATTTTCATTTAATATAGGTGAGTGTTCCAAGATGTTAGGGTTGATAAGATGCTTTTAAATGTTTGACAGAAGCCTTTAATAGTCACCAAAATACCGCAAAATACCACCAACCATCTATGTTGATCGTTAATGTTAATGTTAGTTTAAGGTTACTGGTAGGTTTCTGCATTTCTACATGATTATCCAACTATTATTCCCCTCTGATATTGGGAATAATTTACAGGTTGGGTTTAGCGGTATGGAATAGTTATGGATTACATTTTCCAATGTTCTAGGATCAACATACTGTAGATGTTACTCCAGGATCGTATTGTACTTGGCAAAATCATGATGTGCAGCAAAATTCCGTAAAAGCACTAATCTGATGGTTTGGTGCCCAATAAATATTTCTGTTTTTTTTATCCATGAAAAAAAAAAACACCCCTTCTACATTGTATTTATATGAAAAACATAGTTATTTTTGCAAATAATGTTATTGTCCATTTTCTGTACATGTTAAAATATTAACATTTGCAGGCCCACAAAAGGTTCAATAGAACAGTATATCTGAAATATATTTACACTACCGGTCAAAAGTCTGGGGTCAGTATGATCATAAATGTTTTAAAATAAGCTTCTCCTGCTCAGCAAGACTGCGTTTATTTAATCAAAAATACAGTATATAAAATTGTGAAATGTTATTGCACTATAAAATAAGAAAAGTAGCTCATCATTTAATTAAAACATTTATTCCAGTGTTTTTAAAGATGAATTTTCAGCTTCATTATTACAGTCCTCAGAGTCACATGATCCTTCAGAAATCACTCTAATATTTATTATTACTTTTATTATTACTTTTATCATTACTATTATTATTATTATTATTATTATTAATGGTATTATTAATGGTTATGTAATAGCAATGACTGGAGTAATCATTTCCTTTGAAACTAATAAGCAGTTAGCAGTTATTAAAGATTGTAATAAATATTTAACAATTTAAATTTTTTTTTACATTTAATAAATGACGCCTTGATGAACAAAGTCAAAGTCATTGTCTTTAAACCAAAAATAAATAGATAAAAATTACCTCAAACTTTTGGCCGGTAGTGTAAACTTGAGTATGAACGTGTAAAAGGAATCATGAATCTGACAGAATAAAAGTAAGAATATCCTTAGAAAATAAATAAATTCTTAGAAAATTTGCATAATGTGCTATAATGCATTGTATCTATGAAACACAGTCATTTCTTGTAAATAATGTTATTGTCCATTTTGTGTACATGTTACAATTGCAGGCCCACAAAAGGTTCAAAAGAACAGTATATTTAAAATATAATTATATGACAGAGTAAAATTGTGTATGAAAGTGTACAATGAATCATGAAATCTGAATAAAAGTATGAACATCCTTAGACAATTCTTTGAAAAAATGCATAGTCCACTAGAATGGATAGTTTTATTAAATAAAATCTTTAAATGCAGTCTTAAATAATAAATAACTTCAATAATCATAAGGATCTAATAATGGTATGATGCATGACCATATTGCTTCAAAAAGCAGGACAAAGCATGAAAGAAAATGCTTTAATGTCCACTTAAATCTCAAAGAAACTCATGAATTATTCTCTCCACTGTCATCGGTGACTGGTGAACCTGTTCCATCTCTCCAACACATCCCTCCTCACCTCTCGTTGTTGTTTATAGCATGCAAAGCCGAGCCAGGAAGCAGTTTTTGTGAACAGGATGCCCCCCAAAAAAACATAACACTCCCTCTCAGCAAATAACTTTAACACTTTGCCTTCCCTTGGCCAAACACAACCACAACTCACACTTCCCTTCACACGGGTCTTTCCTCTGCAGAAAAAAACAAAAAACGACATGCGTAAAAAAAAAGCCTGCATGTGTGCAGACAGAATTAGCCCAAACTCCACCGGTTCGTCCCCTGAATCACTTTAACTAGTCAGATTTGGTATAAATAGAAGACTCTGAGGTCAGCTTCAGACTATAACATGACCACGTACTGTTGGGATGACTGATGCTACATCCCCTTTTCTCTTTGAACACAGACAGAAGGAAGTCTCTCGTAATAAGAACCTAGTAGGAAGTCTGTGTAAACGTGCGCTAATGCCTCACTTTATCACCACAAGGAAATGATGGTGCTATTCTTTCACCTTTTTTCGCCAATTTAAAATGCATGAAGCGTTTTTTCCACAATAGGAAGGCCTTTGATTCCAGTAACAGGGCCATTTACTCAGACTATCATTAAGAGCAAAGGATATGCACACACACACACACACACACACACTAATATCTCTCTGATGACTTTTTTCTTCTTTCCCTCCTTTTTTTCTCTCACACACAAACACACTCTCGATTCATTGTCTTTCCCCCTAAGGTACAATGAATGAAATCAGAGAGAGAATTATTGAAACTCTATCTGAAAAGACGAGACCACCCACTCTCCTTTTAGCGTATCCTAATTCAGCTCATTCCCACTTTTTCGCTCAGGAGGCATGAATAACCAAACACACACACACACGCACAAACAGCCTGAGGAGGGAGGCTGTAACAGGATGTTGTTTGAGCTCTATATCCTGTTTTTTCCCTTTTCCCAAAGAGCAGCAACACTGCAGGTGCAACGTGGTGATCGCTCCACCTCCCTCCTTTTTTCCATCTTCCGAACTCATCTCCCGCCACCATGTGAACGCTCCTCTTCAGCTAAACACATGCATCTTATGTGTGGTGTTTCTAGCTCAAAGTCACACTGAAAAGCTTGAGGCTTTATATGCATGTGACTGATTATTAACCCTGAGTGGTCTTAGTAGTAGTGCTAGTTTGTTATAAATAAGAAAGTAAATGAGAAATTACATTCATAGACAGACAGACTGATGTAAAGACAAACAGAAGGCATGCATCCATTTTTCCTCTGATGCAGATATAATTTGACTTTAATATCTTTTCTGGTGGGCGACACGGTGTCGCAGTAGGTAGTGCTGTCGCCTCACAGCAAGAAAGTTGCTGGTTCGAGCCTCGGCTGGGTCAGTTGCCGTTTCTGTGTGGAGTTTGCATGTTCTCCCCGTGGTAGCGTGGGTTTCCTCCGGGTGCTCCGGTTTCCCCCACAGTCCAAAGACATGTGGTACAGGTGAATTGGGTAAGCTAAAATTGTCCGTAGTGTATGAGTGTGAATGAGAATGTGTGGATGTTTCCCAGAGATGGGTTGTGGCTGGAAGGGCATCCGCTGCGTAAAACAAATGCTGGATAAGTTGGCGGTTCATTCTGCTGTGGCGACCCCGGATTAATAAAGGGACTAAGCCGACAAGAAAATGAATGAATGAATGATCTTTTCTGGTTTATATGGAAACTTGTTTCCACCACAAAATAAAAAATAATTGCAACTCCATGAAATTCAAAGTTTTCTTCTCAAAATTGGGAGTAAAAATTAAGTTTACTTTAGTCTTGCAAATTCTTACATTTAAAAAAATTATAATTCTGAGATTTAAATTTCACAACTGAATACATAATACATAACTCAGCAAAATATATAACACTGTTCTGGTTTTTTAATTGATCTGAAAAGTAAAACATGCACTGAATTTTTTATTTAAAATTTTATTTTATTTTATTTTATTTTATTTTATTTTATTTTATTTTAT
>CAIGQQ010033184.1:0-15604 GCA_903798035.1 Danio albolineatus
CACCGGGTGCCACTCCTGTCAGCTAAGAACAGGAAACTGAGGCTACAGTTCACACAGGCTAACCAAAATTGGACAATAGAAGACTGGAAAAACATTGCCTGGCCGGAAGAGTCTCAATTTCTGCTGCAACATTCGGATGGTAGAATCAGATTTTGGCGTCAAAAACATGAAAGCATGGAACCATCCTGCCTTGTATAAACGGTTCAGGCTGGTGGTGGTGGTGTAATGGTGTGGGGGATATTTTCTTGGCACAGTTTAGGCCTATTAGTACAAATTGAGCAACGCCACAGCCTACCTGAGTACTGTTGCTGACCACGTCCATACCTTTATCACCACTGTGTACCCATCTTCTGATGGCTACTTCCACCAGGATAATGCGCCATTTTATAAAGCGTGAATCTGACTGGTTCTTGGACATGACAATGAGTTCACTGTACTCAAATGGCCTCCACAGACACCAGAACTCAATCCAATAGAGCACCTTTGGGATGTGGTGGAATGGGAGATTCGCATCATGGATGTGCAGCTGACAAATCTGCAGCGACTGCGTTATGCGATCATGTCAATATGGACCAAAATCTCTGAGGATTATTTCCAGTACCTTATTGAATCTACGCCATGAAGAATTAAGGCAGTTCTGAAGGCAAAAGAGAGTCCAACCCGGTACTAGTAATGTGTACCTAATACAGTGGCCAGTGGAAAAACTGCACAACTGAAACACACCTACACCGTAACTTCTTCTTTTAGCCCTGTGTACGCACTCAGCATATAAACAACAATCCACCGCCACAGAGCATTTCAGATTTGATGGATTTCTCATTTCTTGATTTGATTTCATTGGAGACATGAAACGCGTGTGCGCAGCAGGAATGACCCAGGTGTGCTGTTTTTTTTGGTTGGCTCGCACAGCTTGATTTCACCAGTAAATTGAAAGCTCTTCCTGCGGGAGCGAGCCGAGCACCGGAGCCAAAGCTTTCATTTAAACACGTGTCCGATGCGAAGGAACATCCGCGTCCGAGGGGAGACGGCCCTTTTGTGATTAGCGTCCAGGTCAGTGTGATTTACTGGAGACCCGGGCAGTCTCCGTTCCCGCCTCTGCCAGCTTTCCACGCGGATTTCGCCACTTTTCCTGCAGTGATTTACGAAGCTACTGCGAGCAGCTGGAAGACTTTTACCTTTCTGGAGTCAAAGTGTTTCTTGACGGAGGGCTCGTTCAGCGGGCCTGTAAATCCAAGAGGGGACGATAAATCCTGGCCGCTGCACTGAATTCATCACTCCCGAGTGGGAAAATGAAGCCTTCAGCCAGTGAACGACAGGGGAAACAAAGTAATAAAAAAGCCTGAGGAGGGCCAATCAACTAAACACGAGATATGAGCGGAAGAATGTGGCCGCTTTAATGATTCTGTCGATGATTAAAGAAAGGAAGTGGTATATTAAAGCCGCAGGTACACAGAGTGAAATGAGATGCTGTGAATTCATCCGAGAGTTCACTGGTGTGAGGAACAGAAAGGCTGTTATGCAATGTTACGCTTGCCCTCGCTCTACCACTCTGAGTCATGAAAGTGTAGCAAAGCAAAGCCATCCGCTGGAAAAAAAAGACTACATTACTGTGAAACACTGAACAGAGATCGAGGGAAGAAACTGATGAACAAGTCAAATACAAAATATCCATCGTCCTTCTACTAATTATTAACAACAATTCTTGCGTTTGTTTGGGACAACTTGATCGTTTTATTTTCATCCAACTTACATTTGATAAAATCATTACGTTAAAGGAGCAGTAGGTGATTGTCTTCAGAGACATGTTTTGTTGTGCTGGCTGAAAGTCTCTTCACATTCCAGTAGTACTGATTAAAGTAAATGATCTAAATGTGTTTATATGTATTTTTATATTGTGTGTAAGGCATAAAACTAAAAAATGTTCGTCCAATTAAAATAGTGCCAGGCTGATAATTCCCATAATTCCGATAAGTAGCTCAGACTGTCAAAGCACATGCAGATTTGAGCTACTGCGCAGCTGTTTTCATGCAGATCCGCCGTTTGTGCATACATGTGCTGCGCGTTCATGAGAGAAAGAGAGTGGTGAAAACATGCTGAATCAAAACTTTTTAAAATCCCGAATCAGTATTGGAGTTACTTTTGCACGCTGGAGGAAGGACGACACCATGGCTGAAGGATTTCTGTTAGACAGGCCATGTTGTGTTTTAAAACTATTTTAGTCACGCAAAGCTGATGTAGATGTTGTTGTTACAAATGGGTTATATGCACGGAAGTGTTGTTCAGCCACTGAAATCTTCCGGCGATAGATTGATGTGACTATTTTCAGTTTCAAAAGAGACCTTTTACAGCATCGACAATGTCAATAAATAGCGCTATTTCGCCTAGCCTGCTTTACTTGGCTGAAGTTGGCTTCACTTTGTTTCATTTTTGAACAATGACGACCTGTGACGCGCTGCCTACATTGTTTACCATGCTACTTTGTCGCTTTAGCTCAACATATGAGAGAGGGTTCTGCTGTCAAGGTGCGCGCGCTCATGCTTTCAGGAGGCGTGGCCTTGGATGGCAGGGGAGGCACTGTTTTTAGAGATTTATGCTAACAGGTTAATATTGTGGCAGATCACCTACTGCACCCTCAACTTAATCGGCTTGTGTTGAGACAACATGAAAGAATTGTGTGGAGCCCAGCATATTTTACAGTGTTTGGATATTAAAGGGTCAAACACTTAGTTTTGGTACAACTGCCTAGAAAGAAACATGCCACACACACATAAAACCATGCACACAATAAAGGAGGCACATACAGGAGGTATGCAATGTGTCTATCTATCTATCTATCTATCTATCTATCTATCTATCTATCTATCTATCTATCTATCTATATACACACACACACACACACACACAGTCAGAATTATTAGCCCCCCTGAATTATTAGCCCCCCTGTTTATGTTTCTACCCAATTTCTGTTTAACGGAGAGATTTTTTTCAACACATTTATTAATATTATAGTTTTAATTAGGTTAACTAGGCAGGATAGAGTAATTAGGTAAGCTATTGTATAATGATGTTTTTTTCTGTAGACTATTGGGAAAATATAGCTTAAAAGGGCTAATAATATTGACCTCAAAATGATCTTTAAAAAATTACAAACTGCTTTTATTTCAGCCGAAATAAAACAAATAAGACTTTCTCCAGAAGAAAAAATATTATCAGACATACTGTGAAAATTTCCTTAATCTGTTAAACATCATTTGGGAAATATTTAAAAAATGAAAAAATAAATAAATAAATAAATCAAAGGGGGGGCTAAATCCTACATGTAACTGAGAATCTAAAGACACAACTGAAGTGACGCTAAGATCATTCAAGAAATCTTTTGCATAATTTTCCATTAGCATGAAATTCTATAGATAATTCTATACAAAATGATGATCTATAGAATTATCTGTTGTGTGTCTTAGACTTGACTCATGGCCGAAAATTAGGTTTATTAAGTCTTACCTCCCTGACTTATCATCCCTCCTTTTTGCTTCATACAAAAAAATCTATCAGGAGCCATGCTTAGTCTAAATAAGATCACCTTCATATTTTTTAATCTTTGTTTTGTCGACTTGCAAAACTCACTGTGTGCCAACACCACCGCATAAAAGACTGTTACGCCGGTTTCACAAAGCATGAGTGGCGCAGCTATTTTATGGCATGAATGTTCATAATCGAGACTTACGCAGTGAGCAGAGTAGCACGTTAAAGTCAAGCAGGAGTGGTGCGTGGGGTGTGCGGGTATGTTTTTTTTTTTTGTATGAGCACATGCTCAGTTTGCTTCTTGACTAAATTGCATTGCTTCACCAGCGTTGGCTCGGTTGCACATACAGAATAATGTGTTTATTCTGGGATTACCAGTCTTAATAATTCACTTGCATATAAAGTAAATCATATCTCTCAGCATTTACTGGGGCACTGGCGATTTTTACTGTGGCACATGCACCAGTAAATGAGATCTTGAGACACCCTTGGGTTCAGTTGTTTTTGAGACAACCTAATTCTTTTATGTATGAATCTTAAATTTGTAAAACGATTAAGGTAACTTAATGGATTTGTGTTGGGACAACATGAAGGAATTGTGTGAAACAGCATTTTTTTGTTTCCAGTGTATAGCGGTATCATGAGCTGTTTTCTGTTTCACACCATCCACCATATATTTTCTACTTTTTCAATTATTTACACCCTCTATCAGTGGATTTCAACCTGTGGGACGAAGCTGTGCAACCGTGCAACACAAAAACAGAGATTGAGGGAAAGAAATCGAGAGTGGAGCTGACAGATATTCACAAACCACCACCGGGGGAGCATTTTAAGGAGGCCATTTTACCCTTTTAAATGAAGGCTGAAGGAACGGCGGAGTGAAAATATGAAGCAGGTTTACTCAAGAGACTCCAATCCTCTCTGATTGAGGGGGAAGCGCTGGCGAGTAACGCTAGTGAAATGAAGCGAGACTCTCGAGGGCGACAGGCGGGCTGTCATTTCCAGTTGACCCGCAGGACCTGCTCAGACACCTGCGTGATGATGCTGTGACAGCATCGAGATTTGTTCTGGCACAGCAATTTTAGCTTCGCCAAAGTGAGTATATCCACTCAGAATCTGCCATTTGGGACCCTTCAGTGCTTATATTCAAGCAGGAGAGATGATAAAAGTCTTTGGATATTCATTGGTGTATTTATTTCATTTTTTAAGTGCAAGTAAAGTGTTGCCGAGACTTTTATTTCAGTATGTTGATGTGCTGAAATGGAATATTGAGTAGGGGGGCAGGGCTTTCTTTTCCGCATCATTCCCTCATAGCAAACTAATGCTAAGGGGGGAGTGGCTAAGAATATTGTGGGTGAAGTTGTCAAACTAATGCTTGAGTATGGGATTATTATCATGCGGTCATAATTGTAATCACATTTACATTTAGTGATTTAGCAGACGCTTCGGCCAATCGATTTACAATTGAGGAGGCGTTCAGTGATTCAACAAGAAGAGGCAACACACAAGAAGAGCTAATTATACAGAGGAACTGTTAGCGCTCAGAGAAGTAAGGGGGGGGGGGGGGGGCGTTTCTACAGGTGGTTTGTCAAGCACACTCATCTGTGTGAGGCACACTTCATAAATGCACTGGGGGTTTTTTAATGGAGTTATTGTAAGAAAGTGTCTGGTGTAAATGTGCAAAACTGATGCAGGTGTCAGTTAAAGTGTCAGAGAGAAGAAAGAGTGTGTTTTCTACAAGTGGTTTGTCAAGCCCACTCACCTGTGTGAGGCACACTCAGAATTACACAATGTTTTGAGGTTGTAATCATGACTATATAAAAAAAACAATTATCAGTGGGCCATATACATTTGTAAATGTATAGCTTTTCCCCTTGTAAATAAGGTTGTTGCGGGCTGGGCGATATTGCAAAAAAATTAAATAAATAAATTACACAATATGCTTCATATTATTCCATTTAGGAATATTAGGATTTTATTTATTTAACCACTTTATTTTATTTACCAACAATACTAAGGCAAATAGTTTTAAGTCAACAAAAAAAATAAATAAATAAACAAAATAGCTGATCTCTTCATAATAAAATAAATATGTGTTAAAGAAACTCGAGAAAACGTTACTAAGTCCGGCACTGGTAAAGCGTAAATACTGAACTATCAAAGCAAACTTTAAGGTGGATCAATATCTGTAAAGTGTCAATAATAATAATAATAATAATAATATTAATGATGATGATACAGTAAACCTCAAACTCTGTAAAAATATATATATATATATATATATATATTATCAAATCTGAGCTCATAAGTAAAGGAACCAACCATCATTATTCAAGTACATACTACAGATTGTCAAGTTGGATGACTACATTACCCCTATGCTAAAAACTCTTTCAGATGGGGTGCTAGTAGCTGGGAAGCACAAGAAACGAAACCAAAAATACACTCCGGCAACATCCCTACATCCTTTCATTTACAATCTCCTCAATGCTGCTATGCGCCTCTCATTTTCTTCATACCAAACTTTGTTTTTTTTTTTAAATCGATATTGACAATGGTGTTCAGTCGATATATCTCGATACTGATTTTATCGCCCAGATCTAGTCGCTATTACACATATACATTTCAACGATCATACAATACTTAATACTGAAGCAGAATGGGATAAAGTAAAACACAAACTAACAATTATGGGAAGGAAAGGAATACAATTGAATATAAATACAAATGAAACAGACTTTGCTTTAAGCATGTTCACTGTAAGAGTTATACTTGATTTCTTCCTTTTTAATAGCTAGATAAGTCCTTCAGTCAAGAGCAGTGAGTGATGTTGACCTTGTCTGTTGTTGCTCGATTAATAACGATAAAAACATTTGGCAGCAGGAATAAAGTGTACTGTCGCTTTAAGAACCACGCAGTTCAGATTTAAGCTTTCACTTTCACAAGTCGTTTCATTCCAGACTCTTCATGTTCAGCTATTACTACATAACAAATGAGGATTACTTTGTGTAATCACTAGTGTCACATTTTAGCATGACCTTAAGATGACTGTACATGTGTGAAGGGGGCCGCTAAGGGGAGAAGAGTTTGGACGATTCTAAGGGCCTATACCGTTTTGAGGCCAGAGTTACTATTTAGGGGCCAACCCACCCAACCAACCAATCCCCAATCGTCCAGGGACACCAAGCCCATCCTCATCCCTGCTCTTCACTTTTGCCCACTTTTGCCCACAACACAACCAGAATGTTGTTATAGGCCCTGTACATGCCGGTGGCTCCCCAGCATGTGTGTGTTCTGCTCGTACTTCACACTTTTAAAATTATAAACAAGATGACTACACTTCAATAAATGAAGCAGGCCTGCTTGAAAGTTGAACGTTTTTCATAATTGCCAAATGGAGGCCACAATCGAAATCAAATTTTGATTAATTGCACAGTACTCAACAATGATGCTAAATGCGCCTTTTTGACGACTGTCGCTTTAAATTCAAATGAGATTGTGGTCTTTTCAAGAGGGCGGAGCTACAAATGCCTTTGTGTCAGCATAGTGGCAGATTCAAAAACAAGACTAACGTCGTATGCTAATGAGGGAACTAGTAGGTCACTAGTGGGCGGGGCTTTGCCCCTCTGATGACACGTACAAAGTGAGAAGGTCAATTAAAGTGTTTCTGCAGACTGTTTTAATTAAATATGATTATAAAGAATAAAATTAATACATTTATATCATTTGAAGCTGCTTATATTCACAGACTGTCACCACACAACTGTGTTCAAAGCCCTTATAAATGAGATTTTTGCATAATAGGTCCCCTTTAAAGATTATTTCAATAGCAATTACTTTTAAAACACTGAACATATGAGGACTTGGACAATAGCCGGTTGGCTAATCTTACAAGTTAGAAGACATTTAGTCATTTATCTTGCTATCAACACCATCAAAATGCCATTTTCATTTCCTATTAATTACGGTCCAGAGGATCTATTAAGTGACTATAATTATGACCTGAAAGGATTAATAACATTCCTATTCTGGCCAGCTCGGAAAATGGATCACTCAGCGCCCAATTATCGGCTTTTGCTTGAGCTCAAGTACAATTAACAAAAAAAGAGACCATTTGCATAAGTTAATTAAGTAAAACTGTCAGCCTTTGGCCATGTTTAGACTAATGTCGATGCTTCGGATCGGAACTTGTGAGAATCCAATTCTGGACCATTCAAAACAAGAGATTTGCACATTAATACTTGAAAATTTGAAAAACTTTAAAGAAACAGTTGTGCAAAAAAAAACTCTGCATTATTTAACCTATTTAGTCAGTAAAAAGGGTTACTAATTTGCAAATGCTGTTTTTTTTGTTAACAGCTGCTCAGAACAGTCATGAAATCAGGATACAAAGAAAACTATACTACAGCCCTGAATTCAACATGATATCCTGATGAGTGAGCAACCACTGAAAAATTGCAATAGAAGAATTATTGCACGAATTATTACTGTACTAATACTAAACCCTTATAGAATTTGATACAGTATATGGCAATATATGTAAATTACATGTATAGCATACAAGTTTATGTTTGACTTTCCCATATATGTGTTTACGCAGCAGATGCCCTTCCAGCTGCAACCCATCACTGGGAAAAACAACCTACATATATATGTTTAAATATATTAGTTATAGTTTATATATAACAGGCCCCCTGTTTATGTTTTTCCCCCCAATTTCTGTTTAACGGAGAGCAAAATTTTTCAAAATGTGTGTGTGTATGTATATATATTTATATATAAATATGTATATGTATATATATATATATATTATATATATGCATACAGTTGAAGCCAGAATTATTAGCCCCCCTGTTTATTTTTTTCCCCAATTTCTGTTTAACAGAGAGCAAAATTTTCCAACACATTTCTAAACATAATAGTTTTAATAACTCATCTCTAATCACAGATTTCTTTCATCTTTGCCATGATGACAGTAAATAATATTTGACATGATAATTTTCAAGACACTTCTAAACAGCTTAAAGTGACATTTAAAGGTTTAACTAGGTTAATTAGGTTAACTAGGCAGGATGGGGTAATTAGGCAAGTTATTGCATAACGATGGTTTGTTCTGTAGACTATTCAGAAAAAAAAAATAGGGGCTAATAATATTTACCTTAAAATGATCTTTAAAAATGTGAAAACTGCTTTTATTCTAGCCGAAATCAAATAAAAAATGTAATTAAATAAAACAAATTGAATCTAGGGGGGCTAATAACTCTGATTTCAACTGTGTGTATGTACTGTATACATGTCATGTTCAAATATGGCCATATATCAGATTTACATTGAGAAGCTGAAATAAAATTATATCAAGGCCAAACTGAAATATTTTCTCAGATATGTCTCTGCTTTGAAAAATAGATACTTCAAAATTCATTGTACAGACACACATTTAAAAAAAATTAATAAATAAATAAATAAATATATATATATTATATATTGTGTTGAGTCTTACAGGTCTGACACAAAAACAAAAAGCCAGCATTTTCAACAACAACTTTCCCTTTAAATTAAAACGAAGCATCCAAAACAAACAAACAGTAATGGAATTATATTCAATATGCAAAGATGCACACAAACACTGCACTGGATATTAATACGCCACTTCAAAATGCTAATTGTACTTTGTTTACCTCACAGAAAACCCTTGATTATACAGAGAAAACAGCCTTTCCAAGAAAAAAAAATGGTTGTGCAAATCTCTCTAACATAAATCCCTGTCTGAAAGCTGCGGAAAAGGTTAGACAGCATGTAACTGACTAAAAGATCTGCTCCGATAGTTGGATATGTCACAGAAACTGTAAGAGGCAAAAATTCAACAAAACGCTTTGACAAGTAAAACCCAGAGGACACTGACAATACGCAGGATAAAAAAAGATAAAGCTTCACAGCCAGACGAGTCAAGAGCCCAAAGTGTCTCACTCATTTTGCAACAAAGCACAGTAGCTAGGTTTCCATCCAAAGATGGCATTGAACTTCTGGAATATTGCATAAAACATTTGTGAATAAGAGCAGCGTTTCCACCCAATAAGTCAAAGAGAACAAAATCATCACTTCCTGAAAAACTGCCAACAAATGTCAGAAACGGAGTGTGCTGGTTAGGAGAAGCCACTTTTTTCTCATATGATAAATTACTTGTAGTGTTCTCACAATACTGGAATTCGATACCAATCGGTACTGACTTTTTAAAAACATCCATTTGCGCTAACATTTGAGCGCGTTCTTAAACACCGCCGATTTGCCATCGTGTTCACATGCTCAACAGAAATGACTGTGATTGGCCGTAGAGGTCATCAGTTAACCAAACTCACCGCTGTTTATCTTCGTGGCCATTAACAGTCAATTCTGTTAAGCACGTGAACACAATGGCAAATCAGCGCTGTTTAAGAACTTGCTCAACAATGCTCGAATGTTAGCGGGAAATGGATGCTTTTAAAATTCCAGTACGGACTGGTATTGAATTACAGTATCGTGACGACATTAATTACTTATGCTTCAGATTCTAGAATGAAATCAACCCAATTTCAAAATTTATGTAAACCTTGGCGTTTCCATTAAGCATTTATTAATGCGATAATCAGTGTTGGGTAAGTTACTTCAAAAAAGTTATTTATTACTAATTACATCATTAAAATTTTATTTAAATTACATATCGATTGTCTGAAAAGTATTTCAGTTACTCAATAAGTTATTAAATTACTTGACTCAATACAACTAAAAATTAAGCACATAAATGCACAACATGCACATCTAAATGCCAAATAGACAATAGAAGTTTGAATTCTTTAAATCTGAGCCAAACAGGACCTTTACACTTTAAGAATTATAAACATTAAATGTATCAAAACACAAAACATTTCAAAGCCATGACACAATATTTCATACACACCAAATATTGACAGGAATTTCTGACTTTCTGTTCAGTTTCTCAAGCATGTTCAATCTGCTTCTCTTAACCAATTGATCCAGAACTGTTTATGAACAGTATGTAAACAAGTACATAATGAGCTAATGTAATTAAATTACCTGAAAATCAAAAGTAGTCCCTTACTTTGCTTTATCTGTGGAAACGTAATCTAATTATAGTGACTAGTTACTTTGTAACTAATTACACTCAACACTGGCGGTAATTCAAAATATGCAGAAAAATAGGTAGATGCACATGTACATCAGGAATGCACATCTTACCTTTAAGCTGATCTGCAACCACACTTGGTCCAATTCTTTCTGTGACTCGGCCATCTTCTCGCAAGTAGCGGTCATCCAAGAACTTGTCCGTAGCCTCCGACAGGTGAACCTTCCCGGCAACACCCAACTGCTCCATGAGATTGGCTAGGTTTACATCATTGGACCAGACGTCGAATTTGAAGCGCTTCATGCCGAGGATCCCACAAAGCACGGTGCCTGTATGGATGCCAACACGCATGTTCACCATCTCCTTTTTTTCCTGGCAGAACTGCTCGATGGCTTGAATCATCCCAAGCCCCATTTCCACACAACAGTAGGCATGGTCCTCTCTTGGTTCGGGACAACCTGCCACGCAATAATAACAATCCCCAAGAGTGCTGATCTTCATGCAACATGTAAGCTCGCAGAGGCGATCAAATCGCCCGAATAAATCATTAAGAAGTCCCACAAGGGCATGAGCTGACTTGTTGGCGCTCATCTTAGTGAATCCCACTATATCGGCGAACAGTATACTGACCGGCTCCATGCGCTTCATATTGAAAGGCCGAAAGATGATCTGCCCCCGAGGAATCGATGTCTTCTTGCGTTTAGCGCTCTTAGGGCTGGAGGCTCCCACAATCGCTGCTCCCGTCGAGTAACGTTTAACCGAATTATCAATATCGTCATCGCCCTGCTTCATAAGCTCGTCAGCCACTCTACGAGGCATCACCGAGTGGATCATCCGCTCCTTCAGGGCCTTTTCCACCTCCAAGTCTTTCCCGTGCATGATAGCCTGCCCGACCTTGAGGAACGTGCTGCGGGAACGCACTTCAGACATGATGAAAAGGTGGATGCCAATGATGTGGGCGCACACATGCAAAATGGCCCGTCCAGGGATCAGCCAGTAAAGCGTCTCCAAATGCTCCTCGGTGGAGTTGCTCCACCTGTTGTCTTGAATCAAGTGCATCCATCCAAGAGTCTCGAAAAGCACCGAGTAGATCAGGCCAAGCAGTAGTGAAGCATAAAAACGGACATGGAGGAAACTGTAGAGCAACGAAAGCACCTCCATTCCTAGAGAAAAGGTACCAACTGGGGACAAACAAGGGGAAACTGAACCTCCACTTCGGGTGGCTTCGAATGTCAGATTTTTATCCTCGGCACCACTGAAGTCGTCATCTTCATCCTTAAAAGGAGGAGCGTTGAAGTCACTGAAGCCTGATGTTTGGATCTGAGGCGCAAGAGTGAGTGCAAATGTCACCACTATGAGCAGCAGGGCGGCTTGGTTGTAGCAGTGGACATAAAAGCGAGTGAACGTGAAGACGAACAGGACACAACAGAGGAGCAGGAAGGAGGCTGTGGGCAATAAGAAGGCAGTTCGTTCACATCGATTAGCATTAGCCATGAAGAACAACCCCCATAGGAGGCTGGCAGCCGCCAGGTAAAACAACACACAGCGGAAGCGCCTCTGCGTCTGCGGGAAGCAGCGCTCACGGCAGGCTTCCTCCAGGATGTTGGAGTCAAACTTGGGGTTCCAGAAGTGTCCAGCTGACCTCTCGAACAGCTGTGGCATCTTCCTCTGAGTGCGCAGGCTTTTGACCACTGGCTTGCGGATGGCGGACTCGCCAGAGCTACAGCTGGAGGAGATGCTGTACTTGCAGTGTTTGGAGCCCCCGATGAGGTTGCACATGGCACTGGCGCCGAAACTCCCACGCTGCTGTTTGTGCGGTTTGACGCGCACAGAAACGGCACCATCGCCACTGGAGTCACAGCTTACTTCACTGTTGTGAAAGAGTAGATGTTGAGGAGAAGCCATGATTCTGCTTAGATTAGACCTGAGCTGGGATATATGGCGCACAGATGGAAAAACAATCAAGAGGGAAAACAAATGGAAACAGAGTTAAACAACTCTCGACGTCTGGACGGTGAGCGGTTTACTCGTGCATTTAGACAGTTCCAGGATTTTAGGTAAGGTTATTTCACCTCATGACGTCAATAGCGCATTCCTCTTCTCCTCTGTCCTTCTTGACGCACATGGGTCAGAGAGATTTATCCAGGGCGCATGGAGAATCTCAACTTACTACTGTAGTGAATCAAAATGTTCCTACATAAGTTACATAATAACACCACAGAAATGAAGAGTCGAGTCAAGGACTGTTGGCTTTGACTCCGCAGGGAACTTCTTAACTCCAATCTGACTCCATTTTCCCCATAAATGAGCCATTACATTGGTTTTCGAGAAGGATATTGTTGCGTTTAATAGACTGCCAGCATGCGTGCTTGAACTAAGATGCCATTTCTCATATCCATCTCAGATATGCAAAATAAACTCCAAAAAGAATAGATCCAATAATCAAACATTTTAAAAAAGTCAAACTTTTATCAGGAGAAGAGTATCTTAGATCATTGCGAAATTGTCCATAAATAACGTGAGGGGTTTCAACATTACTTGCTTTGCAAGAAAAAAATAAAACAAATCAAAACCTTACGTCCTCCGTTTGTTCTTTAGATGCATAACGTTCACACACGCGGTCATTTGGGGACTCCGCGTCCTGTCAAAAGGACAGAGGGGGATACTAATGTCAAAAACAGTCGGTCTTCCCTCAAAAAAACGGCCTGTCGTGTTAATATTCTCTTGACTGGAGCACCGACCTTTCCTGAGTTCCCACTCCGGATCTCGCAGGCGCTTCTATTGCGAATAAAACGTGCGTAACGAGATGAAAATCCACGAAGATTGCGCGTATTTAATTACGCCGCAAAACTTATCATTCAGGATGCGTAATGTCCAGTATATTCCCATACACTCGAAAGTACTGTGATGTCAATTCGGGTTATTCTGAAGTCATGCACGCAAAAACTTAAATGCCTCAGAGCCGAATTCACCTTGTAGCCAGAATTCAGTCAAGTTTCCGTTTCTTTAACGTAGGCTGAAAGTCTTCTCTCTCTCTCCATAGACTCACAGTGATAAAGTGCCTCTTTGGTTTCTCTTCAGGACTCATTGCCACGGGCAGCTTTCTCCAGTGATATCCAAACAAATCTCTTTCTCAGCCGGTTCCTCTATTTTCTCCATCAGGACACAGCATGACACTCCTGACACATGCCAGCGTCTCGCGGGCATCATAGTGCACTTAAAGTGTGCGTTTGCGCGTGGCCATCAGACATCACCGAGATCTCCATCTGTATTCGCGATCCGACGCGGTGTCTGTGCAAAAAAAGTCCACCAGACGCTGGAGATACATTGAGAGGTGGGGATAAACGCGTGCGTGCTCGCTCCGGAGAGAGAACAACAGAAGGGTGGCGAGCACGCACTCTCACAAACCGCAGTGTTCGCGTCCGAGCGCGTCCACGGCGTACCGGCGCGCGTAACCGAGAGCTGTCAGAAAGGGAGGGTGGGTGTTTTTGGGGGGTTCCAGTCAATGACGTATAATGCAGGGGAGACACAGCTGTCATATCGAGAGTAATAGGAAATCAACCAGAGCCAATTTGGCGTTGACACCGAGCTGATATAAACACATTTTCCGCCCTGTCTGCCTGATTCGTTTCATTGCTTTTTATAGACAGAGAGATAGACAGTTATAGACAGACAGACTGACAGATACCTACATGAAAAAATACTGTAGTAAAATAAATACTAGTGTTTTTTGAACTATACTATAGTAAAATGTATTATACTGTATATTTTACCCTAGCAACTAGAATAACTGCAAACAGATTAATCCAAGGAATTTACTATATCATCGTTCAAAAACACATTAATAAATACTATAGTATTTTTTTTAATGTGGGTAACTATCTGTCTATCAGTCTTTCTATCTACCCAAATGAAAAAAATACTAAAGTAATTTACAGTAAATACCAAAATACTAGTGTTTTTGAACCATCTATTATGTATATTATAGTATTAAAAGTTGTGAATTAATGATAGCACACTGTAGTATTAACTATAGTGAGCAGATAAACTGTAATAAACTTTAGAGTAAACTGTGGTATATTGTAGTCTAATATACCCTGTAGTTGTAGAAAACTACAGCATTTGAACAGTTGTTTACATTACTACAGCTGTTGTTACCATAGCAAGTATATAACAACCACAACAGATTTATTCAAGTACTTTAGTATATTATGGTTCAAAAACACTACAGTATATTTACTATAAATTACTATAGTATTTTTTTCATGTGGGTAGACAGACACAGATAGATACACTCAAAAAACACTTATTTAAAATAAGTTGAAGCAACACAATTCGTAAGTTTTTTTGGGTACAACTTAATTGTTTTATGTGCAATGCACTTAAATGAATGAAAATGATTAAGTTAACAATTTATGTGTTGTGACGACATGAAAGAATTGTGTGGAACCCTGCAATTTTTTACAGTGTGGATGGATGGATGGATGGATGGATAGATCGAACGACAGATAGAACAAATACAAATAGAATTAGATAGAACAATAAATAGAACGATAGGTAGATAGAACAATAGACAGAACGATAGATAAAACGATACATAGAACAATAGAACAGTAGAATGATAGATAGAATAGATAGAACGATAGGTAGATAGAACGATAGACAGAACGATAGACAAAAGGGTACATAGAACAGTAGAACGAGAGATAGAACAATAAATAGAATGATAGGTAGACAGAACGATAGCTAGACAGAACGATAGATAAAACGATACATAGAACAATAGAACAGTAGAATGATAGATAGAACGATAGGTAGATAGAACAATAGATAAAACGGTACATAGAACAATAGAACAGTAGAACGCTGGATAGAACAATAGATAGAACGATAGGCAGACAAACGATAGATAGGACGATAGATAAAACGATACATAGATAAATAGAACAGTAGAACGATAGA
>CAIGQQ010033184.1:23990-43992 GCA_903798035.1 Danio albolineatus
ATTTTTTGGCTGAAATATCCCTTCAATGCTTTTGGGGTGTGAAATGTAACCCAGACATCCCTTCAGCGAGATTTCCCCCCAATCTGTTTCTACCTTTCAGAAATGCATTCCTGAGGGGACGGCCTTGAGAAACAGCGTTCCCTTTGAACATGTTACAGTACACTTGCGCACCTCCCTTTGAGCAGCAGGAGTCACGACCGACCCACCAGCTGCTGCAATGCAGTTTCCAGACCTGCTCTCCAATCACAGGCAAACTTGTCTCGAATGTGTGTGTGTGTGTGTATATGAGACTTCACACTCTCTCTGATGATGTTGTGAGGGCTTCCCTCGCTTCTAGGGGAATACAGCGCAGTCTGTTTTGAAATATGTGATCGCTGGGCCGTGTCCTCACACAGGCAGACCCCATGCCATTATTAACTCATTAAGATTAATATTGTTTTTGGCGACGGGACACTGGCTTCATTCTGGAACTCGACGCAACAGACAGACAGTCCTATTGCACATTTGTTACTACTCAAGCGCTGCTGCAGAAAAACGAACTGCTCCATCTTGTGTTTAATGTGTTAGACAGTGATCCGGGACACATAACGAGGACATTTACTTGATTGGCAATCTGTTCATTAAAGCACACATGAAATCAAAACTAACCATATTGAATTTGTGAGCTCACGTTGCTAGTTTTGTGGCGAACTATTCATCTGTCTAGGGCTCATTGCGGAAATGTACCCAGGTTTACATTTCTGGAGACAGCAAAATACGTAACCTTAGGTACATCTGCTCGCCGTTTTTGTTTTTGCAAATCTGCCAATCATGCCATTTTGATGATCACAAATACCTCTTGTACATCCTCTTCTCACGTAAATCCACCAGAGGGCGCAATATACATTTGCTGTCGACTGACCCACTCACCCCCTTCCCTAAACCCAACCGATAGTGTCAGGGCTGGACTGGGACAAAAAAACAGCCCTGGACAAGATCTAGAGCAGCCCACCATGCCTTCATATGCCTGATATTTTTTAGGGACTCTCTACATATATATAGTCGTACAAGCTGTATTTTCTATCACATTTTATTATTCTGTATGATTTATAAACAAGTTTACCCATTAGGACCTTAATTTAGGTCCTCAGAGTGACACAAGTCCCTATTAATTGTTGTGTATTGAGGTTCCAGGACCCACCAAAATAAAAAACAGGCGTACACACACAAATAAATAGTTTAATACACTACAGATGCATAAACCATATGCATCTGTATGTATTAATTCAGTTTTCTTTGTGCTCCTTGTAAAATGGCTTGTGAAATGGCCAGTACATGCCTGGATAGTGTTTTAAAAAGCAATCTAGAAAAAGAAAAGCCATCGCGGCCGCCGCGTGATTTCCCCACATTTTCAGTCTGTTGTTTATTTACATTTTACATATTTACAGACTCAACCTCTGTCGTCATCGCATGGCAACCTCCAAGTCTGCCAACGTACGCGATGAGCCACTGGGCTATCTGGATAGACTGGAAAAGCAGTCCGTATGGAGGTAATCGGTCAGCTGGTAGCACTAAAATGAACAGAAGCCGTCAGCAGTGTCATACCACTCCATAGCGTTCGTTTTAAAGACGAAATGCTGCCAGACATACCTCTGGCTACATAATTTGCGCTCTCCAAAAATGTAGACAGGGGTACGTATCCACATTTAGCATGTGTTGTCATCTGTGCATGTTCATTCATTCATGTTCTTTTCGGCTTAGTCGCCTTATTAATCAAGGGTCGCCACAGCAGTATGAACCCCCAACTTATCCAAGACACGTTATACGCAGCACATGCCCTTCCAGCTGCAAATCATCACTGGGAAGCACTCATACACATTCTCGCATTCACACACATGCACTATGGCCAATTTAGTTTATTCAATTCACCTATAGCGCATGTGTTTGGACTGTGGGGGAAACTGGAGCACCCGGAGGAAGCCCACACAAACAGAGGGAAAACATGCAAACTACACACCGAAAACGCCAACTGACCCAGCCGGGACTCGAACCAGCGACCTTATTGCTGTGAGGAGACAGTACCAACCACTAAAGGCTGATTTATACTTCCACGTCAAGTGCACGCGTATGCTTCGGCGCAGCCTGCACGTGGTCGCCGTGGCCTTCGCTGACGCACACCTCTCAAAAATGTAACTACACGTCGAAACGACGCATAGCGCAAGCAAGTCCGTCGGTTCCCCCCTCAAAATGAGCGAGTTTGAGCCACTTGTATATTAAGGTAGCGTTCAGAAAAAACAAAACACCAGCGAAGAAACTCGACACGGAAGAACATAAAAACCTACTGACAGCTAGCATTTCAAAAGTGATTATTGCAGAGCAGCACATAGTATAAATGCCGTAGTCTGCAGCGTCACTCACAATCTGTATGCCCGCTCTCTGGAAAGTGGAGACAACAGTTCTTGACGATCGCTGCATTACAAGGTAGATAGTCTCATTACAATCCACATTGCAGTCAGTGGTCTTCTAAAAGTGCAGACAACTTGTGCTAAATATCCACGTTCTTAGAATTTGAATGTCTAATCAAAAGCAGATCTAATATAAATAACAATTTTTTATTATGAATAGCAATTTTCAATTTTTATAACAACTGGAAAATTTGTATTAGCAACAACCCACCCACTTAGTGCCCCTTTTTTGGTTTGGGCCACTGCCCCTCAAAAGGTCTGTGCTAGGCATGGAACGATAAACTTTTCAAGGTGTACCGTGGTTTGGAAAAGTCAAGGTTTTCATACCACCAAAATTTTCTGCTATACCGTTCCGAAGGTATGTGTATTTAAATTTTTTGTTTTTTAGGTGTAAATTGTAATGACATCTGTGTTTTTGAAACAAATGAAGACCGTAGAAGTCAATGATTCAGTTGAATTATTTAGCCTGACATGTTTACTGCCCCAAAATACTTTAAATGTTTCTCAAAATAAAATACATTGTGTTCAAAGGGGAAAAAGGTTTTGTTTTTTAGCCAGACACTTAAAAAGAATATATTTTAGAGCAGTAATCACAATATCGTGATATTTTTATTCAATATTTATAATATTTTTATTCAAGGTTATCATACCGTCAGAATCTTATACCGGCCCATGCCTAGTCTGTGCACGGCCCTGCTAATAACAATATAAAATGTACATTTTTTGCCACTATTGTTTTACTCTGGACCACAAATAAACCAGTAATAATATTGTCAATAATAATAGTGTCAATTTACGAAAATAGGTATTTGTACATCTGAAAGCTGAATAATTAAGCTTTAGCAACAAGTATTTGAATATCTGTAATCTGACGGTTCAATGAAATCTTAATATTGAGAAAATCACCTTTAATGAGCTTAGAAAAGCATATCAAATATTCAGTTTTGACATTAGAAATTTACTAAATATATCTCCATGGAAGTAGTTGTGAAAGTAGTAAAGTGAAACTGTGCTTGAGATGCTCTCCACCGGGATTATTTAAAATGAGGGTAAAATGGGGAGCATATAATAAAAGCTGCATTTCCTACAACAATGGTGTCAAACTGGTTCTTCGCTGCTAAATGTATTTAATAAAAGTAGCTAAATCGTGCTTGAACAGTTGCTAAAAGTTGATGATTTCATGCACATAATAGCATATCCATGAGATCTAATAACAAATATATTTAAAGAGATATAGTTTACCTAAAGAATTTAAATTCTTTCATCACTTACTCAGCCTCTACTGGTTCAAAACCGATTTGAGTTTCTTTCAACTGCTGAACACAAACGTAGGGGTCAATAATATTATTTTTCCTACTAAGGAAATCAATGCCAGATACCAGCATTTTGCAAAATATCTACTTTTGTGTTCAACAGAAGAAAGAAACTCATAAAGGTTTAAATCCATATGAGAGAGACTAAATGATGAGCTAACTATCATTTTTGGTTGAACAATCCCTTTCAATACTAGCAAAACAGCTTAGAAAACTCACAGTAACAATGAGGACGTGGAAATATTCGCATTGGTAATGCTGTTCCGGTCCTTATCACCAACCTTGATAAAACTCATCTGCCTGTAACATCCATGTAGGTCAGACCTTGATAAGCTTATTCAGGTGTGTCCGAGCTAAAGTCGGCAGGAAAATGTATCTCGAGGGCAGGCCAGAGCTGGCAACTTCTTTGTTAGTTAGCAGCATCCCTAATAATTTCCCCCCATTAAAACCTCTTAACAGGTATTGTAACCACTTGGTTGAACTTTTACCAATAAAACACAAAATGTTAGTAGAATTGTACCAAAAAATAATTTTATACCGAAGAAAATGTGTCAAAAGAAATAATTAAATTCCCATTAAACAGCAATAACGTTAGCCAAACAATCTCAGTTTAAAGCTATTGGATGTGTTTACATGTTACACTTCCACTGTTTCATGAATATTGTGCTGCCTACTGCTTGATTTTATCCCATATTCACCTTTAATTCAACATATGTTCTTAAAAAAAAAATAACTATTTGTACCGAAATCTTCCTCACCTCAAGACTATGTGGAGTTAGCTTTTGTTCTCGCCACGATCGATGTGGTAAAATGGCTCTCCACATGATGTGCTCTCTAGTGGACGAATACCGCCACAGCAGCTTCCAACATATATGTGGACACTAACTTAACTGTTCAGAAGACTCGTTTTCATTTTATTTCTCTCAAGATCCTGAGTGTGGCAGTATTTCAAAATACTTACTTCATTAAAAGAAGAAGTTAGGGGTGTTTGCTATCTGCTATCAGTGCTCTCTGATTTCAGGATGATCCACAACATAGTTAAAATCACAATGTGTACGTTTTTTCCCCATCAAAATATCCTAAATCCATTATATTTTGCTGACTTATGTATTTATATTACCACATCCAGAGAAAGATGCTGTTTTAACTAGTGACAGACAGCGTCCTGTGTTTAGGACATCACACACTTCTGCTGCGTCCCAATTTGCATACTTATTACACCCTGTACTTTTTTTGTGAAGGAAAAATATACACCTTTGAGTGTGTAACAGAAGAGTATACAAGCTTTGGGACATACTACGTCCTCGTTAACAGATCGCTGTGTTGCTTAAGAGCCCTCAATCAACCACATTTCTGTCGTATTTAATTTCCTACCTTATTGGAGAAGCAGCAGCAGGTTAATCTCCCATTCACGAGTCTTTCATGCAGAGAAATCTCCTCAGGTGTTTGGATAATTCTGCATTCAGACGTTAATGTCCAAACACGTCTATATATAAGTTCAGTATTGTTGTTGCAGATGGAAAATAACACAGAAAACGCGATTTAAACATTCTCCAGTGGGCTAGATATTAACTAACAGTCATACAAACATCTTTACCGAAGCCTCTCTACTTGACGGTTGGTCGCGCGTCCATCATGTTTGTAGTTTGTTTACACTTTTCATCCGGTTTTGTAGTTCTAATCGAATTCACGTCCAACGCGCAATGTACTGTGGGTAATATTAGCGGTTAGAGTATACACTTAGTAGACACTTATACACTTAAAATTTTGACTGGAAATAGTAAACCATCCAGGAATTTTTGGCATAATCTTTTCAACATACTACGATTTTGGACATACTAATTCTATTTTCACATACTATTTAGATTTTGGTTTGGTTTATAGACTACAGGAAAACACCAAATACACTTTTAATAATATGTTCTGTGTTTTAACAAACTGATCAGCATTATAACACATTATGGCTGCGTCTGAAATCCCATAAGATCCATACTATATAGTACGCTAAGAGCAGTATGCAAGCCGAGTAGTATGTCTGAATTCATAGAATAGGCAAGAAGTACCCGTATGACCTACTACTTCCGGTGAGATTCTGAAGTGCGCATCCGATGCACGTTATGCTATCCCACGATGAACCACGAGAGAATTCATAAATGAGAGTAAAGTGACGCAACTGACACAAGTAGGTCACGTGATCATGACAAACTGGCGGATGTGGAATGTCTGAGTTCCATTCATACTACTCACATTTATAATGTATAGAACATAAGCTGCATCCAAAATCACATACTTGTGTACTATTTTACGCCATTTTGAAGTATAAATAGTTTAAGTAATGCGCGCACACTGAAAACTCTAAAAATAATTAGTGCACTTAAATTACCCGGATGATGCCCTCATTCCACCGGTAATATGAAGTGTGAAATGTTGGACACTTCACGCACCCAACATCCACAGATTTGCGCACGTAATGGAAGGGGCGGAGCTATCGTGCGCACATGTTGGATTACTTTATTTATTTTGGACTGTGAAAGCAAAATTCTCCTAGAAGAGTGATTATAGCGCCTCCTGATGGTGAATGCGGTACTCATGCGATACTCATGGCAGATATTATTTGGTGTTTTGGTCATTTATTTCATTAATTTGGCGATCGTCAAACGTCATCAGAGAAACGGTTTGAACTTCCGCTTAGTAAAAAAGGCATTAGTGTTCCATTTGGGACAACACTACATACATATACTCTGCTGTTGAGTGCATAAGAACATAGTGCATAAGTGTATAGTGTATAGTATGTCATTTGAGACGCAGTTATACTTTTCTAATGGTTGAGTAAATTCAGATTCAAATGTAGTGCCTACTTTAGTAGGCGATTTCAGACGTAGACTATAACTTTGTTGTGAATAAGCGCCATCTAGTGGCAGACATTGCATACTGTGCCTTTAATGTTCAAGGTGTGGTCACGTTCTTAGCGAGATTTTTTATTTTATTTAATTTTGATACAATTTTAAGCCAAATTTTCTTTCATGTTCATGTGCAAATTGACCATGCAAATTTTGTAATATTAGATTTAAAGGTCAGAATAAGCCTTCACTTTATAACAACGTAACATAACGTTGTTTGTTGTGAATACAGTAAGTGCCATCTAGTGGCATAAATTGCATACTGCACCTTTAATGTTTAAGGTGTGGTCACGTTTGCTGTTTTTCTTGGAAGATTTTAAACGAATTTAATTTTAATAAAATGTTATAAGCCAAATTTTTCATTGTTTCACGTGCAAATTGAGGACGCAAATTTTGTAACATTAGTTTTAAATGTCAGAATAAGACTTCACATAAAAACCCATAGATCAGGCATGTCCACACTCGGTCCTGGAGGGCCGGTGTCCTGCAGATTTTAGCTCCAACTTGTCTCAACATACCTGTGCGGATGTTTCTAGAAAGCCTAGTAAGATCTTGATTAGCTAGCCCAGGTGTGTCTGATTGGGGTTGGAACTAAACTTTGCAGGACACCGGCCCTCCAGGATCAAGTTTGGACACCCCTGCCATAGATGCTCCCGAAAAAGAAAGTGGTCCAAAAAGTTGGACTTCATTGAACATGCACATATAGACGTCAGCTATATCATACTATATAACGGTTTATAAATGTTTCCATACAATAACTTTAACTGTTAGAAGCTATTAGTTACTATTTAAAGTTCATTCAATCATTTTCTTTATTAGCTTAGTCCCTTTAATCATCTGTGGTCGCCACAGTGGAATGAACTGCCAACTTATCCAGCATGTTTTACGCAGCAGGTGCCCTTTCAGCTCATCACTGGGAAACATCCATACACACTCATTCACACACATACACGACGGACAATTTAGCCCACACAATTCAAATGTCTTCGCACCCAGAGGAAGCCCACGCAAACCTGGGGAGAACATACACACTCCACACAGAAATGCCAACTGACCCAGCTGAGGCTCGAATCAGTGACCTTCTTGCTGTGTGGCTAACGTGCTACCCAATGTGCCACCATAACACCTAGTTAAAGTTATTAGTAACTAATAAAGTTATGCTAATAACCTTAACTTTTGCAGTTGTGTGCACCCTTTATAAAGCACCCTTTACAATAATCACAGTGAAAAGCGCTACACAAATAAACTTGAATTGAATTAAGCACAATATGTAAACAGGAATGGCTGTCTTCATCATCCCATCAACCAAAATGAAATATAATATCAGATGTTAGCAGGTAAACAAACATCCTGAGAGAATAACAAACTCACACACACATTGAGCATTATATATGAGTTTGTTGCATTTATAAAGACAACCCTGTCTCAGAAACACTTGTTACAATACAGCCGACTCTAGGATTTTTCAGCACTTACCTGCGGTTAAAGTCTAAATCCGACAGTGTCTCCTCCTCGGTTCATTTTCTGTCTATTTTTGGAGGTGGGAACAAAACAGTGACCTTGATATTTAACAAAGACCAGACGGGTCTTTCAGAAGAGATCCAAGTCTATTAACCGCCGCGACCCAACTCCAAAAAAAACAGACAGCTTGGTTAATAACACTTTATTGCAGCTTTATCTCTCCCACAGAACTGCAGTGTTAGCACTATTTTTCCCGCCGACCACCATACATCAGAACTAGCACTCGGAAAAGCGTGAAGCTTATAAAAATGTAGCTTTCTGAGGTAACATCTGTCTAGACATCTAGAATAATGTGAACGTTTCCACACAAAACCCCAACCGTTATTATAAGACCTGGCTATTAGCTGTGGAATTTCAAATACACTGTAAAAAATCCAACTTACAAATTGTTAACTCAGTTTAAAATTGTAAGTTAGGCGGACATATTTTTGAGCTCAGAGTTGAATTTACTCATAAAAATGATTTTACTGCACGTTTGGAACTATTTGTTTAATGAAAGTAAAAAATCCAGTTGAGGAGACTTTACATTTTGATTTCTCCATATCTTCAAAAAATAAAAAGTTGACTTAACTTAACATTTTAAAGCATCCGGCGGCAAAGAAATTTTGAGTTTATTAAGCTTCAGTGTTTAAAGTTGTGCCAAATGATTCCGTAAAGTATAATTGACTTGTCGGCGCCAGTGGTGTAGTGGTTAGTGCATCGACACATGCACTCTGATGTTCACGGTGACCCGAGTTCGATTTCCGCCTCGTGGTCCTATGCTGATCCTTCCCCTCTCTCTGCTCCCCATGCTTTCCTGTCAATGCTCTATACTGTCCTGTCCACTAAAGGTGAAAACCCCGAAAAATATATTATTAAAAAAAGAAGTATAATTGACTTAAACCAGCCTTTTCGGTCAACTTAAAAAATAATTTGGCTCAACTTCAACCACTGAAGTTCAAAAAACTCAAAATTTCTTTCCAGCTGGTTGCTTTAAAATTTTAAGTTAACTCAAATTTTTATTTTTTACAGTGTAGATCTGCTTTACATGGCAACAATATGCTTGTCTTACTTGGGGATTTGTCTTGTTTTAGTCCAAATATCTGCTTTCACATCTGTGGTACAGTTCATTTGGTCCGGATCAAGGGCAATAAATGAAACATTGAAACATTTTTCTGCCAGTTTGGGTGATTTCCACACCACACTGACTGCTTTGGTCCGAACCAGTTGAAAAGAACCAAAATTCAGTTGAGTGACAAAATCCACATCACTCTTTGGCCGGATGTTATTGAATGTATTTCCTAAACTGCTTTTCGATTGGTCAGATTTAATGACCAATGGAACTCCCGCAAGTAAACAAACTGGCAGAAACAACATGTCGCTGCGCTGGCTGATTGTATCGTGGTCATGGTATACTCTTTAGTTTAGACAAGATTATCACTTTAGACAAACTCTACATTTCGAGAATGAATCGCAGCTGTGGCTGGAAAACATGTTTTAACACATTGCGAACGGCGAAGGCACATCGCAAGTCATTTCAGGTGGAGGCGTGAATTAATTTTGCCAAACTGAACATCGAACTACGGCGGCTGGATTAATCCAAAAAGCGCAGTATTTATAACTGGGTCTATTCTAGTTCGGATCATGTTCTCAACACAAACGAACCGCTCCAGGGTTTGTTTGAAAGCGTACCGAGACCTCTTCAAAGAGGTCTCAGTATGGTTTTTTGGTCCCCTTTTGGTGCGCACTCGAGTACGATTGCTACATTCACACCTGCCCAAACAAACCACACCAAGAGGGAAAACAAACTCTAGTGCGATTCAACCAAACTAAATAAAGGCAGGTGTGAAAACTATTCTATTCATTCATATATTCATCCATTTTCCTTCAGCTTAGTCCATTATTTATTTGGGGTCGCCACAGCAGAATGAACTGACAATTATATCAGCATACTCTATGTTTTAGGCAGCGAATGCTCTTCCAATTTAGTTCATCCAATTAACCTATAGCGCAGGTCTTTGGACTGTGGGGGAATCTGGAGCACCCGGAGAAAACCCATGCCAACAAGGGGAGAACATGCAACTCCTCACTGAAATGCCAACTGACCCTGCAGGGACTCAAACCAGCAACCTTCTTGCTGTGAGGTGAAAAAAAGTAATAAATATAGTTTTGTTTTCAGAAATAAGTTGTCAAAATTAAGTAAGTTTTTACCTAAAACAAGGAAAATAACCTGCCAATGGGGTAAGCAAAATAATCTAGTTTCAAAACGAAAAACAAGATTATTTTGCTTGATTTCAGAATTTTTAGATATTTGGACTTGAAACGAGACAAAAACTCTAAAGGTTACTGCACACTGAATACAAAACTTTCGGCTGTAATTTTCGCATGTTAAAATATAAATTTGACCTCATGTTGTGTGAATCATATTGACACACTGCCTCCGAAACTTTCGTCCGTCATAAAAAAAAAATTGAACCGGGTTCAGTTTTTACAGTTTTTCACTTCTGAAAAAGTGCTTTGCGATGTATTTTGACAGAGCCACTGTACATGCGAACAGCTAAAGAATGGCGTCATTTGAGCTACAGATAACTTTATGGCAAACACAGTGCATAAAATAAAAACAAAATGTGGCGGACAGTTGAGAACCCCTATTTGCTATATGCCGCACCTCCCTCCTGCTCTGTTTATACATTTGATGTACTACCCATAGACATTATAATCGCCAAATGTTCTCTTTCAGTCCGATACATCAACCTGGTCGTCATCTATTATAATGTCTGAAGGTAGGCTACTGCCAGGCCACTTCAGGATTTGTTGTGAACGTGTGAAGTATCATAAGCAATGTATGAAAATTCCACTGATTTCCTGAAATAAGCTTTGCCTTTTGGGATAATTCAGCGCAACTCTTTGATAATGAGCTGAACTCTCCTTCCTCTCTATGTAGGCTAGTATTAGGATGAACACAATATGTAACCTATTCCTCTTTCCTTTTCTACTTTGGAGAAGAGGAAAGAACAATGTATGACTGCTTGAATTGACTCTGAAATGTTTAGCATTTTTTGTAATGGACTAATTGATTCGCATTGGACAAATTGTTCACATATGAATTCGGAAAAAAAAACCAAAAACATAGAAATCTTGGGCTTCAGTGTGCAAAGACCTTAAGTTAGAAAGCGCTTTTTTGCAGTGTACTGTGGTATACAAAATGGAAATGTCAGATAAACCAAACCCATTTGTAATGATAGTAGCTTATCGATATTTCAGGTAATCTGGAAGCCAATCGATCCCACAAACTCGAGCAAATCAACACAAAAGCCAATGCAGGACTAAGGAAAAACCTCACAACTTTCTTGTTGCGTCTTTGTTTGACATTCAAGGCAGCTGATATCCATGTTCAGTCTGAGGATATTTTATTTTTGCCATTTTTTACATGTTTTTAAAAGCGTGTCAGCCATTTTTTGTGTGTGTTTGTCATGCGTACACATTTTCCCGCCAAAAACTGCAGACAGTTTATAAAAGTATTGTGGAAACAGAGGAGAGCTATTTTGCTGCGCTCTCTCCTCAAATTCACAAGAAACACCATCTCAACACCCTCCCTCCAACCCGATCCCAGAGTCCTCCCCCTCCCTCAAACATCCCCACACACAACCTCATCACGCAGGAAGAAAAAAAAAAAAAAGTCCTGTCTCCATTGACCTGAAACGGACCTGCGGCAGGAACAGGATTAGCTCTACTGCTCCTCCTCGTTTGTTTGCTCCTTCCATTCTCTCCTCCCCCCTCCTGGTATTCTTCTTTCAGTTTCGCCGATAGCGGTTTTTGGGCTTCTCCCCGCAGCCGGTGGCCTCGCAGGAGGACAGGGCCGGGTTCTTGCCAGAATTGATGCTGCCGAGCAGGGAGGGCAGTTCATGGGTGATTGCGCGCTCAATCTTCTCCAGCAGGCAACCGCCGATGTAGGAGCACTGGGCGGACAGCTGCTTGAAGCTACTAATAGGGTTGATCCCGAAGAAATCCCGGTACGCGTCTCGATTGGGCAGGTCGAACTTGCTCACGTTAGTTTTGGCTAGGATGGACTTAAAAATGTAGAACTTGTCAGGATCGTCTACGATCTCCTTGAAAACAAGTTCGGGGTCGCTAAAGAAGCTCATCTTCTCCTTGAAGGTTTGCACGTAGCGGTCCACTAGGAGGGCGTGAATGCGAACGCGGATGCCATGCTGGCGGATGAAGGCGATTTTATTCTCCAGACGATTCTCGATGACCTGGTTTAGATCTTCCAGTAGGGAGATCTCCTCACGTTTGAAGAGCTCGCGGCTGGTGTCCGGGGCGTAGTCGTAGGGCCAGAATGAGCTGACATAGACGCGTGGGGGCTCGGTCACGTTGATGAGCGGCGCCAGACTCCAGAAAAGAGCGCCGTAGACCCGCATGAGGTCCTGGGTGGCCAGGCTGTCGGCTTTATTGAGGATGATCCGGATTTGAGACTCCCGACCTTTCAGTTGCCGGAAGAGCATCTCCAGCTCAAGACCGACGTCCAGCTTGGTGGGGTCAAAAACCACGAAAATGAGGTCTGCGCGATCAATAAACCACTGGCACACGTCGTTGAATGGGTAACCTTGAAGTAAGGGGAAAACATCATTATTAAAAAAATAGTAGATTTAAGCTAAGTACAGATATATGCAAGGTTTTTAAAAGCAAATGTAAGGCTTTTACGACAACTGCAAATTTAGAATTGGAATTTGGGCAGCATACTAGAAGATATTTAATGGCGACAGGGAGTCAGGACATTGCTTCTCACAAAATGGCCTTACTACATGTGAGGATGTGATGTTAAAAAAGCTTTTGTGCTAATCAGCTGTGAAGTTTCAGATTAAGGATTGATTTCTTGGATCAGTTCGCAGCTGAACAACAGCATAAACTATATGACAATGATCACCTATGATTTAGTTTATTTGTTTACAGGGTCAATGCACATTAATAAAAATTACTGTTAAATGTGCCAGAATTAGCCAAGAATTGTTATTTTTCATCTGTAGACCCCTAACAGAATGTTAAAAAAAGTCACACCTAAAATGCTGATGCTGATTATGTGCTTCATTCAGTGTTAAATGTTACCACTATGAGTTTGAATACCATTTAACGTGATTTTATAGCCATACCGAAAGCACAAGCAGATAGTTTACCTCTAAATAACCTTCAAATAAATAGCCTAGCACACATAGAGTTTAAACAAGAACGTTGGAACTGTGCAGACCAGCAACATCCCTGAGCATTTACTTACTAACATTATTAAGAGGTTTTATTCATTGATTAGATATCAAACTTGTAGTTGGGAATGCAGTGAACAATTTTGCATTCCTGGATGTCTTTGGTGTTTAAATGTTTCTATCCTGTCGCGTCTGGTGCGGACTGACAAATTGTTTGTTGCTAGAATCTGGTTGCTTCATGTGTTGTTACAATAAGGTGTTACAGTACTGTGGCCCTACCACTAAACTGGTGCATTAGGATCCACATAGAACCCGCCCCCAAAACAACGTTTCCCAAACAACGACGTAACTCGTGGCTGAACTATCATAGTACAATGCATCGTTTGGCAAAAGAACAATGTAGTGACGAGTGTTTCCCAAAACCCGTAGTTTCTCTGTCGCAGATCTATCGTTTGAACCACGTTAGTTATAACGTAAAACGCCCATAATGATGCTCTAAATGGGGCGGAGTAACTACTTCTTTAGAGAAGAACCCCATAATTTCTTAATGCAAATTATATTGTTTTACTGGCACAAGCATTTAAAAATAATCCAATATTAGTTTTGATAAAAACATGCATTGGTTTTCTATATTAACTGAAATATATGTAAACGGCACATACAGGGTCTGTGTTTCCTTTACAAATATTATTGAGAACATTACAGATTCTATTCTAAAACATAAAATCACTATCAAAAGGTAACACATATTGTAATATCATATATAAATCATGTGAATAAATAAATAAATAAATAATGAGGCTATTTATTGAGAAATTAAATTTAATATTTATTATTTATTAGTAAATGAAAACAATCCTACTAATTATATAATCATAACAATAATAATAATAATAATAATACTAATAATAATAATAATAATAATAATAATAATAATAATAATAAGTAGGATGTCGTTTACTTATTTTTTATTTTTTGAAAAGTCTACTTTTACAATTTGACACATGCAAACCACTGCAGAAATGTTCAAACCAACAGGCCCATGTCATATACAGTAGGCTACATTTCTTAATAAATAACCTACTATAAAATACAAGCATTAACGTATGCTCTGTTTTTTGTTTTCACAAGCTTTGGAACAATGACTGTAAAAATTATAGTAGCTTTGGAGATGTAACATAAATTCCGCTCGGCTGTGTTCAAAATGACATCAATGTTTTCAAAGTGCACTGCGAAGGGAGCGCAATTGTAAACATGAAGATCGCTAAAACTTAACTGTAAAAATGCTTTGAATGCAAATTACACCTAAGAGTGATGACTTTAATGCTTTTTTAAAATAATAATTCCAAGTTCAAATGTTAGAATGTTCTAAACGAATAGGGCTTAGGGGGGATAACGGAGAATAGAACACAGCCAGGAACTATGTTTCTAACTACAGCTCCAGAGGTGTAGTTGCAAGTGCCCAAGTTTGCTACGCAGTTTGCGAATGTTGGTTGAAACGACGGATTTGGGAAACGTCAAATCAATGAATTATGTTTGTAACGACGGAACTTGCGACCTTAGTTGGCTAATGATTGTTTTCAGAAACGCGCCCCTGGTAAAAACCCTGCTTAGCTTCAACAGTCTTGGGCTACAGACTGATGTGACAAGTATACTCTATAATCAATATACAGTACTGTGCAAAAGTCTTAGGCCCCCAGTTACATTTGTTGTTTTAATGAGGGTATAATGACATTATATATTACTTCTCATACGTTTTATTAAAATACAACCAGAAAATACAGGTTCTAGTTGGATTTTTTGGCTCTGATTGCTTAAGAGTTAGAGAACAATGGAAGGAATGAAAAATACTGGAGTTTCTGTCTTGGTTTGATCTGCATTTCTGTCATGCTGTTGTCAATATTGCCTGAAATGATGGGATTGTGAACACTCAAAAGTTCAGACAGGTTTTAATTCATCATGTAATCCCTACTAGAAAGCACCTAGTTTGTAATAGTTAATGCTAATGCAAGGAAGTCATATTTGGAGAGAACAACAGCTGATGAAACAAAGACAGTCATGAAACGGCCTCCACAGAGTCCAGACCTGAATATTATATACAGTATGTATAGGCAATAAATAAAATATAGGTAACCTAGAAAAGACCCTGTACCTCTCTCCTGCTGTTTGCGGTTCTCAATGATTCCAGGTGTGTCCACAAAAGTGACCCTCTCCAGGAGCGAGTGGGGCATCTCAATGCCAACCAGCTTCTCCAAAAAGTTCTGGCCAAACTTCTCCAGCGGGGAGAAGGAGCGAGAGCTGTCAGCAGCCATGACGATACCCTCCACCGTGCGGATCTTCTCGCCATGCATGATGACGGTAAACTCTGAGGTAGTTGGCTCAGCACCTGGATTAACACGTAATGTTGTCAAACATTATTCTGAAAACCCCTCGGCAGATAGCACAGACCGCGGTTTACCTGTGTACAGCTGGTAAGGGGTGTCCAGCAGACCCAACAGGTAGTTGATCATGGAGGACTTGCCCACACTCCACGGTCCAAGAAACAGCACCATAGGTTTGGAGGTGATTTCTCCATCTGTTTTAGAGAGAGTTGAGGAAGAGTAAAGATTAGAATAAATAATTGTAAAAACAAATCTCAGACCAGAAGTATGAACCACAAGTGGAGTCATACTATTTAGAAAGCAAACAGAAATCACAATATGCATACATTCTTTAAGGACACTCCACTTTTTTGCAGTCCTCTAGAGTCAAACAGATGAGTTTCATCATCTTTGAATATATTCAACCCATTTCTGGGTCTGGCAGGAGCACTTTTAGCTTAGCTTAGCATAGATCATTGAATCAGATTAGACCATTAGCATCTCACTCAAAAATGACCACAGAGTTACGATAATTATCCTATTTAAGGCTTAAGTCTTCTGTAGTTTCTTTAGTCTGAAAGAAAATAAAAAGTTGCTATTTTCTAGGTCAATATGTCTAGGAACTAGGGCTGGGCAATATGACACAAAATGTAGTCTTGATAATTATTTTCCATATTGAATGATAATTATATATACATTTCTATATAAGTAATTGCTTCCAGATTTAAGAGTACCCCAACAATGATTGAAGCCACAAAAATTAGAGGGTCCATAAATGGCACAACATTTTCGGCTGATAAATTTTCAGTGGCTGAAAATTTGGTACTTCTCTATCAACACACTTTTATATTCCCACTGAGGAATATATCTGCTGTGTGATTGGCTCTTAGATCAATATAGAGTAAAAAAGTGCAAAGCTCATCATTGTTTTTTTTAAATAAATCGTGATTCGATATAATATTGTCTATCGTCCCAGCCCTACTAGGACTATACTCTAATTTTGGGCGTAATAATCAAGTAACTTTGTTGCTGTACCATGGCTGAAGCAGGCGCAATAAAATGACACAGCGCCTGAAAATCTGCTAACTTCCGTGGATTCCAGTTCAAAAAGAAATATGGTTCAGGATCTGCACCAGAGTGAATATATTCTGAATTACCTCTCGCAAATGTCTCCATGCTCTCAAGGCCTTTGCAAGCAGGTGGTTATATTAGTAAAAAAAAAGATGCGTAATATCTTTGCACCTGCTGGAGCCATGGTACAGCAGCAAAGTCTCTTGATTATTACGCCAGAATGAGAGTTCAGTTCCTAGACATATCAACCTAGAAAATAATAACTTTTCATTTTCTGCTGATAAATTATGTAACAACAAAGGAATAGGAAAGGAAAACCTTTTGAGCGAGATGCTAATGGTCTAATCGGATTCAATTATTTATGCTAAGCTAAGCTAAAAGTGCTTTCGCCAGATCTGGAGATTGGCTGAATTAATGCAAAAGTAATCTGGGGGAGTTGTAAAATGAGTCTATATCCAAAACAGTGTAGTGTTCATTTCAAAATAAAGGTTATTTATTGCTATCAATGGTTCAACATATAACCTTTAGCATCCATGTAACCTTCCCATTCCACAAAAACAGGAAAATGAGAAAAAAGGGTCTCAGGATTTTCTTTTCACGCGTTATTTTAAGAAGTTTTCACTGAAAGGTTCAATGGAGAAACTAAAATAGTTGTTCTATATGACATTGATGCACAAACCTTTATTTTAAACAATGAGATTTGAGATTAATGAGATGTTTAAATTTCTCAAATTATGTTGCAAAATAGTTTTGTTGTTGCTGATTCTTAATGTGTGTTGCTGGTTAACTGAGATACATGTGTTTAAACTTTTACCTCACCTTTGTATTTTTTTTCAACAACGTTAACAAAGCAAATGACCATCATCACACTGGGGTGCAAATTCATGGAAAAGTAAGTGTGCGCCGTGCGCAGCAGAAAAACGGCAAGCGTTAAGAGTGATGAATGCGCCATGCAGCATTGTTCGGTGTCAGCACCAGCATAAGTGCAAGTCAACCAAAATAAAAATCTCTGAATCCTTGTAAATGTACGAGTACAAGCTGTACATTGTCTGAACTTCAATCAAAATCTTCCCACTGGTTATTAATCAAATTTCACTTGCAGTCTTTAAAGATTTTATTGTAAAATGCAGAGTTGCTCAACTCTTCTTCGTTCTTTAAAGTTTGATCTTGCATGTGAATGTCATTTTTGATGAAAAAAAAAAAAAAAAAACTCAACTGTACAAATGAATAAACATGACCAAATGAATGAAATGAAGACGAGTTAATGCGATGACCAGTCACTTTTTTCCCCCAAGCTTTCGTTCACTCAAAAAAAATGTTGCTACTTGTTCAAACTACGCATTTAAACCAAGCTGAAACAACATAATTCTGGAGATTATTGTGGAAAACGTAGTTGTTTTATGTTCAATCTAATTAAATTAGATGTGTTAACTTAGTGGATTTGTGTCGAGGCAATATGAATGAATTGTATGGAACCCTGCATTTTTCACTGTTTGCTCTTCTGTTTAAATGAATGAAAATATTGTGTTATGAATGCACGATTGAAAGCAAAACTAAAGCATCATTTGTGATGTCAAGCCTGAGGACAGAGTAGGCATTCTTCATGAAGAGAAATTAATTTGTTTATTAGATTTCTATGAAGAACTCCGGAACAGTGCAAACAACAATCAGTCAAGGCCCTCCAGCTTTACAGCAGTGTGGATGACAAAGAGCCCAGACACAATAAAATCTCAATCTGATAGCCACCATTAAACCTTCAGACCCAGTATGTGACTCCTTACTCATAAAAACAATGGTTCTTTATTGGAATCAATGGTTCCATGAAGAACCTTTAGCGTCCATAGAATGCTTGCATTGCACAAAAGTTTGGGGTTCAAAAAAAGCTGTGTTTTGGATCATTGTCTTGCTGAAATGTCCAGCCTGGTTTCGTCATCATCATCATCATCATCATCCTGACAATGTAGATGTTGGACTGAAGCGGATGATATTCACTTGCAACGAGGAAGGGAAGAGAGTTGCTAAAGAACTACTGCAAGATTTCAGCCGCTGTCTGGGCTTTCCATGTCATTCCACGCCTTCCTTTCTTCATGTGTTCAATTCTTTTTCCAGCGTCCTTTCATTTTATTACACATAACCTCATTTCTAAATTAATTAGATTTGTTTTCTTTGCATATATGTATTTTTTTGGCTGTTACCAACATCTGGTGAAAATTTCAAGCCAACGACACCTTTAGAATATTTTCTGAAAATAAATGGTGACATGTTTAGTACTAATTTCCCCCACTGTAAATAGATTTTCTACCTAGTAATGTCAGGTTAAATAGATAAGTTTGAGCTAAATAATAATAATAATTCACTGCATAAAAAACATTATTCAAAGTGTAATTAGTAAACCTGCATTAGATCTACTCAATTGTATTACATAGCGTTTTTTGAGTTGGCACTAAATATATTTATTGGATGGAAAAACTGCCCTCAATTGAATTGAGTCTATCTAATGACTTTTTATTTATGTGTTCATTCTTTGCACAAGTACATAAGTACCAAAATTACAATAGCGAACATAAGGAATGTTTGTGTATACATGTCTAGTGTTAATTCACAAAGTGATATCGTCACCTACTGGCCTGGCATACAGAGATATTAGTTTTGTTTGAGAATCCATATAAACAGGGATGTACTGTATACAGTGAGTGTACCTGTGTGCATGCATCAATTTCATTATTCTTTCAAGGGCAGCGCATTCGAATGCTTTCTATACTGTTGATAGTAATAAAAAAATGCAGTTAGTCTATTTCAAAACAGCACCCGATATAAGAACTCATCCAGATGAGCATGCAGGACTGCGCATGCAACCAATACACCAAAAACACTTAAGTCAGATATACAGTTTTTGAATCAGACTGTGCTTAATACATATTGTCTTTATAGGCCTTATTGAAATGACACAATTTCTGTGTCATTTTTTTTTTATCAATAGTTTGTTTTTTTCAGCATTTCTAAGATAAATATGATCAGGACTTAAAAAAAATATATATATAAAAATTTATTCCTCATCAATCTCTTTTTCATTTGCAAGACTAAAGCCTTAAAGTTGAGGTTGGTAAAACTTTTTTATGATCAACAGAAGTCACTTATGCTCTCTAAGGCTGCATTTATTTGATTTTAAAAAAAGTAAGTAAAAGACATAACAAAATTTTATGTGTGTGTATATAT
>CAIGQQ010033184.1:60927-73293 GCA_903798035.1 Danio albolineatus
TATCTATCTATCTATCTATCTATCTATCTATCTATCTATCTATCGTTATATCTGTTGTTCTGTCTATCCATCCATCCATCCATCCATCCATCCATCTATCTAATTTATCCATCCATCTATAAATCTCTTTTCATCTATCCATTTCTATCTGTATTTCCATACATTCATCCACTCATTCTTCTATCTACTCATCCATCCATCTGTTTTTTCCATCCATTTATCTATTCATTAAATCTGTATGCTCGTCCATCCATCCATTCATCCATCCATCCATCCATCCATTCATCTATAAATTTGTCTTTTCATCCATCCATTTATTTGTTTCTGTTTTCTACTCATCAATCTAGCAATCCATCAACCTTATCCACTTATCCAATCTTTAAATCTATCCATCCACTCATTCGTTCATCTATCTACTCGTATATCCATCTGTTTTTCATTCCATTTATCCTAGGATTTATCCATTCATTAAAATCTATCTATCTATATGTTCATCTATCCATCCATTTATTAATCTGTATTTCCATGCAACCATTTCTTTTTATCTGTTTTCCATCCATCTAACTTATCCGTCATCTGTTTTTCCATCCATTCATCCAGCAATTTATCCATTAATCTGTTCATTAAACCAATTTATCTTTCTGTTCATCTATCCAGCCATCCAAATATAAATCTGTTTTTAATACATCCATTTCTTTCTATCTGTATTTTCATATATCCATCCACTCATCCTTCATCATATCCATCTATCTGTCTAGCAATCTTATCCAAGTATCTATTCATTATGTCTATCAATCCACCGATCTGTCCATCCATCTGCTCATCCATTAATCCATCCATCCATCTATAAATCTTTCTTTTCATCCATCCATTTCTTTCTATCTATTTTTCCATCCAACCCTCCATCCATCCCCGTTTTTCCATCCATTTATCCATTCATTAAATCTATCTATCTATATGCTCATCTATCCATCTCTATAAATCTTTTCATCCATCTATTTCATTTTATCTGATTTTCCATTGGCGGTTCATTCCGCTGTTGTGACCCCTGATAAATCAGGGACTAAACTGAAGAATTAATGTTTTTCCATTCATCTGCTCATCCATCAGTCTATTCACCTACCTTATCTCTCTATCCATTCATTAAATCTAGACATCCACCCATCTTATCCATCTAACTAATCATCCATCTGTTTTTCTGTCCATTCATCCATTGATTTATCAATTTATCTATTCATTAAATCCATGTATCTGCTCATTCATTTACCTATCCATCCATCTATAAATCTTTCTTTTGATTCATCCATTACTTTTTATCTGTTTTTCCATTAAACCATCCATCCATCCTTCCCTTTTCTATCTATCTATCTATCTATCTATCTATCTATCTATCTATCTATCTATCTATCTATCTATCTATCTGTCTGTCTGTCTGTCTGTCTGTCTGTCTGTCTGTCTGTCTATCTATCTATCTATCTGTCTATTCATTAAATATATTCATCTGTCCATCTATCTGCTCATCTATCTTATCCATACATCTGTTTTTCCATCCATTTATCCAAACAATCTATCCATTTGTCCATTCATTAAATCTGTCTATCTATATGCTCATCCTTCTATCTATTCATCTATAAATCTGCCTCTGCATCCAATTTCTTTCTATCTGTATTTCCATCCATCCATCCATCCATCTCCTCATTCATCCGTCTATCCATCAACCTTATCAATGTATCCATTCATTAAATTTCATCCACCAATTCATCTTATCCATCCATTTTTCCATCAATCTATCTATTAATCCATTCATTACATCTGTCTATCCATCTGTTCATCCATCCATCTATCTATAAATCTGCATTTTCATCGATGCATTTCTTTCAATCTGTATTTCCATACATCATTCATCTGTTTCCATCCGTTTTCCATCTATCCATTCAATCACTCTATGTATCCACCTGCTCATCCATCTATCTTATCCATCCGTTTGTTTTTCCATCCATTTATCCAAATGTTCTTTCAATTTATACGTTCATTAAATCTATCCATCCATCCATAAAAGCAAGTATCCAATGCTGTCGTGAGCAGAATTTTCCTGATACATCAGGGACTAAGCCGAAGGAACATGAATGAATGAATATTTTTCCATTCATCTGCTCATCCATCTACTTATCTAGACATCCACCTATCTTATCCATCCAACTTATCATCTGTTTTTCCGTCCGTTCATGCAAGAATTTATCATTAATTTATCTATTCATTAAATCCATCCATCTGCTCATTCATTTATCCATCCATCCATCCATCCATCCATCCATCTATCTATCTATAAATCTTTCTTTTCATCCATCCACTTCTTTCTATGTTTTGCATCCAACCCTCCATCCATCCATCCATCCACCCATCCATTAAACCTATCTATCTATCTATATGCACATTCATCCATCTATAAATCTTTTCATCCACCCATTTAGTTTTGTCTGTTTTTCCATTGGCGGTTCATTCCACTGTTGTGACCACTGATAAATCAAGGACTAAACTGAAGAAAAAAAAATGAATCCATCCGTCTATTCACATACCTTATCTCTCTATCCATTCATTAAATCTATACGTCCACCCATATTAACCATCTAACTAAATCATCCATCTGTTTTTCTGTCCATTTATCCAACGATTTATCCATTTATCCATTCATTATATCTATCTATCTGCTCATTTGTTTACCCATCCATCCATCCATCCGTCCATCTATAAATCTTTCTTTTAATTCATCCATTTCTTTCTGTTTGTTTTTCCATTCAACCATCCATCCTTTGCCTATCTATCGATCTATCCATCCATCCATCCATCCATCTATTAATTAAATATATTCATCTGTCCATCCATCTGCTCATCTATCTTATCCATACATCTGTTTTTCCATCCATTTATCCAAACAATCAATCCATTTTTCCATTCATTAAATCTGTCCATATGCATCTATCTGCCTTTGCATCCAATTTCTTTCTATCTGTATTTCCATCCATCCATCCATCCATCCTCTCATTCATCTGTCTGTCCATCAACCTTATCAATGTATCCATTCATTAAATTTCATCCACCAATTCATCGTATCCATCCATTTTTCCATTAATCTATCTATTAATCCATTAATTAAATCTGTCTATCCATCTGTTCCTCCATCCATCTATAAATCTGCATTTTCATCCATGCATTTCTTTCAATCTGTATTTCCATACATCATCCATCTGTTTCCATCCATCTGTTATAAATCTATCCATTCAATAACTCTATACATCCACCTGCTCATCCATCCATTTGTTTTTCCATCCATTTATCCAATATTCTTTCAATTTATCCGTTCATTAAATCCATCCATAAATCCATAAAAGCAAGTATCCAATGCTGTCGTGAGCAGAATTTTCCAACATCATGTCTAATACAACAACGTTACTTCACGTTTCCCAAGCTGCTCCTTTGTTATATATTGTTTAAATATACATTTCAGCCTCTGTAGACTTTACAGTGACTCGCCGCGGTCAGATTCTCCAGCGAAGCGCTTCACACATTTTTTTTTTCCTCCAGCTTGTTGAGGAAAGGCCATATTGTTGATCTCCAGCGCTGGAGAGGAGCGAGGAGCAGATGGTGCTCTCGGGCCTGTTGCGATGACACAACGCGCTGGTTAAAGCGTGCAAGTGCTCAGCCGACGGCAGCCAAGTCAAGCTGCTAAAAATACAGCGCTGTAATGTTGAGCTCAGCATGGAGCTAAAACAGCTAAAGGTTAGCGGCGAGGTGTGCAGTTTAAATGGGGGAACTGTGAACAATGTGGGGTTTCCGCTAATAACTGCTAATGTGCTGAAGAAGAAAAGGCCTCAGTTGGGGAACTTATACTCTACTCAAATAGGCAATATATTCAGATCAACTTATTAATGCTAAATTATACGTATACATTAATATAAAGTTTTGGCAATGGAAGATTATTTAAAACTGTGTCTGAAGAAAATATAAACAATGAATGAAGGAATAAATAAATAAATAAGTTTGCACAAGGTTAATAACCTATACTCACAATAATGTATCTAAAATTGTCTATATATATTTAACTATTGACTATATTTGCTATGAACTATTTTTATTATAATTTTACTATTTTTAAAATGATATACAATTAATATTTTTTCTAAAAATATAATTTGCAAACGTATAATTTTTATAACAAAAAATGTTATAAATTTTTTTCATTTTTATAAAAAAAGGTACTAATATATTACAAATATTTTTTTAAAAAAATAAATAAACAGCATAATAATGCAAAATAATAATAATAATAATAATAATAATAAAAACAAATTACATGATTTATTTTTAGAAAGAAAAAAATAAATAGTAAAAATTACTTAATTGTAATAAATGTGTTCTAATAATACCTAAATAGTTATATATATCAACATAATTCTGCTGTCAGTCACCAAGTTGAGTAGCCACCAGACACACTAGAGGGCACTCTACACATCACACAGGGTTCATACACATTTTTACTATTAAAATTTAATGACTTTTCCAGGACTTTTCAGGGACTTTCAAATAAATTGTCATGACCTAATCTTTCATGTAATGTCTACGTATGTGTGGTAAATAATAAGAAAACCGATGCATGTTCAAAGTTATTACACTATAACATGAAAAACATGCAGCATTTAAATAATTTAAATTAATCTTTATATCTATGTAAAAAGTTATTTAGATAATGTTTACACAGAATAATAATAATGAGAGCATGTGTTTGACCATGGACAGAAAAGAAGTAAAGACAACTAACCTATATTTAAGTATACAGATATCTGTTAAACTAATTTCCATGACTTTGTGGGTTTTTCAGGCCTGGAAAATGCCATGTCAAAATTCCATGACTTTTCCAGGTTTTTCATGGCCGTATGACCCTGATCACATCTGCCACTAAACAGGACTACAAATCCCAACATGCACTTCATTCGCACACCTGGCTTAAATTCCCCTTGATTGCAAACACACACAGCTAAAGGTGGTCAGAACAAATCAGATGGACTATAAACACAGCACGCGCACACACACGCACACACAGCACGCACACATCACAGTCTGGTTGACTAATAACCTGTAGCATTATGAAGTGTTAATCCTGTCTAGTCTTTCTGTTTTTTGATCCTTGCCTTGTTTTCCCGTTAGTGATTCTTTGCCGCCTGTATTGACCATTCGCCTGTTTTTAACTATGATCACGGATTACCTTTACGCTCCTGTTTGACGGTTGCCTGCAAACTGCACATGGATCCTCACATCTGTTGTCCAGCATCAACGGTTACAACTGCATTAGGATGCATTTAATATATAGCCACCAAAATCATACTCATTTTATACTGTAACGTTCTGACAATGGTAGATTATGAAAAAATAAAATAAAATAGTGTGATCTGAACCAATAGCGTAGTTTTGTTCTTGACATTGGTGGGGATCTTTTCAGACCATATTATTCACAGTCTATATCAGCCTGCTAAAGCGTTAGACTGTGCGTTAAAGCAGGGAAAAAGCACTATCATTAACGTTACTGTTTTGATGGACTCATTCGTTAGCGAACTTGAGTTTGTTACTTACACTTTTCTTTGAAAAAAGCTCATGTCCTCCTTATTCTTTTGTTGTTTTGCTGCCAGCATCTTTATTTGCATGTGTCACCCACCTCACACACCTTACTCTTGCACGGGAAAATTCTCCCGCAGTTTTGGCTCTGTTACATCTGAACGTAGCTACAGCCTCTCACATGACAGCAGTGATGGCACAGCCATATGTTTGGGGGCAGTATGACTCAACTAGAGAATGCGATTTAACCCTTTCTTCATGTCTGGGTTTATGTTAATAGTGCAATTTTTTTAAACTGAATTAAATTATTGGGGGGGACAAGACCCACGACGAGACGATCCCAAGGTTCCATAATCCTGGACCACGCTGTATGCTGAGCAGCTGTTTGATGCATGGCGGAGTAGCAAGCATGAGAATGATTCCTGTGACCCTCCAAGGACAAGACTAGCCTCGAGTTCTCCAGCCTCCGGCACCTAGACTGCAGCTCTGCACAAGACATCTGGCCATAGGAGAAATGGTTGTGCCCAACTGAGCCTGGTTTCTCTCGAGGTTTTTTTTTATTCTTCACTATTGCCAATTGGTGAAGTTTTTTCATCGCCGCTGTCGCCTCTAGCTCGCATAGTTCGGGACTTGTAGAGCTGCGCATCGATGGATTTGCTCTTGAGTGTTTGGACTCTCAGCAGTGAATATTAAACCACACTGAACTGAACTAAACTCCAACACTAAAAACTGGACTGACACTGTTTCAATTTACTATAACCTTCTATGTAAAGCTGCTTTGGCACAATCTACATTGTAAAAGCGCTATACAAATAAAGGTGAATTGAATTGAATTTTAATAGTCGGTGGATACTGGTGTGGACATGTTCCCTCAGCCCATACCCATTCTACGTCCCTAAACTAAACAATGAATGAACAAAAGAATGAGAAAATGAATGAATGAATAAATGAATATTATTATGTTATTGCTGACTGTATATTTTACATAAAAATAAATACAGCCTAATATATAGTCTAAATATAATAATAATTATAATAAAATTTATTAATAATAATAATAACATAAATTTTTATATAAAAGAAATATTTAATTAAAAAAGAAGAATATTAAATATTTAAAATATTTTCTTAAAGAAGGTAAAATGCCAGGTGTTAATATATAATAATAAAGACTCAAATAAATGATATATCAGCATATTAATGCATTATGAGGCATTAAATATATAGCCACCAAAATTACTTTAGTTTTAGAAATGTAAAGTTTTGGTAATTATAGGTATAGCCAAAAAGGTGGGATCGGAACAATCAATTAATACATAAATAGCAATGACTTTAGCTGCTTGTTCAAACTACTTATTTAAATAAGTTGAAACATCGCAATTCTTACGTTTTTCGCGGGTCAACTTAATTGTTTTATGTTCAATCCTCTTAAATTTGTAAAATAATTAAGTTAAATTAATTGAATTGTGTTGGGACAACATGAAGGATATGTGTGGAACCCAGCATTTTATACAGTGTATTATAAAGAGTTACACATGATTGATTGATTGATTGACTGATCAACAATATGGAAGCATTAAACTGGCATCATGGTGCTAATTACCAGCACATATACCAAACTCCCCAAATATCTGCCCAAACTGTCTTTACAAATTACATGAAGTATGAACTAATACAGCACCAACACCACTGCAATCATCTCCACCACAGTCAGGCACACTGTCCGTCTATGGGGGTTAACTTGAATTTTAACCATGCGTGCGCTGGAAGGACAAACGTGCCAGAAAGCAGCATCTGTCCTGGACGTCCAATGAGCCTGTCGCCTAGCAACAGAGGCTTTGGAAAAAACACAGCTGCTGCCGAGGCTCATCCTGCTGGAATGCCACTGGACGCTTACTGGGCAAACGCATGGAGGAAACATGGTCTAAAGACCCCCTGAAGGGCCTTGAAATGCGCAGCTTTGTTCGATGTTGGCCTTATTATTAAATCCACCAAGATTTCGGACACCACTACAAATGGCTGCTCTCTCAAATTGTGCAATATAGTGGCGATTTCGGATCTAGCCACAGTCTGTCTGTTCCTTTCTGCTTTACAAATACATGTGTGTGTGGACTACACGGGAGTTTGTATGGCATTCGCGAGATACTTCATTCACCGAAGGAAAGCATGCTTCATGAGTTCAGATGCAAAAACCTTTGAAATGTTCTTCTATTATGAGCATTTTTCTTAGTTTCTTGTGTTTACGTTCAGTTATTTCACTTTAGATGCAATGAAAATAACCAATTTGTTGCCATAAAAATAAAATTACTAAACCTAAACCAAATAGCATATGAAAAATGCTTGTTTTAGAAGAAAATTTCAGATGGCACGCAGTGGTTTTTGCATTTGAACTCTTCATTTACACTGTAGGGGAATCTTTAATCCCCTATTTATCTCCCTATTTATGTCCCATTTAACATAAAGATAATTTTAATTACAGTTACACTACCTTTTTTCAGAAATATGCTCATTTTACAACTCCCCAAAGCTAAACAACTGAGTTTTACCATTTTTGAGCCCAATCAGCCAATCTTCGTGTCTGGCGAGAGCACTTTTAGCTTAGCTTAGCATAGATTATTCAATCGGATTAGACCATTAGCCTCTCGCTCAAAACTGATAAGAGTTTTGATAGCTTTCTATTTAAAGCATGACTATTCTAGTTACCAAACACTCGGCAGAAAATGAAAAGATGCTATTTTCTAGACCTGCTCAACCATGTTCCTGGAGATCTACCTTCCTGCAGATTTCAGCTCCAACCCTGTTCAATCACACCTGAACTCATTAATTAGGACCTGAACAGTGCTTGATAATTAAAGGCAGGTGTGTTTGAATTGGAGCTGAAATCCTCAGGAGGGTAGATCTCCAGGAACAGGGTTGGGCACCCCTGTTCTTGACTGATAGGTCTAGGAAGTGTACTTTCCTCCCAGTGTTATTATCAAGGAACTTATTGACGTATAATGGTTTCAGCCAGATCTTAACGATGTAACTACAGAAGAGTCCGGCTTTAAACAGAAAAACTATCTAAACTCTTTAGCCATTTTTGAGTAAGACGCTAATGGTCTAATCTGATTCAATGATCTATGCTAAGCTAAGCTAAGGTAAAATTGTTCTCGCCTGGTAAAACTCAACCGTTTACCTTTAGGAGTGTTGCATAATGAGCCTATTTTCAAAAAAAATGGGGGTTGCTGCTTTAATTTTGAATGTATGAGTTGTTTGTGTACTGACTGCATGCGTGTGTGTGCAGCGAATTTTCATCTGACTCGTCATTGACTGGTGAATATACATGCAAACACAGTTTACGCATTGGTGATACTGGTTTTCCTCCCCTGATTGTTACGCTACGTTCACACCAGACGCTGATGAAGCGTAAAGCGTGAGTGATTTACACGTTAAGTCAATGCAAAGACGTGAATAGACATCCTGCGGGGCGAATGACACGATTCGTGCTAATGAAGCACCTTGAGTTGAGCTTTTTGCTCATTTGACGGCGAATCACTCGAGTTGGAAAATCTGAACTTTCTCAGACATTCGCACCGCATTAACCAATCATGAGCTTGCTCTTGTAGGGGCGTGATTATGATGTAGAGCCTGTTGTTGGTGTCGCGAGGGGAAATCCTCCTGCCGACACTGGACAGCCAAACTGGCTTCAATTCAGTCTGAAGCATTGCTGAAAGCCTCCATCATCAGTTTCTGGAGGAGTTGATGAACTCACAGAGCCGGGTGCACCTCTGGAAGGATCTAGTTGACTCAGACATGGCGGTGAATAAAAATATACGCTGTTTTTCAGCCTTCCTAAAACACATAAAGCACAGCTACTCTCTCAATAAAATCCATGTTAGCCGTTTAGCAATGACGGTAGAGTCATCGGGCAGACAGAAGCCCTGCTCATGACGCAAATCCACATCTATTGTGAAGCAAATTTAACCCGTGAATGAAGCGAGCAAACTTAGGCCCCGTTTACACTAATGTGTTTTCGTTTTAAAACGCACAAGTTTTGCTAAGGTTATGCCATCCGTCCACACTACGCCGGAGTTTTCGAGCCCCGAAAACGGAGCGTTTTGGAAACGCTGGAGAGGCTGTTTTCATTCTAAAACACTGCTGCTCAGTCTCAGTGTGGATGGAGAAAAACGGAGACATCTGAAAACGGAGGTGTGGCTGCTGAGATTCGCTACGTGATTGGGGCTTTCGGGTCATTGCTTATCCTTCCCTTATTCGTCAAACCCTTATCACATGACTATAAAGCCACCGGAAGACGGCAGACCAGCCTTCACTGTAAACAACAACATTGACACAGAAACGGGAGCGTTGTAGGCGCTATTGCGCAGTTAAACTCTGCCTTTTTTACTACAACAGCTGCATATATTCGCAAGAGGCAAGCTACTGTTCGAGCACACGCTAATCGCTCGCGTTTCAAGCGACGGAAGCCCTATTTAGAATGCCAATCGAGACACATGCGCCCTGTTTATACTTGAACGCGCATGCCCAGAGTGCGCGAATGGTCACATGATATACGTTTTCGCTGGAGTAGTGTGGACGGACTCATGTTCAGAAACGCTGGGTGAAACGCTAGTGTGGACGCGCATCGTTTTCATGCTAAAACGCCGTTTTAAAACTAAAACGCACTAGTGTAAAAGGGGGTTAAAATGTTCACTCGTCTATTTACATGCGAATAGATCGAGAGCCTGGTGTGAACACAGCATTACGACCAAGTTCACATCAACCTCGTGACACTATACTGTAGATTACTTTCTCATATATGCAGGGTACAGGTCAATTCAGATAGTCGAGAGCATTTGATTGGTCAGGAGATCTTATGAGATGCTAAAGTGCTCAGTGATGACATAAAACATAGATTTTTATCAATAGATACCACAACAACAACAACAAAAATTTTTGAATGCTTATTTCTTTGAATTTTGTCAGCTTTGGAGCACACTCGCTTATAGGTAATAAGCGAGATCTTACCATCTTATGAGATGCTAAAGTGCTCAGTGATGTCATAAAACATAGATTTTTATCAATAGATACCACAACAACATGTTTTGATTGCTTATTTCTTTGAATTTTGACAGTTTTGGAGCACACTTGCTCGGTTAGCGTAAAGACTTTTATTTTAGTATGTTTATGTACTTCCAACTGAAACGGAATATTAAGGAGGGGGCGGGGTTTATTTTTGCGCATAATTCCCTCATAGCAAACTAGCGGTAAGGGGGTGTGGCTAAGAAAATTGTGGCTGAAGATGTCAAACTGACACTATCAGAAGGATCGGCACTGCAAATGCGGAAGCAAATGCTCAGATTTTGATTGAAGATTACTAAAACAATTGGTATTTTCCAATGGATTAACTTAGCACAGATTATTCGTCCACCTAAAAAGGAACAATGAGCGCTAGCAAAATAAATGCTGATGTCACACGCACTTTAAGAAAAAAGAAAATGAGGCTTTGATTTCAGTGGGACTTTAATACCATCTGCTAACCTTACAAATGTTTATATAATAGCCTATTTAGGAAATCTCTCGTAAGGCTTGCTCAGTGTTTATGACAGCGATTCATTGCGTAAACACAGATGGAGGCTCTTGAAAAGCTGCAGGTGATTGTTTAGACCTCTGACAGAGCACTAAGCAATGAATACAAAAAAATGTGGCTCATTTTCTATCACAGAGATGAGCTAATACGGCTGGGCGGCTCGCAGGTTGGCTTTCCTTCGGCCCTGATCATGTTCTGCTGGCAGATGCGGGAGGTAAATTGAATTAATGTGAACATGATTAGGGAGGCGAGCCTTGAGCCCGTCTGAACCCGCAGGATTTACCGGCAGCTCAGGAGAGATGCACACAACCTTTACAGAGGGCCAGGGGATTTCCAGATGAACAACAGTGCTTTGGGGATTCGATGAATTTAATTACACAGCAGCTAAACTTTGCTGAATATCACCTAAAACTCTGGAGCAGCTCTTAAGGAAATTTTATGCTGCATAATTTTGCATTATTAATGGCATATATAGTCAAGGAGGCACATGAGATTACAAAGTGTATAATATAGCATAATATATATATATTTTTTAAATCATGGTTATAATTGTACTGAAATTTAATAATACACTGTAAAAAATGCTGGGTTCCACACAGTCGATTTGAGTTGGGACAACACAAAGGAAGTAAGTTAACACATTTTTAACACATTTAAGTGGGCTGAACCTTTAGATTTTTCAAACATTTCAAACATTCAAACCCATAGAATTGGGTTGTTTCAGTTGATTTTATTATAGTAGTTTGAACAAACAGCACATGTAATTTTTTGAGTGTAGATAAAATATATACTTATCATATGTGACCCTTGAAACCCTAGTTTTATACATCTCCTTAAAGTTGAAAATCTGGAATCTGAGAGATCAAAACAATTGAAATAAATTAAATTTGGAAAATTAAAAAATAAAAATACCCATAAAAAATAAACATACCTATGAAATACACATATAAAACCTATAGACAGACAGACAGATTGATAGATAGACAGGCAGACAAATAAATGGATGGAACAATAGAGAGACAGACAGACAGACAGACAGCCAGACAGACAGACAGACAGCCAGCCAGACAGACAGACAGACAGACAGATAGACAGATAGATAGATAGATGGATAGAACAATAGACAAATAAATGGACAGACAGACAGACGGACGGACGGACGGACGGACGGACGGACGGACGGACGGACGGAC
>CAIGQQ010033184.1:73303-115793 GCA_903798035.1 Danio albolineatus
GACGGACGGACGGACGGACGGACGGACGGACGGACGGACGGACGGACGGATGGATGGATAGATAGATGGATAGATAGATGGATAGAACAATAGACAAATAAATGGACAGACAGACACAGACAGACAGACAAATAGATAGATAGACAGACAGACAGACAGACAGATAGATGAGATAGATAGAACAATAGACAGACAGACAGACGGACGGACGGACGGACAAACGGACGGACGGACGGACGGATAGAACAATAGACAGACAGACAGACAGACAGACAGACAGACGGATAGATAGATGGATAGATAGATGGATAGAACAATAGACAGACAGACAGACAGACAGACAGATAGATAGATAGATAAATAAATGGATAGAACAATAGACAGACAGACAGACAGACAGACAGACAGACAGATAGATAAAAATAACAGACAGCCAGAAAGATAGAAAATTAGACAGACAGAGAGAGCATAAAATTATGACAGAAATAAACTATTAAATAATAAAAGTTGCATATATAATATATAATATTCATTCTTTTCTCTCTCTGTCTTTCCATATTTCGTGGCCAATCACCAAGAGACATGAATAGCAACAGGTGCCAAGGTTCTGGTCTCGCTTGGTGACAGAAATAGCTCCACAATGGGTCACGGCTCAAAAAGAAGCAGGGGAGGGGGCGGGGCTTCACTGGCCTTCATCTGTCAATCAGAGACGTGATTCTGAGCTTCCAAAATTAGCAGCTAACTAAGATTAAATAAGTCTCCAGCATAATTTGACACGCATCAATATAGATGAAAAATCAATGCAGAGTAAAGACAGCCTGTTCTCAAGTACTTTAACACAGAGGTTCTTGTGGGCTGTTTTTAGCTTGTAACTTCAAAGCTTTTATTAGCATGACACTAAATGGCAATGCTTTGTGTGACACATTTCTGAACCCGAGAAGCAGGATCATATCCGGGAGGTAAATCCACAGGGAATCATGGGTATCAGAGTTACGGACATCACATGGAGCTGGGGATTGAAAACATGACTCGTTTCTGTAAAGCCGCATCGCATTGGCCTTTTTATGGAATAAGCATTTGGCCGCCCGTCCCACAATTCCTAGCAGAGGGAAGTCCCTAAAGAGCAGGGGCTCCACATGCCTGCTGTACTACATTGCTGAAAGGCGGGGAGAGCCCTTACTCGCTGCGAGAACCCATATCAAGTGCACAGCCAACAGGGAGCACTTCCTCTACGGTTCATTTTCACATTGAAAGCTTCTTCGATAGTAATGATGGGTCCAGAAATAACTTTTAACAGCCTTGGAAGTGTTCTGAGGTACAAAGTTATGTATAATGGGAGAACACAAAACTCTATAGATGCTCAAAATGTTCATCAAACCAACAATAAAAAAGTAACACTTTACTACTGGCTAATTAGCTGCCTATTAATACGATATTGGCTGCTTATTAGTACTCATAAAACATGGTTTTATTGTACATCCCTAAACCTACCTGATTCCTAGGGCCAGACAGAATCTGCAGACATTTTTTCCTATTTCTGCTGAGGATTTAGTTAAAATCTGCGAATTTATGCTGAATTATTTTGGGAGTATCATAACTAAGACTTTAATATATTAAATAAAAAAAATAATACCTTTGTAACTTTTATTAGATGGATAGATAGATAGATGGATAGATGGATGGATGGATGGATGGATGGAGGGATGGATGGAGGGATGGATAGATAGATGGATAGATAAAAAGAAAATTAGACCGATAGACAGACAGATGGATGGATGGATGGATGGATGGATGGATGGATGGATGGATGGATAAAAAGAAAATTAGACAGACAGACAGACAGACAGAGATAGATAGATAGATAGATAGATAGATAGATAGATAGATAGATAGATAGATAGATAGATAGATAGATAGATAGATAGATAGATAGATAGATAGATAGATAGATAGATAGATAGGAGGATGATAGATAGATAGATAGATAGATAGATAGATAGATAGATAGATAGATAGATAGATAGATAGATAGATAGATAGATAGATAGATAGATAGATAGATAGATACAGAAAATGTTTACAATGCAAATCCAATGAGATCCACTTATTTCGTAAAGAAAGCAAGTCTCTCGTATAGTATATATCTACTAAAAGGCAGAAAATATTACTCTACAAACTGTATTGTAAATAAATCATATGGATATTTTCACATTAGTCAGTAATTATACTGCGATGAATTTAAAAACTGAATAAATATAATTGTATACACATTTACCCAAGTAAATAAACAGAATCAATGATGCGCTTAAAAAAATCTGCAGTATTCTGCATGCACAGATTCCGTGTGGGCCTCCTGATACCTAAACCCAACTTCATCTTTTCTAACTGTTAATAATAGGCTAATTACTTGTTTTACGAGGTAAAAAATGTTTTATATATAGCGGAGGGAAAACTCTAGATTTACTCTCGATTTATGTTCATCAACGCAAGAAAAAAAAAAATGACACTTAAGTTTAAGTACCAATTCTTACTATTAACTACCGATTTAATATCTGCCTGTTGTTAATATACTGGCTGTTTATTAGTACTTACAATGGATGATCTTTTTCTACATCCCTAAACCCAATACCTAAACCCAACTACTTCATCCATTCATTCATTCATTTTCCTTTAGCTTAAGGCTGATTTATACTTCTGCATCAATCGCACGCGTATGCTCCAGCACAGCCTGTGCAAGGTCGCACAGCCCTCGCTGTTGCCGTCGCCCTCGCGCAAAACAAAAGAAAACTTTTCTTCTGAACCTTCTTCACGGGAATCAACACGTGTAAACACTTGCTCCAATGGGTTCACGTGGCTTTCGGTCCCGCCCACGCTCGTCACCGCTACTAAGTCGACCAATCACAGAGCCAAAATCTCAAAAATGCAACTACACGTCGCAACGACACGTAGCGCAGGCTCTGTGATTGGTCGACTTGGTAGCGGTGACAAGCGTGGTCGGGACCGAAAGCCACGTGAACCTGTTGGAGCAAGTGTTTACACGTGTCGAGTCCGGTGATGGAGGAAGTATAAATGCACGACAACAGGCAAGGCATGCACTGTGGGTCACGCCAATCACTTGACGCAAAAGTATAAACCAGGCTTTAGTCCCTTTATTCATCAGGGGTCGCCACAGTGGAATGGTCCAACTACTTATCCAGCATAAGTTTTACACAGCGAAGGCCCTTCCAGCTGCAAACCAATACTGGGAAACACCCATACACTATGGCCAATTTAGTTTACTCAATTCACTTATATCACGTCTGTTGGACTATGGAAGAAACCGGAGCACTCTGAGGAAACCCACACGAACAAACTCCACACAGCTGGGACCAGCGACCTTCTTGCTGTTAGGCGACACTGAGCCACCATGTCGCCCCCAACTACTTCCTAACTAACTATTATTAAGCAGTTAATTGGGAGTTTATTGTGCTAAAAGTCTTAGTTAGTTGTTTGTTAATAGCACAAATTTGACCTTAAAATAAAGTGGGAGCAAACTAAATGTTATTTTAGGAACAGTCCTTTAGGAAAGGATCTTTTGAGGAATCAAAAGTGGTCCTTCATCCTTTATATAAATTATTTTTAAGACTGTTGGATTGACTGGGTTGGAATTGCATCAAAACCTGTGATCCAGCAACTTTAACCTACACTTTGGAGAAGTTATACTTTATAATGAACCAGATTTTGGATTATTTATCTCACCATGTCATTAAAGAACATATTAATAGGCAAAGAAAGGAAACTCGTCACCTGCCAGGCATTTTGATGTGGCTAAAAAGAAGGAAGGCGAGGAGGTCAAACAGATGCGAGGATCATAAGGTTGTAAAACCTTTCACCTTCTACAAAGCAACTGGACCTAGATCATGTTTTGATAAATGAAGCCAAGCGCCCTGTCAATCAACATTGCACGCTTCCTCTCAAAAAAAAATACCTACACCAATGAATAGTTCATCTTATAGGTTCAAAATAAATCGTATCCCACTCAAATAAACAGCTAACTGAGTCTATGATCACACTACACGCACTTTTGCATTGAAAGTTGTTTTTAAAATGTTTTCAAACGGCAGTGAGTGTTTTGCGTGTTGTTCATTCAGCCTGCGCTCCTCACATTAACCTCCTGCTAGGCCTCATGTTTTTGTCGTTTCACTCAGTGCAGTTGTAGTTGAAAAAGTGCACCTGACGTCATGCACTTCGGCACCAAGTGCACAGTGAATACAGTGCCGAGCAACATAAAGACCCAGCACACTGCTCTTTTTAATGCCAATAAACAGGCAGTGTGGTGCGCCTCGTGTTTTCACAACTGAAAAACCAACTGAAACCAACAAATCCAAATGAAAACTAAAAAGTAAAGACAATGATCAAAACTCAGGTAGGACAAAGACTTTTTACTGCATGAATTTTGTTTGTTTTTCCCAGAAGTTCTTGCAGGCTGTTTTTAGTTTGTATGCCTGCCTTCCCAGTTATATTTACATAAATAGCTGTCAACGCAAGATTCAAAAATCAGATGCAAAACTCCGAACCTTCACTCAAAAAAGTCGAAACCTTTACAGATAAAGATGCTGCTCTACATCATAAATAAGCACAAATACATTATCTTCAACCTACACAGCATTTGCTTATATTGATTAATTCAATATATCGTGATAATGAACATTCATAATAATGAAATTGTGGGTAGACACGGGACGCTAACCGTTTTCAAGGTATACCGCAGTTTGGAAAAGTCTAAATTTAAAAGTCTAAAAGCCGAAAATTTCTGCTTTCTCTACCCTTTTTCTGGAGGTATATGTAAGATTATTTTATTATTTATGTTTTTTTGTTTGTTTTTAGGACAACAGTATCTCCAGCAGAAACAATATCCAAAGATGCCATTTTAAATTGTAAGAAATGTGTGTTATTAAAACATAATGAAGACAGCAGAAGTCACTGATTCATTTGAATTATTTAGCCTGATGTTTACTGCTCCAAAATACTTTTAATGTTTCTCAAAATAAAATATATTGTGTTCAATGAAGAAAAAGGTTTTGTTTTTTAGCTAGATAATACATTTGAGAGCAGTTTTATCCAAGGTTATCATACTGTCAGAATCTAATGCTGCATTCACAAAAGACGCAGAAGTTGCATCAAGCGCGAGTAATTTACATGTTAAGTCAACGCAAAGGCATGAATAGGCATCCTGCGGCACGATACACGCAAATTGCGTGGCGAGAATGACGTCAATTGCACAGCGCGAAACGCACGAATGGCGTGGAGCAAATTGAACGTTTTGCGCGCTTAACACGCAAATAGCGCGAATCGCTCCAGTTCGAAAATCCGAACTTCAGCGGACTTTCACGCCACGTTAACCAATCAGGAGCTTGCTCTTGTGTGATTATGACGTAGTGCTTGTTGTTGGTGTCCTGGGGGAAAATCCTCCCGCCTACACTGACAACGGTTCATTAAACTGGGCTTGGCTCAGTCAGAAGCACAGCTTCCATCATCCAGGTTAAGTTTCTGGAGGAGTTTATGAGCTCAAAGAGCTCGGTGCACCTCTGAAATAATCTAGTGGACTCAGACACTGCTCCAAACGAATCAACGCTGTTTTGCAGCCTTCATAAAGCACATAAACACAGTTATTCTCTCTAAAAAATCCAAATTAGCCATTTTACAATAAAGCTACACTCACAAAGCCATCGACAGAAGCCCTGCCCATCACGCGAATCAGTGTCTGTTCTCAAGTGAGTTTGACGCGCAAATGAAGCGGATTTGTACACGCGAATGAAGCGAGTAAACTCAAATGTTCACATGTTTATTTACACGCGAATAGCGTCATTTCTCCGCACTTGCCGCGTCTGGTGTGAACACAGCATTATACCGCCCCATGCCTAATTGTGGGCACTTCAAAGTATTGTGAATAGTTATTTGTTATTAAAGAATGTTACGATTATTGTGTTGGCTGTAGTTGTTCATTATAATCACAAAACGATTAAAAACTTAGTAGACAATTTAGCTTTTTTTCCAAACATGAACAATTTAACTTTAACCTGGTTTACGACACTGAAAATTGTCTATTTAAAGGTCTTTTCTTTTATTAACTCTGTACATTTTAGGATCCATTTGTTAACAACAGTTAATAGAACGGAAGTCAATGTAACGACAACTACAATTTATTCATTTTAGGTGCCGTAAATTTCTTAGTTAATACCTAATAACTCAAATTCAAAGTCGAGATCGATTAATTTAACGGAGTTAATAATTAACAAAACTCTTAACGTAATAACTTTAATTGACTTGAACACAACTATAACATGGCTATTTCTCACTTTTAATTTAACGCATTATCTAATGTTTCTTGTTAGTACTAACATGATTTTATTCTACATCCCTAATCCCACCTGATACCTAAACCCAATATTTCTTTACTAACTATTATGAACAAGCTAATTTGTTGTTTTCCGAGGTAAAAGGTTTTGTATAGTGGGGGAAAAACTCTATAGATGCTTAAAATGTTCATCAAGCTAGGAACTAACTACTGGCTTATAAGCTGCCTATTAATACAATATCGGCTGCTTATTAATACTTAAAAAACATAATTTTATTCTACATTTCTAATCCCACCTGATACCTAAACCCAACTACTTCCTCACTAACTTAGTAATAAACCATTGTTGTTTTCCAAGGTAAAAAAGTTATATATAATGGGGGGGGACTATCGATTTTTAACACTTTAACAGGCGCCACGGTGGCGTAGTGAGTAGCACATTCACCTCACAGCAAGAAGGTCACTGGTTCGAGCCTCGGCTGGGTCAGTTGGCATTTCTGTGTAGAGTTTGCATGTTCTCCCCGTGGTTGCGTGGGTTTCCTCCGGGCTTCCTCGGTTTCCCCCACAGTCCAAAGATATGCGGTACAGGTGAATTGGGTAAGCTAAATTGTCCGTAGTGTATGTGTGTGAATGAGAATGTGTGGATGCTTCCCAGAGATGGGTTGCGGCTGAAAGGGCATCCGCTGCGTAAAACAAATGCTGGATAAGTTGGCGGATCATTCCGCTGTGGCAACCCCGGATTAATAAAGGGACTAAGCCGACAAGAAAATGAATGAATGAATGAATGAACACTTTAACACTAGTTAACACTTTATTTTAAGTACTAACCACTGGCTTATTACCTACCTATTAATACATACTGGCTGTTTATTATTACTTAAAATGTGTGACTCTACATCCCTAAACCCAAAACCTAAACCCAACAACTTTTTACTAACTATGAAAATTGTCTATTTAAAGGTCTCTTTATTGTTAACTCTGTACATTCAAGGCTCCATTTGTTAACAACAGTTAATTGAACTAAAGTCAATGTAACGACAACTACAAAAGCATTCATTAATTTTAGTTGCCTTAACTTTCTTACTTAATGCCTAATGACACATTGAAATCCAAAGTCGTGATCGATTTATTTAACAGAGTTAATAACTAACAAAACTCTTAACGTAATAACTTTAATTGACTTGAACACTACTATAATATTTCTCACTTTTAATTGAACGCATTAACTAATGTTTGCTAACGAGACTTTATCATAAACTTTTATTGTATTTTAACGTCCTTTTACAATTTAATTTGTTTAAAACCTTTAGTTACTTTGAACATTTACACACAAAATAAATAATATTTGCTGCTTGCTCAAACTATTTATTTAAATTGAGATGAAATGAGACAATTTTTAAGACAAAATTAATAGTTTTCTGTTCAGTCCACTTAAATTTGTAAAAACTAATGTGTTAATTTAATTCCTTCATGTTGTCACGGCAAAAATTTATTGTGTGGAACCTAGCATTATTTACAGTCTTTTCTGGTTATTGTGGTCTATTTTGCAGCAGTCAATATTGATGTAATACCGTATATTGTGATCAAAGTTTCAGCAATGAACCACAACAAGAACATTAGCTAGAGGCCTACTTTAACAATTAGACTGATATTTCATTTAGAAGCCTATATGCACCAGTTTCAACAATCATTCAACAATAAGACACATTTTAGCCCATTGGAAGCAACTGCACACTAAACGCAGCAGGACTGGTGCAGACCGCCCCTCCGCTGAGATAATGCATGGCCTTATATGGCCAGTGGCCGGGAATAAATAAATTGTGATTGTGTCAGGGTGACAGCAGCTGCACGCTGGATCCCAAAGACGAGCACGGACAGCAGGGGAGGGCAACAGAGGAAGAGGACGTTGGGATGGGGGAAATCTATAGTAGACAGTGTCCGGTTACAGGACAACTTCCAATCTTAGACACCTGACGGCAGCCTGGGCCCACGAAGGCCCAACGCCGGGCCAGACAGGAACCCAAGGACGGAGCAAGGGTAACTGCGGCTGCCAGAGAGCTTGGAAAAAAACATCCAAAGCTGGAACAACTAGACTCTTATAGCCTTGGGTTATAACACAACACTTTTAAGGTTAAGTTGTTGGATTTAGCCGACAATGGCAAATCGATTAAACCTAAAATGTGGAGCTAAAACTTCACATAGACACCAGCAGAACTCCCAATCAAACTGCATGAGATGTGTGCGAGCGATGCGTGTCAGCGGTTTGATTGACATCCCATGTGGTAACATTGAAGTTATAAAACATGCTGCCGGTAATCAAAACTTTGCAAGACGACCCGATTCCAATTGCTCTAGTTCATCACTGAAGGGCTAGCATTATGACCAAGGCTCTAGCGCTTTCCACGAGCTAACGCACCACGATGCTTCACGACAGCTGACACAATGCATGGACCAAATGCGTCTACTGTACAAAAATAAACCGCCATTCATTCATCTCACTCATTCGGAGCTTCTATGAACTTAAAACAGAATGTGTGTTGTAAATTGAACCTGCAAGCGATCTGTTTAGCATTAACGAAAAAGTTCAAACCTTTAGTTTCAAAACTTTCTTCCGTTGAACATAAAAGAAGATAGTTTGAAGAATGCTGAAAAACTGTAACCACTCATTTGTTTTTCCTACTATGGAAGTCCTTGTTCAGCTTTCTTTCCAAAAAAAATCTTCATTTGTGTTTGATAGAAGAAAGAAACTCCTGAAACCTTCTTCAAACTATCATCTTTTGTGTTCAACAGAGGAAAGATACTAGCACAGATTTGCAATTAAAAGAGTAAATGAGTACAAGATTATTGCGTGAACTACCCCTTTAAGGTTATTTTTTGTTAAACCGAACGTCCCAAGATAACTCATCCATGCCCAGAGTTATTATTGAGCACTGCGGGTGGGTTTAAATAGCTCAGCAGATGGTGGCACGGCCAATCTCCTGCTGGTGACCGTCACAGTTTTAAGGCACTGTTTTTCATTAGTGCCGCCATGCCTGCCTAATTCAAAAGGCCTATCCTGTCATAACCTTAACGTCCAATGCTTTCGATCATTGATTCAGTTTCCTGTAGAGTGTAAGAGTTTCCCCTTTCACACGGTAACTAAAACATTTCAAAACGCTACACATGGATTGGCTCTGCAGACATCTGGTCCACATTTCTGATCTACTGTAAATGGTGAAATGCTCTTACCTGCTGTGGCCAGTGCCAGCAGGGGCACAAAGACGCAGAGCGAGACTAAGACCTTCATGTTGGCTGCCAGGAGACCTCTGGTAGCTTCTCTGGCTATATATACCAGGCTGAGAAGGTCAGAGGGCGCCAGAAAGAAGGTGGTCTTTTAGATGGGGCTGTATGGAGGGGGCTGGTGCCGTAGGTGTCAGAACAGGGTGCACCCATAGCAGCTGACTGTCACTTTTAGCAGAGCCGTCACGGTCGTGACGTGAAATCAAGGGTGTTCGGACATCTCGTGCGCCCGGTTTGTACAAGAGTGGCTTGGTAGCCCAGCTGGTGTTGATTCTGGCAACTGAGGAAGAATGTTGTATGTATGTTTTACAAGGCAACACTATTTGTGACATGGCATTCATGACAAAGTTTAATCAAAACTGGATACCAGGGTGATTTTTCCTAATAAACCTGCAACTTCTATCCATTCATGATTCGAATTCACTATTTCTCATCAGTAACAATAAATTACTGAAATTACTGATTAGCTTTTTTGACATTATGTTTTTTTTTTGGAAATGTGCTCATTTAACAACGTTCCTGCAGTTAAACAGTTGAGTTTCAGCATTTTTGAATCTGTTTAGCTGATATCTGGGTCTGGTGGGAGGATTTTTAGCTTAGCTTAGCATAGATCATTGAATCAGATTAGACCATTAGCATCTCTTCCTATTTAAAGCTTGAATGTTCTGTAGTTAAATGAAAAGTTGCTATTTTCTATGCTGATATGTGTAACTAAACTTTGCCTTTTACCATACATCTGTTCAAGTTTGATCAAATCTGGTTACGAGGTTAATAATTCCCTTTAAAAAACGTATTTTCCTGATAAACCTGACACTTTATATATTTGTGATTCAAATTCACTATTTTTCATCAGCAACAACATATCAGGTGAATTATTGTTTAGCTTTTTTGACATTATATTCATTCATTCATTCATTTTCTTTTCGGCTTAGTCCCTTTTTTAATCCGGTGTCGCCACAGTGGAATGAACTGCCAACTTATCCAGCATTTGTATTACGCAGCGGATGCCCTTCCAGCTGCAACCCATCTCTGGGAAACATCCATACACACTCATTCACACTCATACACTATGGCCAATTTAGCTTATTCAATTCACCTATACCGCATGTCTTTGGACTTGTGGGGGAAACCGGAGCACCCGGAGGAAACCCACGCAACCACGGGGAGAACATGCAAACTCCACACAGAAATGCCATCTGACCCAGCCGAGGCTCGAACCAGCGACCTTCTTGCTGTGAGGCGAATGTGCTTCTCACTACGCCACGTGGCGCCTTTTTTGACATTTTGGTCATCTAGTTACCTCTGTGATTACGCATGGACGGATCAGAGTGATGTCTGTACAGTCGTAGCTGTTTCCGACAAAAACTCCAACGTGGTGCCGCATGCACTGTTCACTCGTGTCTCAAAAAATTTGGTGCACTGCACCCAAAGCGAACCTCCGCAATAGGTTTGGATGTTATTACTGTAATATGGTATACTGTGGTATCTAAAAATAGCAACGGTATCAGTTTCAATACCATTATACCGTCATAAAAAACTAGGGATGCACCGAATATTCGGCAACCGAAATTATTCGGCCGAAAATAGCCAAAAAAGCATAATAATAAGAATAAGTAAAAAGGCCGAATAAATTTTGCCGAACAATGACGTTTTTAATGACGCGATCAAATAGTAACCCGCGTATAGTGAAAGGCGCGCGCTTTATGCAGCTAACATGTCAGCAGTGTGGAAGCACTTTAAAGTGTCAGAGAAAGAGGCAAAAACGGCCGTTTGCAGACACTGTTCTGCTGAATTGTCCAGAGGGGATGTATCTGCAAAAACGTACAGCACTTTACTTGCAGCACTAAAGCGTCTTTTAAACAAATCGCAGAGTGAAAACAACCAAAAGTGCGCTCTTAGAAGCTGTCAGCGCACGATTTAGTCAGGCGAACCCCTGTACTGCATCGCGACTGTGCTTGATCCACGATATAAAGATCATTACATGGATGTGGGGAAAAAGCTGCGCACACGAGAAATGATCCAGGCCGAGTTGGACTTGGGAAAGTCGCTAGGTGATGGAGACGGTCAGGTGATGCACAGCGCAGGAGATGAAAACAGCGCAGAGAGTAAACGGGCTCGTACTACAGATGAGCCGCGCACAGTCTCGCTGTCTGACATGTTCAATGAGATCCTCCAAGAGAATATCCCATTTGCAAGACGGAGGACAAGCTCAACCGCTCAACAGGTAGATGGTTATCTCTAAGAAGTCCCCATCCCCAATAACCCTCTCGAATTTTGGAGGACCAATCAAGGCCGCTTTCCCGACCTGGCGCAGATGGCACGCTGGTAGGCTACTTCTATGGGAAATTAATTTAAGATTTTATTTATATTTTGAAATATGGTAACACTTTATAAGTAGTTTCTATTTTTAACATTAACTAACAATGAAAAGCACTTATTGAAAGCATGTATTAATCTTAATGTTAACATTTACTAATACAGTATTAAAATTAAGTATCACATTTTACATTTTTAAATTAAAAAGTATCAAAAGTGGTAGGCCTATTTGTTAAAATTGTTAATGCACTTATACTAACAAGAACCAGATATTTTTTATCATAGGCTATTCAAGAAGAGGGGCTTCAAAGATGGCCAAATAAATTTTTTTATTTTATTTTACTAATTTATTTATTTTAAGTTATATTGTGCTTTGTTTGTATATTATCTGCTGGAATGTTAAAAAATGTTCAGTGTTAAATAAATATTTTGAAATTGTATTTTTGTTATTTGATTTATTTCACTGAAAAGCAACACAAAATAGTAACAAGCTAATTTTTACTATCTAATTATTGTAATGGTGAAAAAATTGGCAAAATAAATGGAAAGAAATGCGAAACACCGCGTTCGGTATTCGGCCTTCGGCAAAGCATTTCATTATTATTCGGCTTCGGCTTCGGCCAAGAATTTCATTTCGGTGCATCCCTATAAAAAAAATGCACTCATACAGGAGACAAGGATTGAATATTGCATTTAATTTCATTCATTCATTCATTTTCTACCGCTTTTCTGGGCCCGAGCTCCTCCCAGGTGACAGAGTTCCTCAACCTCTGCATAAGCGTGCGACCTGCCACCCAGCGAAGGAAACTCATTTCGGCCGCTTGTATCCGAGATCTTATTCTTTCGGCAATGACCCAAAGCTCATGACCATAGGTGAGAGTAGGAACGTAGATTGACCGGTAAATTGAAAGCTTTGCCTTTCGACTCAGCTCCTTTTTTACCACAATGGACCAGTACGTCAACCGCATTACTGCTGCCGCTGCACCAATCCACTTGTCAATCTCACGTTTCATCCTTCCCTCACTCGTGAACAAAACCCCAAGATACTTGAACTCCTCCACCTGGGGTAAAGACTTTCCTCCAACCTGGAGACGGCAAACCACCTTTTTCCAGTGGAGCACCATGGCCTCGAACTTGGAAGTGCTGATTCTCATCCCTATCCACATATTTTATTTAATGCCTAAAAATGCATATGCGTGGTCGTCATCACAGAACAGCGTGGAGGAGAAAGAGAGAGGTGAGGAAAGATGGCGTGGGGACCTGGTCTTGAAATAGGACACAACTTGTGAAGTTTGCCAGTATTTCAGGTTTCGACCGAACGAGAAGGGAGAGGGGGTAAATGTGGACGAGGCAAACTGCAAATTGTGCAACAAAAAGGTATAAAAGGGGAAGTGTCCGTTGGAAAACCTGTACTGATGCAGTGACAAATTACTTAACAAAGGAAATATATTAAATAAAAATATAAATGATAAAAGTTGTTAATATTGTTGCGCATGTTATTTTGTGGTGGTTTCAGTATTAGTGTCTGGCATTCAGTTTCTGAATGGTTTGGGCACAAACCAACAGTTAAGTGACGCCGTCTGAGCCTTACGTGATTATTTATTTATTATTCACGGTAATACTGTATACCGGGGTAAAATAGGGAGGAGGTTTGACGATATTAAAAATTTGGAAACCACCCAAGCCTACTCCACAAGCACAGCGATGAGGTCACATTCGCCGCACACACTGAGTTCTATAACAGAAAGCTGATTGGCTATTGCATGTTAGTCTCATTTGTAGTTGTAATACCGCAAATTACATTTGGACTAGTGAAATAAAGGACTACAACACCAAGAAAAACAAACGACAACAAAAAAAGAATTTAAATGAGCATTAGATGTAGCGTTACATGGACATCGGAAAAACAAGAGCTTTGCAAAAATATTTAAGACCTAGAACAGTGCATTTTAGACTTTTTTAGGCATAAGATTCTGACGGTATGATAACCTTAGATAAAAATATTGCAGTTTCACGGTATGGCGGTATTGTGATTACTGCTCTAAAATATATTCTTTTTAAATGTCTGGCTAAAAAACAAAACCTTTTTCACCTTTGAACACAATATTTTTTATTTTGAGAAACATTTAAAATATTTTGGGGCAGTAAACATGTCAGGCTAAATAATTCAAGTGAATCATTGACTTCTGCGCTCTTCCTTTGTTTAAAAAACACAGATGTCTTTACAATTTACACCTAAAAAGCAAAAAAATAAAAAAAGTAAATAAAAAATCTTACACGTACCTTAGGAACGGTATAGCAGAAAATTTTGGCAGTATGAAAATCCTGACTTTTCCAAACCGCGGTATACCTTGAAAACGGTTATCATCCCATGCCTAGATTTTTTAAGGCCTAAAATTTGGATTTTTTAATTTAAGACTTTTTAAGACCCTGCGAAAGCCTGTGTGCATATACCCATAAAACAATCACAAGTAGCCTACAGTTAAGCTTGTTGGTCTTCATAACTGTAGCCTACAAAATGAACTTCTACATACCCTCATCAGGTCTGAGACGGTGCTGTTAATCGCTGGCAGTCATGCTGGGTAGGATTACAGCAGTCGACTGTCGGGAATAAGGTGTAAAAGTCAGCATCATCATCATTTCCTCGGAGAGCGGAGATTAATCCTTATCGTTACACAGCAGACACCGACTCGAGCGCTTCACGGCCTCATGAACTCTCCCTTCATTAATCTGTAAAAACGTACAAGCACAATCCGCCGGTGAAAAACAAAAGAGGAGCAAAACAGCAGGTGGTTGTTTCTGTTGTTTAGCCTGTTGTGAGTCTGCCGTTTAAAGACATTAAAAGCTAATGAACTGCAGGGCTCCTATGATTCCTCAGGCATGCTCATTGTAAACTTGGACTAGAAATATAGAGTATTTAAGTATTAGCTTCTAGCAACTCGACATCGACTTTATTCCACTTATGAACATAATTATCTGAGCTCGTCAGGGTTTTATATTCTGCCATTTACACAGCAAAGTTGCTAGGAAAAGTAATGAGGTACACTCACTGGCCGCTTTAATAGGTACACCTGTCTAACTGTTTGTTAACGCATATTTCTAATCAGCCAATCACATGGCAGCAACTCAATGCATTTACGCAAGTAGACATAGTCAAGACAGTCTGCTGCAGTTCAAACAGAGCATCAGAATGGGGAAGAAAGGTGATTTAAGTGACTTTGAAAGTGGCATGGTTGATGGTGCCAGTTGGGCTGATCTGAGTATTTCAGAAACTGCTGATCTACTGGTATTTTCACGAACAACTATCTCTAATACTTACAGAAAAAGAGAAAATAGTGGCAGTTCTGTTGGTGAGACTGCCTTGTTTCTTGAACATGACACTCAAATGGCCTCCTCAGTCACCAGATCTCAATCCAATGGAGCACCATAGGGATGTGGTGGAACGGGAGATTCGCATCATGGATAAGCGCCCGACGAATCTGCAGCAAACTGTGTGATGCTGTCATGTCAATATGGACCCAAATCTCAGAGGAATATTTCCAGTACCTTGCTGAATCTATGCCACAAAGGATTAAGGCACTTCTGAAGGCAAAAGGGGGTCCAACCCGGTACTAGTAAGGTGTACCTAATAAAGTGACCGGTAAGTGTGTGTTATTTTTAATTCAACTTAAATTGGACAGCTGAAGTAACTACTGTGGATTTTGACTTCAGTTTGCCTTTTAGTATGCGTCTGTTGAGATTTTTAACTCTTCTGAAAGTAATGGAAGATAACCTATGATTTGTTTCTGTATCAATATGTTTGTCAATTAAGCAGATCAGTGTTATCGTCATTTAAAGAACACAACTTTTTATTTAGGCTTAAAATAGGCTTATTTTCTCTGGTCTGGCAGGAGCACTTTTAGCTTAGCTTAGCATAAATAATTGAATCAGATTAGACCATTGGCAACTTGCTAATTTTTTTAAGTTTCAATTTTCCCATTTAAAGTTTGACTTCTGTAGTTTCATAATGTACTAAGACAGACAGAAAAAAGAAAATTTGCGGGCTAATTTCTCTTCTTTCTTTTTTTTTTTTGATTCGTTCAGCCATAAATTAGCACAAGTAATTTAATCGGATTGGACCATTAGCATCTTATTTCAGGTTTTTTTTAGCATGCATCTATTCAACTTTTTAAATAATTTGGAAATTTTGAGAGCAAAGTAAGATAACCTATGATTTGCTTACGTTTCAATATTTTTGTCGATTAAGCTGATCAGTGTTACCGTCATTAAAAGAACACAACTTTTTATTTAGGCTTAAAATAGGCTCATTTTCTAATTTTTCCTCAGGTCTGGCAGGTGCACTTTTAGCTTAGCTTAGCATAAATAATTCATTCGAATCAGACCATTAGCATCTTGGACATAAGGGACCAGATTTCGAGAAAAAATTGTTTTAATCCATTTAGCCAGTATTCAGGTCTGGCAGGAGCACTTTTAGCTTCATTCATTCATTCATTCATTCATTCATTTTCTTTTCGGCTTAGTCCCTTCATCAAATATAATTGTTTGAAAACACTGACAGAAACATTTTTTAGTAATTTTACAGTACTGTAAAAAAAATTTAAAAAAATAAAAACAAGCTTACACAAAAACCTTGGAAAGGGTCTCATTAATCGTGGTGAAAACTTTGACATTTGCAAGGAATTGCTATATATATATATACATTCATTCATTCATTCATTTTCTTTTCGGCTTAGTCCCTTTATTAATTCGGGGTCGCCACAGCGGAATGAACTGCCAACTTATCCGGCATTTGTTTTACACAGCGGATGCCCTTCCAGCCACAACCCATCTCTGGGAAACACATCCATACATTCTCATTCACACACATACACTATGGACAATTTAGCTTACCCAATTCACCTGTACCACATGTCTTTGGACTGTGGGGGAAACCGGAGCACCCGGAGGAAACCCACGCAACCACGGGGAGAACATGCAAACTCCACACAGAAATGCCAACTGGCCCAACCGGGACCTGCCCCAACCGGGGATCGAACCAGCGACCTTCTTGCTGTGAGGCGAACGTGCTACTCACGCGCCACCGTGGCGCCCTATATATATATTTATACATACATACACATACAAGTAATGATTTTTAGTTAACATTTTAAATAATAAGTGGTATCTGTATCGTAAAAAAAAATTAAGTAACGTTATCGGTGATATCGCCCATCGCTAGGATTCAGCATGTGTTTGCTAAAACATACGCATCAAATTTCACAATAAACACGAAACATTTACAAAAGATGTAACTAAACATACCTTACGCCTCTTCAGAGTGGAGATGAATAAATGTATAATCTGTAAATCTGGCATCTTGAGTCCTGAGTCCCGTTTGAACGTGCCTCGTGCTGTCATTGCCCAGTAACGCACGGTAAACAAATTGGCGCTCGCGTTTTCAAAATAAAAGTCCCACATACTAAGTGAAATGTACATGATAAAATAATAAAGGGAGGAGAATTATCATTGTTGTCTTACAAGAAAATGTTTTCAAACGCAGCCCGAGGTGTGTATATCTCTCAGAGCTTTTTTATTATCTCATAGCTTGATGAAGTGGCTGCTCTTCAGGCCCAAATTAGGCATACATGTAAATGCGGAGGGCATGGCCCCTGAGTCTCGTGACAATTTGTTTTGTCATCTGATTGGCCCGTTGTCCACCGTGGTTTGAGAACGAGTGGTGTCTGAGGCTCACAGTATGCCATTTCCATATGATCTTTTATTATTCTATGCCTTGGTATACCCAGATTATCATTATAAGGCACCTTTAAATTTTCAGTTGAGTTTTTTTAGAAGCTAAAACTAAATTTGAACAGTCCAAAAACAAATTAAATAAGGCAAATTAAAGTTTAGCTTATCAGATTACAAGACCAATACCAATAAATCCCGACACCTTAACTAACAAGACTGCTGAACAACGTAAAACTATTTTGCAACCCGTATCATCATTAGCGATTCACCATTGGAGACTAAAATGTTGTTTTAAGGGTCCAAAAAAGCTTGGTGACAGTTCTTAAGACATGTTTTCATAAGCAAAATGAGGTCAATTATTATTTAAAAAAACTTTTGTTGAATGACTGACTGCTGCTCATAAACAACAACCTCTTTAATCTTGATTATAGACTGAATGAGCTATAAGCACAGCTAGTGTTTTTCAGCCAACGGTAAACTTCCAGTGAAAGGTTTATCTGACTATTTTCAATATCATAAGGTTCCTTTTACAGCATCGACATCGTAATGTAACTAAAATACAATCAGTTAAATAAGTTGGTCTCGCATAAAATGAGATGATAGACCGTGTAACTGCTAGCACCGTCAGGGTTAACTCAGAAACTCCATTCAAAATACTGAGGTAAAATAAAAGTTAATATTTTAAAATGATGGCAAGGAAAAATGGAATTTAATCCAGTGCTTCTTGTCCTGTCTGATACCCACTATATATCTGATGTCTATTAGGCAGTGAAGATCACTTATTTTTGAAGAAAACAGATCTTAAACATGGTGTTTTTGTAATGAAAAGACAGAAGCTGTCGGGCTGGCTGGCTAGAAATTAAGTCCATGTGCATATACCCCATTTAACTTGAGCATCAAGGGAATCCTGACATGTTCTTCAAGCTCCTGGGGTTTAAGGATCTTCGCTCACGTCTGGCACACACCAGTAGTAAGAATAACCCAATGGAAATCTGAGCTCATCTTCCTATTTGTGAGGCTCCCAAATGCAATTCGAATGCCACAGCAACACGTCGCGCTTACATTTAAAAGTATTCCTCTGAAATAGGGATGGGCGGATCAATCCTGAAGTATCGATATTTTCAATACTGGGAATGTATCAAAAGTATCGATCTTTTCTGGGGGTTTCCTTACTAAGTAAAATATCTCAATAATTATAGCGCCACATATTATATAATTATTTACTTAAATAGGAACACGAATGGAAACTATACTATCCTTCCGCTGTATCTCCGCTAATGGGTCAGCGTTTGTACAGACACCACACTCACACACACACCCAGCGCAGGTTGTAAAACTTTGGCAGAATCCTTTAAGAAATCCGGTCATTATCCAGCCAACCAAGTGGGAATTATTTTAGAAAAAGTCAATATAGACAGCCAGTTTATATTAAGTTTTACCTGATATATGTTCATATAAACACACATATGCACACACTGTAAATATAATATGCTGAGGGGGAATCATTATATATGATTCTTTGTAATATTAATATGCCAAAGCTGAGGGGGAATTCTACTCTAAACTCTAATACACCGTAGCCCACTCAAGTGGCCCAACAAGACATTTTGATTTTTTTGTAGTTTAAATAGTTTTAAATAAACTTGTTTATCAAATAAAATACAATGTTTAGGTACACATAATAACTGGGAGAGATGTACTTTAATTAAACAAGGTTATATATATGGTGCCATGCATTTTTAGTTCTGTTATTTTAATAAATGTAAAAGGAATCATGTGTCTTTTGTTTAATTGAATAATAATAATGATGATTATAATAATAATTAAAGGTGATAACCATTTTTTAATCACTATAAAATATTTAATTAAAAGTATCGGTATCGATATCGACGATACTTGTCTTGAAATACTTGGTATCGGAAACAAAAATATTGGTATTGCCCATCCCTACTCTGAAATGTTAAAGTTGAAACAATTTGACATTAACCCTGGACCACAAAACCAGATTTATGTTTAGAAATAGCTAAATAAACACATTATGTGAGCCAAAAATATTGACTTTAACCTTAAAGGTGCAGTCGGTGATTGTCTTCAGAAACATTTTTTCTTGTGCTGGTTGAAAGTCTCTTCACATTTCCATAGTAGTAATTAAAGTTTAGAATCTAAATGTATTTATGTGCATATTTTAGTGTATTCTCTTTCCTAGGTGTTCTGTAAGCCGGCAACATATACATTAAAGGGAAAGCATGTTTATTTAGCTTTCAGATAATGCATATATCTCCAAAAACGAATACTTATGACTGTGTTTTGTGTGGCATTTGATAGAATGAGTATCGCAGGCAGTGTATACTGATGAAAAAAACAGCACAATACTCTAAGAAGTTGTAAAAAACAAAGTACAAACTTTATTATTCTGTTTTTACAAAGGCACAAGCCTCTTTTCCCCAGTTAAAAAAAAATACAATAGCTTCTCAACAACCAATTGGACTGACTGTCCCACATGAAGAAAAAAATATGACAAAAATAGAAACAAAAACGAAACAAAAATCAAGAGATGACAGACGATAAAAGAGGGAGAAGATGAGAGACAGGACAAAGTCTGGAGACTGCAGAGACGGCCAGAGGACGTGTGGTGTGTGTGTGTGTGTGTGTGTGTGCCAGGACAAAATGCTGAGGGTTAAACACAGCCGTGTGGTTCAAAAATCACAGCGAGAAGAGCTTCGGTCGAGGAGAGCATCTCTACGAAAACAAGAGTGGCTCCTCGTTGTACTACAGTAAGTGCTTCAGGTTCATAAAATCGTCCCCCATTCTCCCTCGACACACAACCCAACCTCTGATATGTCCTCAGGATTGCTTACAGTGATTTCTTCTGTGAGTAGAAAATACACAAAAAAAATAACACACCCTGTGGCTTCTGTAGAGAAAATGTTCAAGCGGGAGGACCAAAAAACCTTTCTCGCAAAAAAAGACAACCGTTTTACAGACCGAACATGGAAAACAAACAAAACACTCGTTTCTATGACCCAAGCAAACCATTATCCAAAGAGAAAAGCGTGACGAACAAACAACAAAACAGCCATTATTAGACTAGAACGTTCTTCTGAAAGCCAAATACGAATGACAACATCCACAGAGCCAGCGTGCTGACAGCACCTGATAAATCCAGAACGGGGAAAAAAAACACACACACAATCTGTCCAGCAGCAAAAAGATTCCCTGTAATAATTTGGAAAGGGATTAGGGACATGCACGCTTTCGAAGATTTCAGTCTGATGGGAATAAAAACAAGACACTTTCGACTATGGCCAAATCGTGCCGGCTGTATGACCGGCGACGCAACACAGAACAACAACAACAGACTTTTCTGGAATGTTTGGAAACGCAACTGGAGATGACGACAACTGTGGGGCGCTGTGTCTTACCGTTGCCGTCTGGCCTCGCTCTCTAGCGCCACCTTCAGGGCTAGTTTAAGGCAGGCCTCTGTGCCTCACCGCGCACAACGAAGCTGTGTTAAGGCAAGCCACTGGCACGGGATATATACACGCTCCGTCTCTCAATCCCACCAGGGGTGTGAGGAGCTCACAGTTTCGCATGGCTTATCCAAGAGATGTCCAGTCTTAAAGGCATAGTTCACCCAAAACTGAAAGTGTGTCGTCACGATACTGGAATTTCAGCACCAAACAGTACTGAAACAAAAAAATATAGATATTTAAGCTCATTATTAAACGGATGTTTTGCTATTGTGTTCAAACGCTCAACAGAAATGACTGTGATTGGCTGCGACGTTCATCGCTGTTCACTGAGTGCAAACACCGATACAGGAACACTGGATTGTTTTAAAGCCTGGTCTGTCAGGCTTTAATACGAGCTGATATACGAGTAAGCCGCTGATGGATCGACTGATCTACGCAGCTTTAAAACAATTAGCTGTGCTTTTGAAAATTAACTGCGTTTAAGAACGCATTCAAATATTAGCTGGAATTGGAGGTTTTTATAATTCCAGTACCGATTGGTACCGAAATTACAGTATCGTGACAACGCTACTATTTATTCTCTCTCAAGCACAGTAAAAGATATACTGAAGAAAGCTGAACACTCGTAAGCGTTAACATTCATCGTGGGAAAAACATATGTTCGTCAGTAGCTACTAGTTTCAGGAAGTCTTCCGAATACCTTTTGTGTTTAACGGAAGAAAGAAACTCTTGAATAAATGACATAATTTTCAGTTTTGGGGTGAACGATCGCTTTAAATCCCAGAGGAGCAACTCCTGCAGCATTTAGCACCAATCGTCTAACTTGGAGTTAAACTCTGCAGGACGGTGCACCTATTGGACTGGATCTCTAGCTTTTTTCCGGAGAGCCCAAGCAGTAATAGCACCACATCGTCATCCGTGTGATTATCTGCAGGGTGTACGAGTGTACAAGTCGTACGGCGAAAGTTATAGAGAAAACAAAACATTCAAAATGAGCGGAGTGAACTAGCGAGTGCATAGAGCGCAAGATTACAGGCCAGCCACTCCTTGGTGCAACCGTAAACATCACGAAATGCACAAATGTGCGTTTGACAGGACAAAACGGACAGGACAAAACGTCTGGGAGAAGGGCCGCAAAGTTCATTCCGAAGGGGGCGAGAACCAAAAGAGCTGCATAGGCTTATAATAGGGCCTTGACAACCCTGGTAGTGCTATTTCCACACTTTCTTTACAAAGAACAGAACTTTACGCTTCTGTTAGCAAGTGTGCTAACAAAAAAAAAAAATACAAATTTACTCGCAGGTAGACGTACCTGCCATTTAGCTTATTCCATTTGACACAGAGAACATGAGAAAAAAAAATCAGCCAGAATTATATTTAGGACAGGACTGGGGGGCGTTTACGGTGACGGAGGGAGTGCTTCACCTTGCACCAGTGTGCATACTGGGAACCCAGCCCAGTAAAGGCGAGCGACAATAAGTGCACAAAGTTCCCCCTCGTCTCTCTTTGCGTTATTTACAAAGTGTGCATGACACGAAGCCCCTCTAAGCCATGGCGGTCTTTATCCAGCTATCGGCGCCCGTCAGCAGATGGGAGCATGTCTGCGACCGAAAAAAAAAAAGAAAAACAAAAAGGTAACATTTCCTCTAAAGTTTTCGGAAGCCGTGGTGTGGAACAGGTTTCTGAAGTCTCATTGGCTCACAGTGATGCTTCAAGCCTCCCCAGAACAGAAAGAGAAATATGACGGGGCGGGGGAGCGGAGAGAGAAAGAGAGAGCCCGGGGCAAAGGGGTTGTTTTGAGAGATGAGACGTCTTGTAGCGCAAGGAACCGGAAGGGGAATCCTCCAATCAGAACACTCTAATGCCCTCTTATGGGCAGGATGTGAAAACAGGAAGTGAGAGGCCTGAAAGACCCATAGCAGATTCAGACAGCGATTTTCGTGATTCTCCTCACGAAAATCGCCTACCTAGGAGCGTGTGCTGGCGAAACTGAACACTATTTTAACGGATGAGTATGAGTAAGAGCTGTGTAATATGAATGTATTAACAAGAGACCAGAGTGCTATGGAGTACTGTGTGAGTATACATAAAAGCGTGCTCGTTCTGTCTGCGGCACATTTCCTGTAACATTTCCTTTTATTTAATCCCCTAAATGTTTTTTTTTTAATGTTTTTTTTAATCCTCCCAAGAAACCTTCAAGTCATTGAGTCTGTGAGTCCCGTATGCGAGAGTGAAGAAGACAGGAGAGGAGAGAGAAAGAGAGAGAGAGAGTATGTCTGCAGGAGGCCCTTCCCTACGGACCCCGCCGCCCCGCTGCGCACCCCCCTGTACACACGTGGAGGGCAGATATGAGGGCGGGGGCGAGCTGGGCAGTTAACAGTCCTCAGATCCTTCGTTATCGGAGGCGGTGTCGGAGTCGCCGGTGTCTGTCAGGACTCGGCCCGGGGTGACGATGACCGCACGGCGCTTTTCCTCCTCGGGCACTGCCAGCCGGTCCTGCGTGCCTTCAATGTGCTGAATAGCCTGCGAAAACAAACCAAGAAGCTGTTAGTGATGATCATTTTAAGCATTATTATGATGAGAGCTATTCATTATTTTAAAGGAAAACTCCACTTTTTATGCAAATAGAGTCATTTCACAGCTCTCCTAGAGTTAAACAACTGAGTTTTCCCATTTCTGAATCCATTCAGTCAATTTCTAGGTCTGGCGGGAGCACATTTAGCTTAGCTTAGCATAAATAATTGAATCTGATTAGACCATTAGCACCTCGCTAAATGACCAAAGAGTTTTGATCATTTTCTTGTAATGAAAGTGATATTACTGTCATTTAAATTGAAAGCTCCAATTTTTATGCTCATTTTACAGCTCTCCTAGAGTTAAATATTTTACCATATTTTAACCCATTAAGTCGATCTCTTAGACTGTTACAAGCACTTTTAGCTTAGCTTAGCACAAATCATTCATTCATTCATTCATTCATTCATTTTCTTGTCAGCTTAGTCTCTTTATTAATCTGGGGTCACCACAGCGGAATGAACCGCCAACTTATCCAGCATTTTTTTTACGCAGCGGATGCCCTTCCAGCCGCAACCCATCTCTGGGAAACATCCATACACACAAACACTCATACACTATGGACAATTTAGCTTGCCCAATTCACCTATACCACATGTCTTTGTGTGCGAAACCCACGCGAACATGGGGAGAACATGCAAACTCCACACAGAAACGCCAACTGACCCAGCCGGGGCTCGAACCAGCGACCTTCTTGCTGTGAGGCGAACATGCTACTCACTACGCCACCGCGGCGCCCTTAGCACAAATCATTGAATCAAATTAGACAATTAGCATTTCACTCAATGACCAAAGTTTTGAGAATTTCCCTATTTAAAGCTCGACTCTAGTTACATTGTGTGTGTGTCTGCAATGATTGCATCGCAGAATTAAATTATTTATTAAAGATTTAAAGATATTATATAAAAAAATAAAGTATTTATAAAAGGACGACCATGTTATTTTACATTTAAATGTTCAATTCCTGTACTAGAACACCGTTAGACTACCCAGAAAACCATAAAGCACTGTTTATGTCACTTTTATTTTTGCTCTGCTGTAATTTATCATGTTTTATGCAGACGCATTGCATAGACAAAGAATTGATCATCCAATCTATCTAAATTGATGGCATTTTTCTGGTGAAATTATACCAATAATAAATAATTTTTGATGAGTTACATATATATTCACACAGGCATTATTACGATGATTTGTCATTTATTTTAAGGGAACACTGCACTGTTTATGCAAATGGGCTCATTTTACAACTCTCCTAGAGTTAAATAGTCGACTTTAACCATATTTTAATCCATTAAGTCGATCTCTGAGACTGCTGGGAGCAATTTTAGCTTAGCATAGATCATTGAATTGGACCATTAGCATCTCACTCAGTGACCTAAGAGTTGTGATAATTTCCTATTATTTAAAGCTTGACTCAGTGGTTACATTGTGTGTGTGTATCTGCAATAGTCACATCGCAGGATTACATTATTTATTAAATGATTAAAGATTAAAAGATGTTAAATATTAAAAAATATATACATTTATAAAAGGATTAAAATGTTATTTTAAATTTGATCATTCAATTTCTGAACTTGAATGTTGTTAGACTATTTATTTCACTTGTATTTTTGCTTTGTCGTATTTAAATAGATTTATAATTTATTATATTTTATGCAGATCAGCTGCATAGACAAAGATTTGATCATCGCAGTCAACCTAACCTAATGAAATCTTTCCAAATAGGGCTAATCAAGTAATCTGCTGAAATTATACTCATATCGCAGTATATCAATCACACCAAAACAACATACTGCAATGTCAGATTTTTCCAATATCATGCAGAGCTAGCTGTTAGTCAGGAGAAATAACTTTTAACTAGTTATATTTCCTCAGGGGCATTATTGAGAAAAGTGATACTACCGTCATTTAACATGGCACACTTTTTATGCAAATGGTTGGGAGCAATTTTAGCTTAGCTTAGCATAGATCATTGAATTGGATTGGACCGTTAGCATCTCACTCAATGACCAAAGAGTTTTGATAATTTTCCTACTTAAAGCTTGACCCCTCTGTAGACTGATGAGATGGCAGATGTTTACTGTATGATGACAAATCACCAAAGACCTCAAACAATCACTAAATGCACTACTGTACGTTACAGAAACGCTATCAAAGTGTAATACTACTCGAGTACTTTTAAAAGTGCTACTTTTTTACTCATAATTTGAGTAATATCTACAATAGATACTTTAACCCGCACTACATTTTTGGGCAAGTATTGGTACTTGAGTATTACTCTTCAGTGCTTTTTCCACCACTGTCCTGGAGCGGTGCAGACGTGTGTCTTACCTGCACAATGGTGTCCAAGTTCTGTCGTGATGTGGATGCTGTGTTGATCACGGAGGCGGGGCACATGGTTACCACAGTGACATGATGGGGTGGCGGAGGCGGCGCTGGGGCTGGGACAATTACTGTGGCGTGTTGAGTGGGCGCAGGCGGCGTGGCAGGAGAAAACACCTATTGAGAAAACACAACACCAAAGGATGGTTACCAACAGCCAATCAAATCTTTACGCATGCAATCACTTTATATATGCTCTTATTCGGAATATGACGACTACCATAGGCCAGTGTTTCCCAACCCTGTTCCTGGAGGCACACCAACAGTACATATTTTGGATGTCTCCCTTTATGGCTTATTCATTTCAGGTTTGAGTCTCTTAGCGTTGATTCAGGTGTGTTTGATTAGGGAGAGGTTGAAAACGTGTACTGTTGGTGTGCCTTTGGGAACAGCGTTGGGAAACACTGCAATTGATTAGGTAATGTTTGGGGTCAGAAACATTTTCAAAAGTTTTTGTTCTGCTTTGAGGATACAATACATTGATCAAAACTACAGTAAAATAGAGAATCGTATAATACTTTTACATTAACAACTTAAAATAATACAAACATAAACATACAACAAAACCATCTGAACACACAAACAAATATTATTTACATTAGACTTATGTTTAATATTACAAAATCCACCCCAAAAATCCAAGCAAATGATTTAAAATCTAAATAGTTCTCCATTGTAAAATTATAAAACTTAATTTTGTGATTTATTTGAGTTATGCGACGCTTTGGAAATATTTATTGACATTTTGATGCTCAACATTTCTTAACAATGCTGAAAAATATCCGAATTCTTCATATTTTTGTGCAAACCATGATGCATCCTTTCAAAATTCCCTTTAAAGACGGTTTAAAAACACACATTTAAAACTGAAATCCCTTTAAACAAGTTTTAATGTGGTTTTAATTAATTTAATCTAAATAAAAAAAACATTAATTTAACAAAATGACCCTAAACATGATCAAAATGTAACGGTCCATTTCTCGAACGTCTTCGCTACACACATTAGAAATGAAAAAACCTATTCAAATGATTGAATGATTAAAGTAAAGTCTTACCCTACATTATTATTTGAATACTGCGTCACTTAAATTATGACCATTGAAGTGTTTTATAAAACTGGGTACGTTAAGGTGTCATTTCTCTCCTCACAGTTCATGCATTCAATACTAAGGAAACTTTCATTCTTTCATTCATTCTTCTTTAGGGGTCACCACAGCGAAATTAACCGCCAACATTTCCAGCATATGTTTTACGCAGAGGATGCCTTTCCAGCCGCAACCCAGTGCTGGGAAATACCCACACATTCTCACATTTACACACACACACTCCTACACTATGGACAATTACGTTCACCCAATTCACCTATAGCGCCTGTCTTTGGACTTGTGGGGGAAACCGGAGCACCCGGAGGAAACCCACGCAAACACGGGGAGAACGTGCAAACTCCACACAGAAATGCCAACTGACCCAACTGGGAGCCACCGTGCCGGCAAAAATTATTCAAATTAACAAATTGGTTTCAGTAGACCATGAATAACCCCAAAAGACATCAAAAGTCTTTCAGGAGCAATAATAATCAGACGTGATGAATATTAATGTACTTTTAGAAATACTAAGAGAAACTAACCTAAAACAGAGTGAACTCAAAAGAGCCACACATACTCTTCTGATACTAACGTCACATAAAAAAAAAAAAAACATATTTTCATGATGGATAATAAAATCACAAACCGAAAATGTACGTTTTAGTCCATTTTCATAATAGATATATAGATTATTTATAGCACAATCCTATTATTTAGGGTTTTTTTTTAGTTCTTTCGACTGAAAGTTGCTTGAATTAATTGAAACGTGTCCAAAAAGGTTGCTTGTGTGAATGCTGTTTGTTTCGCCTTATTTACATTTTTTAATAATTATAGGCTCAGCACTTTTAAGATGTATGCGTTAGTCTACTAACTATATCTTCACTATAATTCCATTAAGTTGCATGTTCAGTCTACTTAAATTTGCAGAAACATTTAAGTGAACTTAAAGGGGACCTATTATGCCCCTTTTTACAAGATGTCAAATAAGTCTCTGCTGTCCCTAGAGTGTGTGTGTGTGTGTGTGTGAAGTTTCAGCTAATAATGCCATACAAATAATGTTTTTATAACTCTTTGAAACTGACCCAAATTGTGGCATTTTGGTGACTGTCGCTTTAAATTCAAATGAGATTGTGCTCTTTTCAAAAGAGGGCGGAGCTACAGTGTCAGCATAGTGGCAGATTCAAAAACAAGACTAACGCCCTATGCTAATGAGGGGAAGATCGTCACGAGTGGGCGGGGCTTTCCCCTTTGATGACATACAAAGGGAGAATGTGAGTCAAAAAGGTGCATTCGACTTCATGCAGCGCTGCACAGATCGATCGAAATCTGTCTTAAAGTGGTGCATGCTGGTTAGAAATTTTGTCCGCCTTGACGCTGCGCCGACGCCACGTGACTATCACATGTGGCATCAAAGTACCACAACAGCGCTGCGAGATCAGACGATTCATTCAGCCGGTGCATCTTCTGAAGAGGAGCTGCAGGAGTTGCGATGACGACACCGATATTACACGATTGGCTGGATTCCCTGAATGACAACAACCACGTGCGTTTCACGTTTATTACTGGACAACCTCCGTCTCACAAACAATGAATTTTATGCCATCTCTATTCAGTACACTTCAAATATTTTACTGCAGTAGGCCAAATCATCTTTTTTGTTGAATAATTTGTATATAAAGGCTAGATTGTTTGAATGAGTTTGATTTTGACATTTTCATACAGACCCTTTACTGTATACAGCTCCATATATGATTTAAATTATATATTTTTTGCGAATAATCAAATATCAACTAAAGTCTTACAGACATGTAATATATTAGTCATCATTGACGGTAGGATAATGTTTTCTTTGAGATAAATAATACTTATAAAAGTATTTTAAATAATTACTATAAAATAGTTCTAAAATAATTTATACATTTACAAAATTGTTTAATCCTGTCAAGCTGTTTAAAAAATTAAAAGAAATGTAAAAGAAACATTAAGGCCAAATCCCAATTCTATTTTTGTACCCCTACCTATTCTCCTTCCCCCTTACAGCCGAGGGTTAAGGGGAAGGGCTTCAAAACTTACCCCTAAGAATTGGGACAGCACTTCAACACCTGCACACGTCATCATATGTCATCGCGATCTCTTGCTTCATATGAGATCAGACGATCGTGACTGCTGTAGTTATTCCAGTTGTGTTATTTTTTGGTATTTATCTTCAATGAAATCACTGAAGGCGTATATTATGTTATCATAAGGATCTAATGTGGCAATAAGATCGGAACTGTACTGTGTATTTACACAGTGGCCATATTTATCTATATAAACACACGAAAACAACATTAACATTATAGCAGACACTGTAAAAAGCTCATTCCCAGCCACTAGACATTAGTGTCATCGTGTGTCAGAATGTTGTGGAACTGCTGTACAGGAGTTATGATTATGGATTATAGATCGCCAAATTTAGTGTTTTTTTGTGTGTTTTTTTAAAAAGCATGACGGTAAAACACGAACGTGGTTATGAATATATTACAACATATGTTTGTTTGTTGTAAAAATGAATAATAATGACAAAAAAAAAAAAATACTCATTTGTAGATCTCCTTACCCCTCCGTTTGAAGTGTGGTCCTGAAAAATTTTCGTTCGAAGGGGTGTATACCCCTTGCCCTTAGCCCTACGCCTTCAAGCTAAAGAGAATTGTGACACCACTACCCCTCAACGTGAACGCGCAAAACAAGGTGTAGGGGTAAGGGGAAGGGCTAAGGGGTAGAATTGGGATTGGGCCTAAATGTACTGCTTTTTCTATGTAGCTCACTTATTTGGGGAATATTTTTGGATTAATGTGACTGGATTAACAAATAAATAATAAACCATTGATCTCGCCATGCGATTTGCCATCACGCAGCAAAATTCGAACCCCAAGGTGTGCGACCTGACAGCCTCGTTTGCAGCTCCTCGTTGATTGCCGGCTGCAGCCGTGGTTCAAGTCAAACGCACCTTGTGCTTCTGCAGATTGTTTTTATCATGTGTGATTATAAAAATTTATACATTTGTACCATTAGAAGCTGCTTATATTCACACAACTTATATTCTGCCAAACAACTGTGTTTAAACCCATTATAAAGGGATTTTTGCATAATAAGTCCCTTTTTAATCGGTTTGTGTTGGGGAAACATGAAAAAAAATGGTGCGGAACACAGCATTTTTTAATGTAAACTTCAATAACTTCTGATTTCATACAAAATAAAACCCAAATTAACATTAAAAAACTAGATTTCTCCATTTAATTTTTGATAAATAACTTCAAAACATCCCTCAAAGTGCTCAGACTCAGAGTATAAAAATGAATTAGCAAAGCAGAGATCTTCAAACTCTACTAATGCCCTCTAGTGGATCATCACAACAGATCAACACATGCATGATGCATTGCAAAACTAGTCTGTTATGAGAAAGCACTGGGTTAAGTGTTAGTGCAGGAGTGATGTATATATGAGAGCGAGTCTGACCAGCGGGCTGCGTGCAGGAGTGCTGGACTCTTTTCCCAGCTGTTCCTGTTGCTGCTGCTGCTGCTGAAGACGGAGCAGGGTTTGTGTCTGCACATGCTGTTCCTGGACCTGCTGTGCAATCACCTTTAGCTTTTCAGGGTACAAGTGAGCATCCAGTGAACGGATCTGACAGAAAGACACAATGAGTATGTTTTTACATGCACACCAATACGCTGAGAACTCACAAAAAGTTTCCTGAAATAAACCTGATGTGTTCCCCGTTTACATGCAAGCCATTAACATGCCAGGTCTGCAAAATGCAAGGGACAGTTCGCCCAAAAATGAAAAGTCAGTCATCGTTTACTTGTTCAAAAATATGAGTATTCCTATGAGTTGAGCTCAAAACAAGATTTTTGAAAAAAAAAAAAATAATAAAAATTGCTGGCACCAAATGACTTCCATAGTAGAAAATAAAATACTATGGAAGTCAATTTGTGCCAGCTACTAGCTTAAAATATATCTTATTTTGTGCTCAACAGAAGACAGAACCTCATAAAGGTTTAAAACCGCATGACAGAGAATAAAAGATGAGACAAATTTCATTTTTGGGTGAACTATACCTTTAATAAACTAGTTTATTTTGTTGTTGGTGATGCCAAAACCTATTTCTTGAGTGTGTGTCCTAGATAAAATGTTTCATTTGTCAGTTGTTTTGCTAAAGTAATGATTAAAAACAGAACAGCTTGTTTTTTTTTATTCATCTAAAGTTGATCGCTTTTCGCTTTAATTCTACTCTATTAGAACTATCTGTTTCAGGAAAGTGTCTGAGATCGCAGTATCCATTAACACTTTTTTGGACATTTGCTAATTTTACAACTACAGGTTAAATGGACTTTTCCTTTCAGGTGATCTCCAAATTTTAGCTTAGCTTAGCATAATTCACTGAATCGGATTGGACCATTAGCATTTGAAACAGGGTTTCTGCAGGTCTCGGTTAAATTTAAGACTTAAGAAATTTTTTAGACCATTATGAATGAAATTTTAGACCCACAAAGGGCTAAAGGCTAAGGAATTTTTCAAATGGCCCAGATGGAAAAGAGTTTATTTGCCCTATCAAAAAATTATTATAATTTTATATATTTACTAATACAATAACACATCAATAATAAAAAAAAATGTAAATTTTTGATTTTACCTCTTAGCAAAATATTTTAAATATCGTGTAAAAACAAGCAAGCTCTAGTGTGGTCATACACTTTCTTTCCCAACATAAACTTTCTTTAAAAAAAAAAAAAGTACAAATGTTTTATAAGTTTTAAAAACTATAAGACTATAACTAGTCTTAAAACTATATAACTATAAGACTATAGTTATTATAATATAGTTATATTATAACTATAACTATAAGACTATAAAACTATACGTTTCGATATTTTTCCAATTTAAAGCTTGACTCTTCTGTAGTTACATTGTGTACTAGCTCGATAGAGAATGATATGGTTAGCAACTATTCTTTTCATTCTGGTGTAATAATCAAGGGGGTCTTTGCTGCCGTACCATGGCAATAGCAGGCACAGTGATGTTAAGCTGTGCAGCGCCACCTTTTATCTCAGTGTTTTTCCATCAAGTACATCTAACGTCACCGCCAATGAAAAAAAGAACAGCTGGAGATTAAATAACGAAAAGCGTTTAGAAAAACGCTGATGATAAAAGTGAGCAAAAATCGTCCTGGTGTCTTTAAAAAATAAATAAATCAATCAATTATTTAGTTCAGCTTAAAATTAACTGCTTGAAAAAAACGTAACCACCACCCTTGCATACTGCTTTAATACTATTATTATTTATATTATTATTATTATTATTATTATTATTATAATACAGTTGTATTATTATCCCTCCTGTTTAATATTTATTATTTTTCAAATATTTCCCAAATGATGTTTAACAGTGCAAAGAATTTTTCACAGTATTTCCTATAATATTTTTTCTTCTGGAGAAAGTCTTATTTGTTTGATTTCGACTACAACAAAAGCAGTTTTTAATTTTTTTAAATACTATTTTAAGGTCAATATTATTAGCCTCAAGCAATATTTTTTTGATTCTCTACAATACAAACCATCGTTCAACAAGTACTCCCTAAATTATGCATTTATAATGATCAGTTTATGGATTATCCATTCAACACTTTACTCCAATAACAAAAAAACAAAAATGGTCTGCATGCTTATATGACCACACACAATTTTGGGTTTGATTATGCAAAAATCAGGTTATGGATGTACATGTAAACACACTCATTATGCAACAGTCAGCTCACATCGTGAGGAAAACTCTTTACACTTGTTTTGTGTGCCTAAGGATGTTTCTCTAGCGCGTTTCACAGGATAGCAGCAGAGATTGGGCTTTAATTTGCACATCAAGTGTGATGTTCAGAAACGACTGGCGCTCTCAGGGGAGCTGCACACCTTCTGTGATTCCTCATTAAAAATGCAAAGACTAAAGCGAGCTAATTTTAGCACGCAAACCGATGCAGCAGAAGAAAAAGTTTGATAACGGGTTTCACAGATGACGACTCCTCAGCGATGGGATGCCACGAACAGACTTACAACAGAAACTTTCAATGAAGCGTCTTTTATACATTAATACATTTGCAAATTTGGCAAAGATCTATTATGAATGAGAACAGGCTGTGCAATGGGTGATGGCATGCTGTAAAAAAGAATGACTTAAACAAGTTATTAAAAAAGTGGCCACACAGTGGCTCAGTGGTTAGCACTGCTGCCTCACAGCATGAAGCTCACTGGTTTGAGCCCCGATTGGGTCAGTTGGCATTTCTGTGTCGAGTTTGCATGTTCTCCTCTGGGTGCGCTGGTTTCCTCCAGTCCAAACACATGCGCTATAGGTGAATAAAGGCAATGTGTTTGTGTAAATGAGTGTGTATGGATGTTTCCCAGTACTGGGTTGCAGCTGTAAGGGTCTTTGCTGTGTAAAACATATGCTGCAATGGTTGGCGGTTCATTGTGCTGTGGTGACCCCTGATGAATAAAGGGACTAAGCCGAAGGAAAATGAACGAATGAATAATATAATAGTTAATATAATTAATGAGTTAATATAAGAGTTAATGAGAATTCTTTACAATTTATCCTGTCAATCATGACTCTGATAAATACACGAGCATTTAAGGTTTTTGTAGATCTTGCACACACACTAACATAGCCTTTAACTTTACATTTATGTCATTTTGTTTTTTTACAGAACAACCCCTTCCCCAACAGTTTAACCCCTTACAGATGAGGGAATAAAATAATAATAATAATAATAATAATAATAATAATAATAATAATAATAAAAATAATAATAATAATAATGATGATGATGATGATAATAATAGAGAATAATAATAATAATAATTATGAGAATAATAATAATGACAATAATAATAATAACAATAATAATAATAATAATAATAATGATGATGATAATAATAGAGAATAATAATAATAATTATTATTATTATGAGAATAATAATAATGATAATAATAATAATAATAATAATAATGTTAATGAATAACAACAACAATAATAATAATAATAATAGATAATAATAATAATAATAATAATTATGAGAATAATAATGACAATAATAATTATAACAATGATAATAATAATAACAATAATAATAATAATAATAATAATAATAATAACGATAATAATAATAATAATAATAATAATAATAATAATGAGAATAATAATAATAATTATGAGAATAATAATAATGACAATAATAATAACAATGATAATAATAATAATAATAATAACGATAATAATAATGATAAGAAGAATAATGAGAATAATAACAATAATAACAATAATGATGTTAATGAATAACAATAATAATAATAATAATAATAATTATTATTATTATTATAATAATAATAATAATAATTATGAGAATAATAATATTAATAATAATAATGATGATGATGGATGATGATAATGAATAACAATAATAATAATAATAGAGAATAATATTAATAATTATGAGAATAATAATGAGAATAATAATGAGAATAATAATAATAATAATAATAATGGTAATAATAATAATAATAACAACAATAATAATGAGAATAATAATAACAATAATAATGATGATGATGTTAATGAATAACAATAATAATAATAATAAGAAGAAGAATATTAATAATGATGATAATAATAATAATAATATTGATGATGATAATAATAATGAGAATAATAATGATGATGATGATGATAATAATAATAATAATAATAAGAAGAATATTAATAATAATAATAATAATGATAATAATGATGATAATAATGATGAAGATGATAATAATAATAATAATAATAATAATAATAATAATCATCATAATAATAATCATAATGAGAATATTAACGATAATAATAATAATAATAATAATAATAATAATGAGAATAATAATAATAATAATGATGATGATGAAAATATTAATGATAATAATAATAATAATGTGCCAGATCAGATTTCAGAAGTGCCGGATCCGGCTTGTTTCGGCACAAATTAAGCCCTGATGATACAAATGTATAACTTACAGTAAACTAATCCATTATAACTAATCCATAGAATCATAGATGTAATGTTATGGAAGCATCTGATTCTGCTTCTAATTGTTGTTCGACTTTATTTTTAACAGTAGACTTTTTCCACCCTTTTGGGCTAACAGCTGCTAACCTCAACCCGGATACCACATGACCAATCTAAAACAATTATATGCACTTCCATCAGATAACTGTTTTTAAAAGGTGAATGGGAAATTCACTGAGACATCACAATAACACAGCTGACATATTCAACCTACTACAGCCTAAATCTTTTTGTCCAAATTAATGAGGGAAGTATAATAGTAAGCCTCAATGTCTTCCAGGGTTTCCCACGAGAGGACATCACTTGGCGCAAGTCACATGCTTTCTCTATCAATGCTTTACAGATTGTCCAGATGTGTATATGCGTTTCCTACAACACAATATTTCTTATCATTATTATTTCTTATCACTTAAGACTTTTGAAATTTAACACATTTTAAGGGGTCATTCACACAGAATGCGCTTTTTTTCGATGTAAACACGAGCTTGACGGACATGTGTGATCATTACGCTTGCATCTTTTTTAGATGCCGTGTCAAGTTGGAAGATCTTCAACTTTCACACTGTCCATCACTGTGAGGTCTGAAAGCAGTGGACCGATCACAAGAGCTCAATGCGGGGAAACCGTTGTGAGCTTCTGTTTAGAATAGAAAGTTGGCATGACAACCGTTTTATTTACTGTTACATTATGAACAGTAGGGCGGGAAGAGAGTGAAGAGAGGGCGGGGTATAGTGTAGCTCCTCCCCCTTTGTGCCATCACAGCTCTGCCAGAGAGAGTGGTTGAGCTCAAGTGCATCAAATGAGAAGTGTCTTGAAAAGGGTGGGGCATGTCAGATACTAGAGAGCATTTGATTGGTCAGAAGATTTGATGAGACACTGTAGTATGACGCAACGTGAATAAAACTGTTGATCCATTTAGATAGAAGTGACAAACTACAAGCCTTACATGTTTGTATCAGGTTTATATCTCCTAAACGCAAATATTGTGACTGTTTTGGAGCGCACTAGCTTATAGATATCCCAAAAACACTGAAAAAAAACTTTAATTTCAAGGGACCTTTAAATATACTGTTAATAACAAACAGCAAATTTAATTCAAGCACTTGCAAGGACTCTTAATTAAGTACTTTCCAGGCCTTGAGTCTATACACTTTAAAGGAGTGTAATACGGTCACTAGTGTACCTGCTCTTCCAGCATCATGCGAACAGAGCGCTCTTTATCCAGCTGCTGTCGGAGCTCGATCATCTCTCTCCGCAGATCCTCCACCTTCTCTTCCTCCAGGATGTCTGGAGAGCCGATGCCCTCGTCCTTCTCTTCCGCGCGCCTCCTCTTCGGGGACGAGCCGCTGAACTCCTTCTGATGGCGGCAAGAGGATAGAAGCATTAGAGATTATGCAGAAACAGACGACATCTAACATGAGCATTAAAAATAGAGGACCAAATCACAATCTTTATGTAGCATTGATAATATTAAAGCACTACAGGATACGCAGAAAGAGTCAATATCTAACATGAGCTGTTAAAAAGAAATAAAAAAAAAGAAAGACCAAAACACAATCCTTGTGTTATGTTGATATTAAAACATTACAGGAAATGCAGAAACGAACGACATCTAATGTCAGAGAAGTAAAAAAAATAAAATCATGATTTAAATATCATGATTTATCTGTTGTTTTGATATTGAAATACCTGTATGTAGCGTTTGAGTTGGGTGTTTTGTTGCAGCAGCCGCGTCTTCTCCTGCTCCAGAGAAAAGATGTATTCGGCCGTCTGCTGTAAGATGGCAGCCTGAGAGAGAGAGAGGAGAGAGAGGAGAGAGAGAAGAGAGAGAGATCATATTACATCCATCTGAATGCGCTGACAATCTGACAGATGCTAAAAGTTCACTCGCGTTCATAAGTTTGGGATCAAAACACAACAAAAAAACAAAAACCAGTGACGAACTTACAAACGGACACACACAAAACCGAATTAAATTGGTGATTGTTAAAACCTCAAATTAGTGGTTTAATAACTTGCTTGTTAAAACTACTTAATTAAAATGAGCTCAAACATCACAATTCTTACGTTTCTTTGGAACAACTTAATTGTTTTATGTTTAAAATGTTTAAAACAACAAAGTTAATGTAATCGATTTGAGTTGGGACAACATGACAATTGTGTGGAATCCTGCATTTTTTACAGTGAATATACTGTTATTATAATTTATTATTATCGTTTTATCCTAAACTGTTGATTGTTAAAAATAGTTTTTTGTTTTTTTTTTGCTTTAATACACATCTGTTTAATTCAATTCAATTCAATTCACCTTTATTTGTATAGCGCTTTTACCACTGTAGAATGTGCCAAAGCAGCTTCACATAGAAGTTTTAGTTCAGTTCAGTGTGGTTTAATATGTTCATATGTAATATTTGTCATGCCAATAAAGCCGGTTTGAATTTGAATTTTGGATTGGTGCGTTCATTTGATATGCTTTGCTCGGCAAATGCATTAAAGTTCGGCAAACACTAGATAAAACACATAGAAATATTGAATATTATGCAATTGAAATCTTTAATTTACATTTAATTTTCTTAAATACTTGAGTTTAAAACATTAAACAACAAAACTGTTTTCAAAATTGATCATGAATGCTTATTATGGCGTTCAAATCATTTCTGACCAACAATCAGACACTGAAGACTAAATTTGACACTGAAGACTAAATTAAAAGGACGCTAAAAAACTCAGCCTTGAATCATTGGATTCAATTCCCCTTTGGAAAATAATAAGGGTAAATCATTTAAAATATAGTTTTACACAAAATAAATGTTGTTTCCTTGCTTGTTCAAATTGCTTATTTAAAATGGGCGGCTGAAACAACACAATTCTTACGTTTTTGGCACAACTTAATTGTTTTTTTTGTTCAATCCACTTAGATTAAGTGCACTTAATTGCTTCATGTTGTCCCAACACAAATTGCTTGTGTGGAAGGAAACCTGCATTTTTAAATTAAATTATTATTGTTATCTTTTCATCCTAAATTGTTGATTGTTAAATATACCGTTAATTATTGTTGCTTGTTTTTGCTTCACTACTGCTGCATCATTTGTTTAATAATGTTCTGTTTAATGTAAGATTTGTCATTAAGCAAGTTTAAATTAGAATTTTGGATTCGTGCATATTTTAATATTTGAATTTTTTTCTTCAGAAAATGCATTAAGTTTGTCAAACTTTGGATAAAACACTGAGATATTGGATAAGATGCAGAAAAACAGCTGTTCTTGGAAATCTTTATTTTACTTATTTATACTTAATAAAAAATTTTAACTTAAGAGTTAAAAATTAAACAGCAAAACAGTTTTCAAAGTTGAAAATAAATGCTTATTAGGCATCCAAATAATTTCTGAATAATTATTTGACACTGATGACCAATTAAAGGGTCAGTATGTAAGTTTGACATCCAGTGGTTGAACTAGGTATTGCATTCCTGGTTCTAAACACATGCAAGCGCAGGTTTGCCAGATTGACGACACCAACAGGACAGGAGCAAGCCTCAATATCGAACCTAAAGGTTGATGTTTTTTTGTCCCAACCAAAGCCTGAAATTTATATTTCAGAAAAGGCTTCTATTTCTTGCAGCATGAGAAAGCTGACAATGATCACCTCAGGTACACCTCACATGCTTTATTCAGTGTTAAAGGCCAGTTTTACATGGCATTTACTGCTATACTACTGAAAGCAGCAGCAGATAGTTCACCTCAGATCTTGAAAACAAAACAAACCGTTGGAAAATGCAACCAACACATATCACTGATTCAGCATCTACAGTTTAATATGTATTAATTAGATTATAAACCTTACAATTTCATTGGAGTGCAGTGAGTGCACAAGTCTGTGCTTCTGAATGGCTGTATTTAAATTTATATCGTTTTTCGTCTGGTGCAAACAGCCCGATTGCTCATCACTGCAAATCTTGTCACGTAGCGTGTTGTTAGGACACGGGGTTACAATATAACCTGCTCACCTAATGTTTACATTTGTAACATTTATATCATTTGCTAATAAATAACCTCGTGTTGAACTCTGAATCTGCGTCTCATTTCGCAGTCTGCTACTGTCCACCGGATGTCGCATTTCGGTCACATGCTTTTGAAAGCTTACTGACTGAATGAATGGATGAAATGCACAGTTTTTCATCAAGGCAACCCGGAGTCCTGAAGTATTATTGGCTAAACTGGCAGTGTACCTAACATACACAATAAGCTAAACAAAGCAGAATATTTGACTTCAGCATTGTTTTTCAGATAAACAAGAATGTTCACTTAGCATGTTTCCCAAATATCAGCAAACATATACAAGATTATGGTATTTTTATGCTTTAGAGGAGTAAAAAACTTACATACAGCACCTTTAAATGACAGTAAAAAAATTATTGGATTAAATTACACTTTAAAATATTATGAAGTTCCTTAAATTATCACGCTCGTTCAAACTACTTATTTAAAATGAGCTGAATCGACACCATTCTTGAGATTTTTGGGGGTTCAACTTAATTGTTCAAATACACTTAAATTAGTTAAGTCAACTTAATTGATTTGTGTTAGAACAACCTGAATGAATTGTGTGGAACCTTTTACAGTCTAGTAGCATATAATACTACAAATATATAATTTTTGTAACATTATTTCATAATATTTGTGTACCATAAAGATTTTTGATGCATGAGACCTGCTGAAATAACACTGTAACATAATACAGATCCCAAACTTTTAAATGGTAGTTTAGTTTAAATGGTAGCAAGTGAAAAAAAGTGTTAATTTCAGCCTGATCTTGAGAAAATGTAAGTATTTTACGTTTTGGCAGTTTAGTGGCTAATTCATACGAGTTCAGTCGTACGAAAATGTACGATTTTTAAAAAAAGAGGCGTGGCGCCCAATCCCACCCCTAAACACAACTGTGATTGGTTGATGAGCAAATCGTACTGAATTGTACGAATTACATTGTACAAATTCATACGAATTAGCCACTAAATAAAAAGTTACGAATTGCCGTGAGATAGCGTTGGTTCATTTACGTCTCAATTAACTTTGTGGTGTCATTTACTGCAATACCAAAGTTGGATTCAAATGTTGTAGTCGAGCTATCTAATACAAGACAATCTGTCGAGAATATTAGCCATGAATATTAACTTTAATTTCAGCCTGTTTCTCACAAGCGAATAAATAATTTAGGTTTAAGAGACTCAGACACACTTTATCGTTCACTGAAAGCCTGCTTTGTAAGCAAGGATGCAACAATTTTAGATTTTGGTTGTACAATTATAGGCTGAGAAATAATCATGGTTTCATGATTATTATGCATTAATTCATTTCAAAACACCACTAGTTTAGTAAATCAGATGAAAACTCCTTGTATTTTAAAGTGTTATTTATTGCTGCTCAGTAACCAAATACATCACAAAATGAAAAAAAACAAACAGTAGTCCGCTTCTCTTTGGATTTAAAAATAAGTGAAAAAAGTTTTTGACATTTAAACATCAGTAATAATTTTACCCTGAAAATCAATGACAGAACAATGAATATATATATATATATATATATATATATAAATAAATAAATAAATAGTATTTGTCTAACATACATCTAAGCTACATATTAGCTTAGCATTCATAAATGTTGTGATGTTTTCAACTGGGGGGCGCCTGAAAAGCACGAGCACGTTGCTCCCAATAAGTGCACACAAGCAACGCCTTCATTGGAAATAACAAACTTGACTGCGTAAACACACGATATGTGAATAGTCCTTAGTTAACAGCCTCTGCCATTGTTATTCCAGTGTGCGTGTGTGTTAGCCTCGACATACAAGCTCAGAAATATGAACTAGAGCACATTTAGCATAACTTTGTTTAGTTGCAGCTGTTACAGTGTTGAGAAGCCTTTACGATTAATTCAAGCGAGGTTAATAGTCAAATTTGTTTAAGCGTTGCATCCCTATTTGTAAGTGAATCATTTTAAAGAGCTAAATGCATTCAATCAATCGATTAATCAATCAACCAGGAGCAAAGAATGATTCTAAATGAATCATTTATGCATCAGACTGAACAGATTTGACTCAATTTCATTCAATTTCATCACACTAGAATCACAATTTAACTTCTTTACCCCAATCATGATTCAAGGATTCTTAATTATCCTTTAAATCCTCAAAAGATTCAAACCGCATTGATTCATAAACCCAAAAAAAGCTTCAGAATGTTTGGTCAACAGGTAACAGCATGTGTTTTTCTTTAGTGTGAGCTAAATATTTGGACCAACAGTGTGTTTTCCTGCAGCCGTCTGGACTCACCTTGCTGAGTTTTTCTCCGTCACTGTGCGGGATGAGTGTTTTCAGGGACTGGAAGCCGGCATTGATGCTCTGCATGCGCCGGCGCTCGTTACTGTTGGCGATTTCCCTCCGAATGCGCCGCTCCTGGTCCCGCGCCGTCTCTGGCGTCAGGGGAATGTTTGCTAAGCTGCAAAAATTAAACAAACATCGATGCGAATTAGTGCGCATTAAACCAGTCATATTAATGAATAGGTTATATTAAACAGAGATCCTATTATTATTATATTTTATGCATGCCTCAAGGACACTTTAAAGTTTTATGCATGCCTTGTCACTAAAGTTTCATTTGGCTGCGACTGTCAACTGCATACGAATATGGCGCTTTCACATCTAGAACCAGTCTCATTTGCCTAGTTAGCACGGTTCATCTAATCACAATCAGATCTGCGCCGTAACAATCGGTCCGAGAATAAGGTGGTCTCGGCTCGATTGAAACGAAGTCTGAGCGGATCGATTGTAGTGAGAAAGCAAAACGATCCAACAAACTAGCAGAGACGTCATCATTCCTACCGGCAAATGTGCGTTTCATGTAAAATACGAAAGAGAAAGCATGCTGAAATATTACCGTGTGCTGTTTATTCGTTAGGAACATCGCTTCATCTGTTATTTCTCTCGATAATTTAAGCCTATAATGCATAATTCAATTTTTTCAAATTTTTTTAATACATTAATTCAAGATTTTTACTAAACTTGACAACTGAAATGAGGCTATGTATGAGATAGTCTGACCTCTCTGATTTATCTTTGGCGAAGGATGTCTGTCGGTGTCAAAATTAAAGTGTACATTTTCGCTTATCTGTGTGTATATATATATATATA
>CAIGQQ010033184.1:134030-156554 GCA_903798035.1 Danio albolineatus
TAATAATAATAATAATAATAATAATAATAATAATAATAATAATAATATAAATAATAATAGTATTAAAGCAGTATGCAAGGGTGGTGGTTACGTTTTTTTTTAAGCAGTTAATTTTAATCAGAACTAAGCTGAACTAAATATTTATTTATTTATTTTTTTTTTAAAGACACCAGGACGATTTTTGCTCACTTTTATCATCAGCGTTTTTTTAAACGTTCTTCGTTATTTAATCTCCAGCTGTTCTTTTTTTCATTGGCGGTGACGTTAGATGTACTTGATGGAAAAACACTGAGATAAAAGGTGGCGCTGCACAGCTTAACATCATTGTGCCTGCTATTGCCATGGTACGGCAGCAAAGACCCCCTTGATTATTACACCAGAATGAGAGAATAGTTGCTAACCATATCATTCTCTATCGAGCTAGTACACAATGTAACTACAGAAGAGTCAAGCTTTAAATTGGAAAATTATCGAAACATATAGTTTTATAGTCTTAGTTATAGTTATATAGTTTTAAGACTAGTTATAGTCTTATAGTTTTTAAAACTTATAAAACATTTGTGCTTTTTTTATTTTTTTTATTTATTTATTTATTTATTTTTTTAAAGAAAGTTTATGTTGGGAAAAAAGTGTATGAACACACTCGAGCTTGCTTGTTTTTACACAATATTTAAAATATTTTGCTAAGAGATAAAATCAAAAATTTACATTTTTTATTATTTATTGTATTATTGTATTAGTAAATATATAAAATAATAATAATTTTTTGATAGGGCAAATAAACTCTTTTCCATCTGGGCCATTTGAAATTCCTTTAGCCCTTTGTGGGTCTAAAATTTCATTCATAATGGTCTAAAAATTTTCTTAAGTCTTAAATTTAACCGATACCTGCAGAAACCCCGTTTCAAATGCTAATGGTCCAATCCAATTCAGTGAATTATGCTAAGCTAAGCTAAACTTTGGAGATCACCTGAAAGGAAAAGTCCATTTAACCTGTAGTTGTAAAATGAGCAAATGTCCAAAAAAGTGTTCCTTTAATGGATACTGCGATCTCAGACACTTTCCTGAAACGGATAGTTCTAATAGAGTATAATTAAAGCGAAAGCGATCAACTTTAGATGGAAAAAAAAACAAGCTGTCCTGTTTTTAATCATTAATTTAGCAAGACAACTGACAAATGAAACATTTTATCTAGGACACACACACAAGAAATAGGGGTTGGCATCACCAACAACAAAATAAACTAGTTTATTAAAGGTATAGTTCACCCAAAAATGAAATTGGTCTCATTGTTTATGCTCCGTCATGCGGTTTTAAACCTTTATGAGGTTCTGTCTTCTGTTGAGCACAAAATAAGATATATTTTAAGCTAGTAGCTGGCACAAATTGACTTCCATAGTATTTTGTTTTCTACTATGGAAGTCATTTGGTGCCAGCATTTTTTTTTTTTTTTTTTTTTCAAAAATCTTGTTTTGAGCTCAACTCATAGGAATACTCATATTTTTGAACAAGTAAACGATGACTGACTTTTCATTTTTGGCCGAACTATCCCTTGCATTTTGCAGACCTGGCATGTTAATGGCTTGCATGTAAACGGGGAACACATCAGGTTTATTTCAGGAAACTTTTTGTGAGTTCTCAGCGTATTGGTGTGCATGTAAAAACATACTCATTGTGTCTTTCTGTCAGATCCGTTCACTGGATGCTCACTTGTACCCTGAAAAGCTAAAGGTGATTGCACAGCAGGTCCAGGAACAGCATGTGCAGACACAAACCCTGCTCCGTCTTCAGCAGCAGCAGCAACAGGAACAGCTGGGAAAAGAGTCCAGCACTCCTGCACGCAGCCCGCTGGTCAGACTCGCTCTCATATATATACATCACTCCTGCACTAACACTCAACCCAGTGCTTTCTCATAACAGACTAGTTTTGCAATGCATCATGCATGTGTTGATCTGTTGTGATGATCCACTAGAGGGCATTAGTAGAGTTTGAAGATCTCTGCTTTGCTAATTCATTTTTATACTCTGAGTCTGAGCACTTTGAGGGATGTATTTGAAGTTATTTATCAGAAATTAAATGGAGAAATCTAGTCTTTTTAATGTTAATTTGTGTCTTATTTTGTATGAAATCAGAAGTTATTGAAGTTTACATTTAAAAAATGATGGGTTCCGCACCATTTCTTTATGTTTCCCCAACACAAACCGATTAAAAGGCACTTATTATGCAAAAATCCTGTTTATAAGGGGTTTAAACACAGTTGTGTGGCAGCAGTGTTTGAATATAAGCAGTTTCTAATGGTACAAATGTATTAATTTTATTCTTTATAATCACACATGATAAAGACAGTCTGCAGAAACACTAGGTTCGTTTGACTTGAACCACGGCTGCAGCCGGCAGTCAATGAGATTAGCCGAGCGCAGGTGGGGGCGGAGCTGCAAACGAGGCTGTCAGGTCGCACACCTTGCGGCTCGAATTTTGCTGCGTGATGACAAATCACATGGCGAGACCAATGATTTACTATTTATTTGTTAATCTAGTCACATTAATGTACAAATATTCCACAAATAAGTGAGCTACACAGAAAAAGCAGTACATTTAGGCCCAATCCCAATTCTACCCCTTAGCCCTTCCCCTTACCCCTACCCCTTGTTTTGCGCGTTCATGTGAAGGGGTAGGGGTGTCCCAATTCTCTTTAGCTTGAAGGCGTAGGGCTATGGGCAAGGGGTATACACTCCTTCGAACAAAGATTTTTCAGGACCACACTTCAAATAGAGGGGTAAGGAGATCCACAAATTAGTTTTTTTTTTTTTTTGTCATTATTATTATTTTTTACGACAAACAAACATATGTTTTAATATATTCATAACCGCGTTCGTGTTTTACCGTCATGCTTTTTAAAAAAACACACAAAAAACACTAAATTTGGTGATCTATAATCCATAATCATAACTCCTGTACAGCAGTTCCATAACATTCTGACACACGATGACACTAATGTCTAGTGGCTGGGAATGCGCTTTTTACAGTGTCTGCTATAATGTTAATGTTGTTTTCGTGTGTTTACATAGATAAATATGGCCACTGTGTAAATACACAGTACAGTTCCGATCTTATCGCCACATTAGATCCTTATGATAACATAATATACGCCTTCAGTGATTTCATTGAAGATAAATACCAAAAAATAACACAACTGGAATAACTCCAGCAGTCGTGATCGTCTGATCTCATATGAAGCAAGAGATCCCGATGACATATGATGACGTGTGCAGGTGTTGAAGTGCTGTCCCAATTCTTAGGGGTAAGTTTTGAAGCCCTTCCCCTTAACCCTCGGCTGTAAGGGGGAAGGAGAATAGGTAGGGGTACAAAAATAGAATTGGGATTTGGCCTTAATGTTTCTTTTACATTTCTTTTAATTTTTTAAACAGCTTGACAGGATTAAACAATTTTGTAAATGTATAAATTATTTTAGAACTATTTTATAGTAATTATTTAAAATACTTTTATAAGTATTATTTATCTCAAAGAAAACATTATCCTACCGTCAATGATGACTAATATATTACATGTCTGTAAGACTTTAGTTGATATTTTAATTTAAATCATATATGGAGCTGTATACAGTAAAGGGTCTGTATGAAAATTTCAAAATAAAACTCATTCAAACAATCTAGCCTTAATATACAAATTATTCAACAAAAAATGATGATTTGGCCTACTGCAGTAAAATTTTTGAAGTGTACTGAATAGAGATGGCATGAAATTCATTGTTTGTGAGACGGAGGTTGTCCAGTAATAAATGTGAAACGCACGTGGTTGTTGTCATTCAGGGAATCCAGCCAATCGTGTAATATTGGTGTCGTCATCGCAACTCCTGCAGCCCCTCTTCAGAAGATGCACCGGCTGAATGAATCGTTTGATCTCGGTGCGCTGTTGCAGTACTTTGATGCCACATGTGATAGTCATGTGGTGTCGGCGCAGCGTCAAGGCGGACAAAATTTCTAACCAGCATGCACCACTTTAAGACAGATTTCGATCTATCTGTGCAGCGCTGCATGAAGTCGAATGCACCTTTTGATTGACATTCTCCCTTTGTACGTCATCAAAGGGGAAAGCCCCTCCCACTAGTGACGATCTCCGCCTCATTAGCATAGGGCGTTAGTCTTGTTTTTCAATCTGCCACTATCCTGACACAGGCATTTGTAGCTCCGCCCCTTCATTTGAAAAGAGCACTATCTCATTTAAATTTAAAGCGACAGTCAACAAAATGCCACAATTTGGATCAAACTCTAATAGGGTCTGTTTCAGAGAGTTATAAAACATTATTTGTGTGGTATTATGAGCTAAAATTTCACACACACAGACAGACTCTCAAGAGACATCAAAGACTTACGCCCCGTTTACACTAGTGCGTTTTCGTTTTAAAGCGCATAAGTTTTGCTTCGGTTACGCCATCCGTCCACACTATGCCAGAGTTTTCGAGCCGTTTTGGAAACGCTGGAGAGGCCGTTTTCATTCTAAAACGCTGCTGCTCCGTCTCAGTGTGGATGGAGGGAAACGGAGACATTTGAAAACGGAGGCGTGGCTGCTGAGATTCGCTACGTGATTGGGGCTTTTGGGTCATTGCGTATCCTTCCCTTATTCGTCAAGTGCACATGAATATAACGCCACCGGAAGACACCAGTCCAGCCTTCACTGTAAACACTGTATTTTCGATAGCCATGGATGTTTCATATTCATTTGTTACTTTAAGTAACAACTCGACCTCGTCGTCTGTCCACAAAAAGACCTCTCTTGCTTTCTTTACCATCGCGTTCATCGTTCAACCAGCGTTTGTTGACTAACAATAACCAAATGCAGAGCGAGACACATGCTTCCTGTTTATACTTGAACGCGCATGCCCAGAGTGCACGAATGGTCACGTGATATACTTTTTTGGTGGAGTAGTGTGGACGGATACATGTTCAGAAACGCTGGGTGAAACGCTAGTGTGGACGCGGATCGTTTTAATGCTAAAACGCCATTTTAAAACTAAAACACACTAGTGTAAACGGGGCCTTATTTGACATCTTGTAAAAAGGGGCATAGTTAGGTCCCCTTTAAGTTAACTTAAATGTTTTGCAAGTTTAAGTGGACTGAACATACAACTTAATGGAATTATAGTGAAGATATAGTTAGTAGACTAATGCAAAGTAAAAAAGTCTTAAAAGTGCTGAGCCTATAATTATTTAAAAAATGTAAATAGGGCGAAACAAACAGAGCACACACACAGGCCACCATATTGGACACGTTTCAATTCATTCAAGAAACTTTCAGTCAAAAGAACTGAAAAAAAAAAACTAAATAATAGGATTGTGCTATAAATAATCTATATATCTATTATGAAAATGGACTAAAATGTACATTTTAGGTTTGTGATTTTTTTCCATCATGAAAATATGTTTGGTGTTTTAATGTGACGTTAGTATCAGAAGAGTATGTGTGGCTCGTTTGAGTTCACTCTGTTTTAGGTTAGTGCCTCTTAGTATTCCTAAAAGTACATTAATATTCATCACATCTGAATTATTGCTCCTGAAAGACTTTTGATGTCTTTTGGGGTTATTTATGGTCTACTGAAACTAATTTGTTAATTTGAATAATTTTTGGCGGCACGGTGGCTCCCAGCTGGGTCAGTGTGCATTTCTGTGTGGAGTTTGCACGTTCTCCCCGTGTTTGCTCCGCGGGTGCTCCGGTTTCCCCCACAAATCCAAAGACATGCGCTATAGGTGAATTGGATGAACTTAGTTTTCCATAGTGTAGGAGTGTGTGTGTGAATGTGAGAATGTGTGGGTGTTTCCCAGCATTGGGTTGCGGCTGGAAAGGCATCCTCTGCGTAAAACATATGCTGGAAATGTTGGCGGTTAATTCCGCTGTGGTGACCCCTAAAGAAGAATGAATGAAAGAATGAAAGTTTCCTTTTTAGTATTGAATGCATGAACTGTGAGGAGAGAAATGACACCTTAACGTACCCAGTTTTATAAAACACTTCAATGATCATAATTTAAGTGACGCAGTATTCAAATAATAATGTAGGGTGAGACTTTACTTTAATCATTCAATCATTTGAATATGTTTTTTATTTCTAATGTGTGCGAAGACGTTCGAGAAATGGACCGTTACATTTTGATCATGTTTAGGGTCATTTTGTTAAATTAATGTTTTTTTTATTTAGATTAAATTAATTAAAACCACATTAAAACTTGTTTAAAGGGATTTCAGTTTTAAATGTGTGTTTTTAAACCGTCTTTAAAGGGAATTTTGAAAGGATGCATCATGGTTTGCACAAAAATATGAAGAATTCGGATATTTTTCAGCATTGTTAAGAAATGTTGAGCATCAAAATGTCAATAAATATTTCCAAAGCGTCGCATAACTCAAAATAAATCACAAAATCAAGTTTTATAATTTTACAATGGAGAACTATTTAGATTTTAAATCATTTGCTTGGATTTTTGGGGTGGATTTTGTAATATTAAACATAAAAGTCTAATGTAAATAATATTTGTTTGTGTGTTCAGATGGTTTTATTGTATTTGTTTATGTTTGTATTATTTTAAGTTGTTAATGTAAAAGTATTATAATATTCTCTATTTTACTGCAGTTTTGATCAATGTATTGTATCTAGGCAGAACAAAAACTTTTGAAAATCTTTGACTCCAAACATTACCTAATTAATTGCAGTGTTTCCCAACACTGTTCCCAAAGGCACACCAACAGTACACGTTTTCAACCTCTCCCTAATCAAACGCACCTAAATCAACTCCAAGAGCCTCCAAAACCTGAAATGAATGGGTCATAAAGGGAGACATCCAAAATATGTACTGTTGGTGTGCCTCCAGGAACAGGGTTGGGAAACACTGGCCTATGGTAGTGTAACTTTTGTTGTTGAATATTGCAGAATAAGAGCATGTATAAAGTGAATGCATGAAGATTTGATTGGCTGTTGGTAACCATCCTTTTGTGTTGTGTTTTCTCAACAGGTGTTTTCTCCTGCCACGCCGCCTGCGCCCACTCAACACGCCACAGTAATTGTCCCAGCCCCAGCGCCGCCTCCGCCACCCCATCATGTCACTGTGGTAACCATGTGCCCCGCCTCCGTGATCAACACAGCATCCACATCACGACAGAACTTGGACACCATTGTGCAGGTAAGACACACGTCTGCACCGCTCCAGGACAGTGGTGGAAAGAGCACTGAAGAATCATACTCGAATACCATTACTTGCCCAAAAATGTAGTGCGAGTTAAAGTATCTATTGTAGATATTACTCAAAGTATGAGTAAAAAAAGTAGCCCTTTTAAAAGTACTCGAGTAGTATTACACTTTGATAGCGTTTATGTAACGTACTGTAGTGCATTTAGTGATTGTTTGAGGTCTTTGGTGATTCGTCATCATACAGTAAACATCTGCCGTCTCATCAGTCTACAGAGGGGTCAAGCTTTAAGTAGGAAAATTATCAAAACTCTTTGGTCATTGAGTGAGATGCTAATGGTCCAATCCAAATCAATGATCTATGCTAAGCTAAGCTAAAATTGCTCCCAGCCATTTGCATAAAAAGTGTGCCATGTTAAATGACGGTAGTATCACTTTTCTCAATAATGCCCCTGAGGAAATATAACTAGTTAAGTTATTTCTCCTGACTAACAGCTAGCTCTGCATGATATTGGAAAAGTCTGACATTGCAATATTTTGTTTTGGTGTGGTATACTGCGATATGAATATAATTTCAGCAGATGACTTGATTAGCCCTATTTGGAAAGATTTCATTAGGTTAGGTTGACTGCGATGATCAAATCTTGTCTATGCAGTGGATCTGCATAAAATATAATAAATTATAAATCTATTTAAATACGGCAGAGCAAAAATACAAGTGAAATAAATAGTGCTTTATGGTTTTTCTGGGCAGTCTAACAATGTTCAAGTTCAGAAATTGAACGATCAAATTTAAAACAACATTTTAATCCTTTTATTAAATGTATATATTTTAAAATATTTAATATGTTTTAATCTTTAATAATTTAATAAATAATGTAATCCTACAATGTGACTATTGCAGATACACACACAATGTAACTACTTAGTCAAGCTTTAAATAATAGGAAATTATCAAAACTCTTTGATCACTGAGTGAGATGCTAATGGTCCAATCCAATTCAATGATCTATGCTAAGCTAAGCTAAAATTGCTCCCAACAATCACAGAGATCGACTTTATGGATTAAAAAATGGTTAAAATCGACTATTGAACTGTAGGAGAGTTGTAAAATGAGCCCATTTGCATAAAAAGTGCAGTGTTCTCTTAAAATAAATGACAAATCATCGTAATAATGCCTGTGTGAATATATATGTAACTCATCAAAAAATATTTATTATTGGTATAATTTCACCAGAAAAATGCCATCAATTTAGATAGATTGGATGATCAATTCTTTGTCTATGCAATGCGTCTGCATAAAACATGATAAATTACAGCAGAGCAAAAATAAAAGTGAAATAGACAATGCTTTATGGTTTTCTGGGTAGTCTAACAGTGTTCCAGTACAGAAATTGAACATTCAAATGTAAAATATCATGGTCGTTCTTTTATAAATGCTTTATTTTTTTTTTATATAATATCTTTATCTTTAAATCTCTAATAAATAATTTAATTCTGCGACGTGATCATTGCAGACACACACATACAATGTAACTACAGAGTCGAGCTTTAAATTCTCAAAACTTTGGTCATTGAGTGAGATGCTAATGGTCTAATCCGATTCAATGATTTGTGCTAAGCTAAGCTAAAAGAGCTTCTAACAGTCCCAGAGATCAACTCAATGGATTAAAAGATGATAAAACTCAACTATTTAACTCAAGGAGAGTTGTAAAATGAGCCCATTTGCATACAAATTGGAGCTTTCAATTTAAATGACAGTAATATCACTTTCATAACAGGAAAATTATCAAACCTCTTTGGTCATTGAACGAGATGCTAATGGTCTAATCTGATTCAATGATTTATGCTAAGCTAAGCTAAATGTGCTCCCGCCAGACCCAGAAGTTGACTGAATGGATTCAAAAATGGGAAAACTGTTTAACTCTAGGAGAGCTGTGAAATTACTCTATTTGCATAAAAAGTGGAGCGTTCCTTTCAAATAAAATGAATATCACTCATCGTAATCACTCATCGTTTAAAGTTATCATCACTAACAGCTTCTCGGTTTGTTTTCGCAGGCTATTCAGCACATTGAAGGCACGCAGGACCGGCTGGCAGTGCCCGAGGAGGAAAAGCGCCGTGCGGTCATCGTCACCCCGGGCCGAGTCCTGACAGACACCGGCGACTCCGACACCGCCTCCGATAACGAAGGATCTGAGGACTGTTAACTGCCCCGCTCGCCCCCGCCCTCATATCTGCCCTCCACGTGTGTACAGGGGGGTGCGCAGCAGGGCGGCGGGGTCCGTAGGGAAGGGCCTCCTGCAGACATACTCTCTCTCTTTCTCTCTCCTCTCCTGTCTTCTTCACTCTCGCATACGGGACTCACAGACTCAATGACTTGAAGGTTTCTTGGGAGGATTAAAAAAAAACATTTAAAAAAAAACATTGAGGGGATTAAATAAAAGGAAATGTTACAGGAAATGTGCCGCAGACAGAACGAGCACGCTTTTATGTATACTCACACAGTACTCCATAGCACTCTGGTCTCTTGTTAATACATTCATATTACACAGCTCTTATTCATACTCATCCGTTAAAATAGTGTTCAGTTTCGCCAGCACACGCTCCTAGGTAGGCGATTTTCATGAGGAGAATCATGAAAATTGCTGTCTGAATCTGCTATGGGTCTTCCAGGCCTCTCACTTCCTGTTTTCACATCCTGCCCATAAGAGGGCATTAGAGTGTTCTGATTGGAGGATTCCCCTTCCTGTTCCTTGCGCTACAAGACGTCTCATCTCTCAAAACAACCCCTTTGCCCCGGGCTCTCTCTCTCTCTGCTCCCCCGCCCCGTCATATTTCTCTTTCTGTTCTGGGGAGGCTTGAAGCATCACTGTGAGCCAATGAGACTTCAGAAACCTGTTCCACACCACGGCTTCCGCAAACTTTAGAGGAAATGTTACCTTTTTGTTTTTCTTTTTTTTTTCGGTCGCAGACGTGCTCCCATCTGCTGACGGGCGCCGATAGCTGGATAAAGACCGCCATGGCTTAGAGGGGCTTCGTGTCACGCACACTTTGTAAATAACGCAAAGAGAGACGAGGGGGAACTTTGTGCACTTATTGTCGCTCGCCTTTACTGGGCTGGGTTCCCAGTATGCACACTGGTGCAAGGTGAAGCACTCCCTCCGTCACCGTAAACGCCCCCCAGTCCTGTCCTAAATATAATTCTGGCTGATTTTTTTTTCTCATGTTCTCTGTGTCAAATGGAATAAGCTAAGTGGCAGGTACGTCTACCTGCAAGTAAATTTGTATTTTTTTTTTGTTAGCACACTTGCTAATAGAAGCGTAACGTTCTGTTCTTTGTAAAGAAAGTGTGGAAATAGCACTACCAGGGTTGTCAAGGCCCGATATAAGCCTATGCAGCTCTTTTGGTTCTCGCCCCCTTCGGAATGAACTTTGCGGCCCTTCTCCCAGACGTTTTGTCCTGTCCGTTTTGTCCTGTCAAACGCACATTTGTGCGTTCCGTGATGTTTACGGTTGCACCAAGGAGTGGCTGGCCTGTAATCTTGCGCTCTATGCACTCGCTAGTTCACTCCGCTCATTTTGAATGTTTTGTTTTCTCTGTAACTTTCGCTGTACGACTTGTACACTCGTACACCCTGCAGATAATCACACGGATGACGATGTGGTGCTATTCCTGCTTGGGCTCTCCGGAAAAAAGCTAGAGATCCAGTCCAGTAGGTGCAGCGCTCTGCAGAGTTTAACTCCAAGTTAGACGATTGGTGCTAAATGCTGCAGGAGTTGCTCCTCTGGGATTTAAAGCGAACGTTCACCCCAAAACTGAAAATTATGTCATTTATTCACGAGTTTCGTTCTTCCGTTAAACACAAAAGGTATTCTGAAGACTTCCTGAAACTAATAGCTACTGACGAACATATGTTTTTCCTACGATGAATGTTAAGGCTTACAAGTGTTCAGCTTTCTTCAGGATATCTTTTACTGTGCTTGAGAAAGAATAAATAGCGTTGTCACAATACTGTAATTTCGGTACCAATCGGTACTGGAATTATAAAAACCTCCAATTCTGGCTAATATTTGAGTGCGTTCTTAAACGCAGCTAATTTTCAAAAGCACCGCTAATTGTTTTAAAGCCACGTAGATCAGTCGATCCATCAGCAGATCACTCGTATATCAGCTCGTATTAAAACAATCCAGTGTTCCTGTATCGGTGTTTGCACTCAGTGAACAGCGATGAACATCGCAGCCAATCACAGTCATTTCTGTTGAGCGTTTAAACACAATGGCAAAACATCCATTTAATAATGAGCTCAAATATATATATATTTTTTATATCAGTACTGTTTGGTGCTGAAATTCCAGTATCGTGACGACACACTTTCAGTTTTGGGTGAACTATGCCTTTAAGACTGGACACCTCTTGGATAAGCCATGCGAAACTGTGAGCTCCTCATACCCCTGGTGGGATTGAGAGACGGAGCATGTATATATCCCGTGCCAGTGGCTTGCCTTAACACAGCTTCGTTGTGCGCAGTGAGGCACAGAGGCCTGCCTTAAACCAGCCCTGAAGGTGGCGCTAGAGAGCGAGGCCAGATGGCAGCGGTAAGACACGGCGCCCCACAGTCGTCGTCATCTCCAGTTGCGTTTCCAAACATTCCAGAAAAGTCTGTTGTTGTTCTGTGTTGCGTCGCCGGTCATACAGCCGGCACGATTTGGCCATAGTCGAAAGTGTCTTGTTTTTATTCCCATCAGACTGAAATCTTCGAAAGCGTGCATGTCCCTTATCCCTTTCCAAATTATTACAGGGAATCTTTTTGCTGCTGGACAGATTGTGTGTGTGTTTTTTTTCCCGTTCTGGATTTATCAGGTGCTGTCAGCACGCTGGCTCTGTGGATGTTGTCATTCGTATTTGGCTTTCAGAAGAACGTTCTAGTCTAATAATGGCCGTTTTGTTGTTTGTTCGTCGCGCTTTTCTCTTTGGATAATGGTTTGCTTGGGTCATAGAAACGAGTGTTTCGTTTGTTTTCCATGTTCTGTCTGTAAAAACGGTTGTCTTTTTTTGCGAGAAAAAAGGTTTTTTGGTCCTCCTGCTTGAACATTTCCTCTACAGAAGCCACAGGGTGTGTTATTTTTTTTGTGTATTTTCTACTCACAGAAGAAATCACTGTAAGAAATCCTGAGGACATATCAGAGGTTGGGTTGTGTGTCGAGGGAGAATGGGGGACGATTTTATGAACCTGAAGCACTTACTGTAGTACAACGAGGAGCCACTCTTGTTTTCGTAGAGATGCTCTCCTCAACCGAAGCTCTTCTCGCTGTGATTTTTGAACCACACGGCTGTGTTTAACCCTCAGCATTTTGTCCTGGCACACACACACACACACACACACACACCACACGTCCTCTGGCCGTCTCTGCAGTCTCCAGACTTTGTCCTGTCTCTCATCTTCTCCCTCTTTTATCGTCTGTCATCTCTTGATTTTTGTTTCGTTTTTGTTTCTATTTTTGTCATATTTTTTTCTTCATGTGGGACAGTCAGTCCAATTGGTTGTTGAGAAGCTATTGTATTTTTTTTTTAACTGGGGAAAAGAGGCTTGTGCCTTTGTAAAAACAGAATAATAAAGTTTGTACTTTGTTTTTTACAACTTCTTAGAGTATTGTGCTGTTTTTTTCATCAGTATACACTGCCTGCGATACTCATTCTATCAAATGCCACACAAAACACAGTCATAAGTATTCGTTTTTGGAGATATATGCATTATCTGAAAGCTAAATAAACATGCTTTCCCTTTAATGTATATGTTGCCGGCTTACAGAACACCTAGGAAAGAGAATACACTAAAATATGCACATAAATACATTTAGATTCTAAACTTTAATTACTACTATGGAAATGTGAAGAGACTTTCAACCAGCACAAGAAAAAATGTTTCTGAAGACAATCACCGACTGCACCTTTAAGGTTAAAGTCAATATTTTTGGCTCACATAATGTGTTTATTTAGCTATTTCTAAACATAAATCTGGTTTTGTGGTCCAGGGTTAATGTCAAATTGTTTCAACTTTAACATTTCAGAGTAGGGATGGGCAATACCAATATTTTTGTTTCCGATACCAAGTATTTCAAGACAAGTATCGTCCGATCGTCCGATACCGATACTTTAATTAAATATTTTATAGTGATTAAAAAATGGTTATCACCTTTAATTATTATTATAATCATCATTATTATTATTCAATTAAACAAAAGACACATGATTCCTTTTACATTTATTAAAATAACAGAACTAAAAATGCATGGCACCATATATAACCTTGTTTAATTAAAAAGTACATCTCTCCCAGTTATTATGTGTACCTAAACTTTGTATTTTATTTGATAAACAAGTTTATTTAAAACTATTTAAACTACAAAAAATCAAAATGTCTTGTTGGGCCACTTGAGTGGGCTACGGTGTATTAGAGTTTAGAGTAGAATTCCCCCTCAGCTTTGGCATATTAATATTACAAAGAATCATATATAATGATTCCCCCTCAGCATATTATATTTACAGTGTGTGCATATGTGTGTTTATATGAACATATATCAGGTAAAACTTAATATAAACTGGCTGTCTATATTGACTTTTTCTAAAATAATTCCCACTTGGTTGGCTGGATAATGACCGGATTTCTTAAAGGATTCTGCCAAAGTTTTACAACCTGCGCTGGGTGTGTGTGTGTGTGTGGTGTCTGTACAAACGCTGACCCATTAGCGGAGATACAGCGGAAGGATATTATAGTTTCCATTCGTGTTCCTATTTAAGTAAATAATTATATAATATGTGGCGCTATAAATATTGAGATATTTTACTCCATAAGAAAACCCCCAGAAAAGATCCATACTTTTGATACATTCCCAGTATTGAAAATATCGATACTTCAGGATTGATCCGCCCATCCCTATTTCAGAGGAATATTTTTAAATGTAAGCACGACGTGTTGCTGTGGCATTCGAATTGCATTTGGGAGCCTCACAAATAGGAAGATGAGCTCAGATTTCCATCGGGTTATTCTTACTACTGGAGTGTGCCAGACGTGAGCGAAGATCCTTAAACCCCAGGAGCTTGAAGAACATTTCAGGATTCCCTTGATGCTCAAGTTGAATGGGGTATATGCACATGGACTTAATTTTTAGCCAGCTAGCCCGACAGCTTCCAGTGAACTGTCTTTCCATTACAAAAAGGCCACATTTAAGATCTGTTTTCTTCAAACATAAGTGATCTTCACTGCCTAATAGACATCTGATATATAGTGGGTATCAGACAGGACAAGAAGCACTGGATTAAATTCCCTTTTTCCTTGCCATCTCTTTAAAATATACGAACTTTTATTTTACCTCAGTATTTTGACTGGAGTTTCTGAGCTAGCCTGCTGGTACTGACGGCGTTAGCTGTTACACGGTCTATCATCTCATTTTACACGTGAACAACTAAATGAATGCTTAAATTTATTTAACTGATTGTATTTTAGTTACATTATGATGTCAATGCTGTAAAAGGAACCTTATGGTAGCGAAAACAGTCAGATAAACCTTTCGCTGGAAGTTTACCGTTGGCTGAAAAACACTAGCTGTGCTTATAGCTCATTCAGTCTATAATCAAGATTAAAGAGGTTGTTGTTTATGAGCAGCAGTCAGTCATTCAACAAAAGTTTTTTTAAATAATAATTGACCTCATTTTGCTTATGAAAACATGTCTTAAGTACTGTCACCAAGCTTTTTTTGACCCTTAAAACAACATTTTAGTCTCCAATGGTGAATCGCTAATGATGATACGGGTTACAAAATAGTTTTACGTTGTTCAGCAGTCATGTTAGTTAAGGTGTCGGGATTTATTGGTATTGGTCTTGTAGTCTGATAAGCTAAACTTTAATTTGCCTTATTTAATTTGTTTTTGGACTGTTCAAATTTAGTTTTAGCTTCTAAAAAAACTCAACTGAAAATTTAAAGGTGCCTTATAATGATAATCTGGGTATACCAAGGCATAGAATAATAAAAGATCATATGGAAATGGCATACTGTGAGCCTCAGACACCACTCGTTCTCAAACCACGGTGGACAACGGGCCAATCAGATGACAAAACAAATTGTGACGAGACTCAGGGGCCATGCCCTCCGCATTTACATGTATGCCTAATTTGGGCCTGAAGAGCAGCCACTTCATCAAGCTATGAGATAATAAAAAAGCTCTGAGAGATATACACACCTCGGGCTGCGTTTGAAAACATTTTCTTGTAAGACAACAATGATAATTCTCCTCCCTTTATTATTTTATCATGTACATTTCACTTAGTATGTGGGACTTTTATTTTGAAAACGCGAGCGCCAATTTGTTTACCGTGCGTTACTGGGCAATGACAGCACGAGGCACGTTCAAACGGGACTCAGGACTCAAGATGCCAGATTTACAGATTATACATTTATTCATCTCCACTCTGAAGAGGCATGAGGTATGTTTAGTTACATCTTTTGTAAATGTTTCGTGTTTATTGTGAAATTTGATGCGTATGTTTTAGCAAACACATGCTGAATCCTAGCGATGGGCGATATCACCGATAACGTTACTTAATTTTTTTTTACGATACAGATACCACTTATTATTTAAAATGTTAACTAAAAATCATTACTTGTATGTGTATGTATGTATAAATATATATATAGGGCGCCACGGTGGCGCGTGAGTAGCACGTTCGCCTCACAGCAAGAAGGTCGCTGGTTCGATCCCCGGTTGGGGCAGGACCCGGTTGGGCCAGTTGGCATTTCTGTGTGGAGTTTGCATGTTCTCCCCGTGGTTGCGTGGGTTTCCTCCGGGTGCTCCGGTTTCCCCCACAGTCCAAAGACATGTGGTACAGGTGAATTGGGTAAGCTAAATTGTCCATAGTGTATGTGTGTGAATGAGAATGTATGGATGTGTTTCCCAGAGATGGGTTGTGGCTGGAAGGGCATCCGCTGTGTAAAACAAATGCCGGATAAGTTGGCAGTTCATTCCGCTGTGGCGACCCCGAATTAATAAAGGGACTAAGCCGAAAAGAAAATGAATGAATGAATGAATGTATATATATATATAGCAATTCCTTGCAAATGTCAAAGTTTTCACCACGATTAATGAGACCCTTTCCAAGGTTTTTGTGTAAGCTTGTTTTTATTTTTTTAAATTTTTTTTACAGTACTGTAAAATTACTAAAAAATGTTTCTGTCAGTGTTTTCAAACAATTATATTTGATGAAGGGACTAAGCCGAAAAGAAAATGAATGAATGAATGAATGAATGAATGAAGCTAAAAGTGCTCCTGCCAGACCTGAATACTGGCTAAATGGATTAAAACAATTTTTTCTCGAAATCTGGTCCCTTATGTCCAAGATGCTAATGGTCTGATTCGAATGAATTATTTATGCTAAGCTAAGCTAAAAGTGCACCTGCCAGACCTGAGGAAAAATTAGAAAATGAGCCTATTTTAAGCCTAAATAAAAAGTTGTGTTCTTTTAATGACGGTAACACTGATCAGCTTAATCGACAAAAATATTGAAACGTAAGCAAATCATAGGTTATCTTACTTTGCTCTCAAAATTTCCAAATTATTTAAAAAGTTGAATAGATGCATGCTAAAAAAAACCTGAAATAAGATGCTAATGGTCCAATCCGATTAAATTACTTGTGCTAATTTATGGCTGAACGAATCAAAAAAAAAAAAAGAAAGAAGAGAAATTAGCCCGCAAATTTTCTTTTTTCTGTCTGTCTTAGTACATTATGAAACTACAGAAGTCAAACTTTAAATGGGAAAATTGAAACTTAAAAAAATGAGCAAGTTGCCAATGGTCTAATCTGATTCAATTATTTATGCTAAGCTAAGCTAAAAGTGCTCCTGCCAGACCAGAGAAAATAAGCCTATTTTAAGCCTAAATAAAAAGTTGTGTTCTTTAAATGACGATAACACTGATCTGCTTAATTGACAAACATATTGATACAGAAACAAATCATAGGTTATCTTCCATTACTTTCAGAAGAGTTAAAAATCTCAACAGACGCATACTAAAAGGCAAACTGAAGTCAAAATCCACAGTAGTTACTTCAGCTGTCCAATTTAAGTTGAATTAAAAATAACACACACTTACCGGTCACTTTATTAGGTACACCTTACTAGTACCGGGTTGGACCCCCTTTTGCCTTCAGAAGTGCCTTAATCCTTTGTGGCATAGATTCAGCAAGGTACTGGAAATATTCCTCTGAGATTTGGGTCCATATTGACATGACAGCATCACACAGTTTGCTGCAGATTCGTCGGGCGCTTATCCATGATGCGAATCTCCCGTTCCACCACATCCCTATGGTGCTCCATTGGATTGAGATCTGGTGACTGAGGAGGCCATTTGAGTGTCATGTTCAAGAAACAAGGCAGTCTCACCAACAGAACTGCCACTATTTTCTCTTTTTCTGTAAGTATTAGAGATAGTTGTTCGTGAAAATACCAGTAGATCAGCAGTTTCTGAAATACTCAGATCAGCCCAACTGGCACCATCAACCATGCCACTTTCAAAGTCACTTAAATCACCTTTCTTCCCCATTCTGATGCTCTGTTTGAACTGCAGCAGATTGTCTTGACTATGTCGACTTGCCTAAATGCATTGAGTTGCTGCCATGTGATTGGCTGATTAGAAATATGCGTTAACAAACAGTTAGACAGGTGTACCTATTAAAGCGGCCAGTGAGTGTACCTCATTACTTTTCCTAGCAACTTTGCTGTGTAAATGGCAGAATATAAAACCCTGACGAGCTCAGATAATTATGTTCATAAGTGGAATAAAGTCGATGTCGAGTTGCTAGAAGCTAATACTTAAATACTCTATATTTCTAGTCCAAGTTTACAATGAGCATGCCTGAGGAATCATAGGAGCCCTGCAGTTCATTAGCTTTTAATGTCTTTAAACGGCAGACTCACAACAGGCTAAACAACAGAAACAACCACCTGCTGTTTTGCTCCTCTTTTGTTTTTCACCGGCGGATTGTGCTTGTACGTTTTTACAGATTAATGAAGGGAGAGTTCATGAGGCCGTGAAGCGCTCGAGTCGGTGTCTGCTGTGTAACGATAAGGATTAATCTCCGCTCTCCGAGGAAATGATGATGATGCTGACTTTTACACCTTATTCCCGACAGTCGACTGCTGTAATCCTACCCAGCATGACTGCCAGCGATTAACAGCACTGTCTCAGACCTGATGAGGGTATGTAGAAGTTCATTTTGTAGGCTACAGTTATGAAGACCAACAAGCTTAACTGTAGGCTACTTGTGATTGTTTTATGGGTATATGCATACAGACTTCATTTTCCAGGGCTTCCGCAGGGTCTTAAAAAGTCTAAATTTAAAGATCGAAATTTTAGGCCTTAAAAAGTCAAGGCATGGGACGATAACCGTTTTCAAGGTATACCGCGGTTTGGAAAAGTCAGGGTTTTCATACCGCCAAAATTTTCTGCTATAACGTTCCTACGGTATGTGTAGGATTTTTTTATTTACATTTTTATTTTATTTTATTTTTCTTTTTTGCTTTTTAGGTGTAAATTGTAAAGACATCTGTGTTTTTTAAACAAATGAAGACAGCAGAAGTCAATGATTCACTTGAATTATTTAGCCTGACATGTTTACTGCCCCAAAATATTGTAAATGTTTCTCAAAATAAAATATTTTGTGTTCATGAGGGGGAAAAGGTTTTGTTTTTTAGCCGGACATTTAAAAAGATTATATTTTAGAGCAGCAAACACAATACTGTCATACCGTGAAACCACAATATTTTTATCCAAGGTTATCATACCGTCAGGATCTTATACCGGCCCATGCCTAAAAAAGTCTAAAATGCACTGTTCCAGGTCTTAAATATTTTTGCACAGCTCTTGTTTTTCCGATGTCCATGTAACGCTACATCTAATGCTCATTTAAATTCGTTTTTGTTGTTGTTTGGTTTTCGTGATGTTGTAGTCCTTTATGTCACTAGTCTAAATGTAATTTGCATTTACAACTACAAATGAAACCTAACATGCAATAGCCAATCAGCTTTCTGTTATTGAACTCAGTGTGTGCGGCGAATGTGACCTCATCGCTGTGCTTGTGGAGTAGGCTTGGGTGGTTTCCAAATTTTTAATATCGTCAAACCTCTTCCCTATTTTACCCCGGTATACAGTATTACCGTGAATAATAAATAAATAATCACAGAAGGCTCAGACAGCGTCACTTAACTGTTGGTTTGTGCCCAAACCATTCAGAAACTGAATGCCAGACACTAATACTAAAACCATAACAAAATAACATGCACAACAATATTAACAACTTTTATCATTTACATTTTTTATTTGATAAATTTCCTTTGCTAAGTAAATCGTCACTGCGTCAGTACAAGTTTTCCAGCAGACACTTGCATACCTTTTTGTTGCACAATTTGCAATTTGCCTCGTCCGTATTTACCGCCTCTCCCTTCTTGTTCGGTTGAAACCTGAAATACTGCCAAAGTTCACAAGTTGTGTCCTATTTCAAGACCAGGTCACTTGGTGTACTAAGTCCCCACGCCATCTTTCCCCACCTCTCTCTTTCACCTCCACGCTGTCCCGTGATGACGACCACGCATACGCATTTTTAGGCATTAAAAAAATTTATGTGGATAGGTAAGAGAATCAGCACCTCCAAGTCCGAGGCCATGGTGCTCCATCGGAAAAAGGTGGTTTGACATCTTCAGGATGGAGGAAAGTCTTTACCCCAGGTGGAGGAGTTCAAGTATCTTGGTGTTTTGTTCACGAGTGAGGGAAGGATGGAATGTGACATTGACAAGCGTATTGGTGCAGCAGCAACAGTAATGTAGTCGATGTATCGGTCCTTTGTGGTAAAGGAGTAAGCCGAAGGGCAAAGCTTTTGATTTACCTGTTAATCTACGTTCCTACTCTCACCTATGGTCATGAGATTTGGGTCATGACCGAAAGAACAAGATCTCGGATACAAGCGGCCGAAATGAGTTTCCTTCGCTGGGTGGCAGGTCGCACGCTTATGCAGAGGTTGAGGAACTCCTCCACATCGAGAGAAGTCAGCTGAGGTGGCTCTGGCATCTGTTTCCGATGCCTCCTGGACGTCTTCCTAGGGAGGTGTTCCAGGCATGTCCCACTGGGAGGAGGCCTCGGGGAAGACCCAGGACACGCTGGAGGGATTATGTCTCTCGGCTGGCCTGGGGACGCCTCGGGATCCCACCGGAGGAGCTGGAGGAGGTGTCTGGGGAGAGGGAAGTCTGGGGTTCTCTCCTAAGACTGCTGCCCCCGCGACGCGGGCCCGGAAAAGCGTTAGAAAATGAATGAATGAATGAAATTATATGCAATATTCAATCCTTGTCTCCTGTATGAGTGCATTGTTTTTTATGACGGTATAATGGTATTGAAACTGGTACCGTTGCTATTTTTAGATACCACAGTATACCATATTACAGTAATAACACCCAAACTTATTGCAGAGGTTCGCTTTGGGTGCAGAGCGCACCAAATTTTTTGAGACACGAGTGAACAGTGCATGCGGCACCACGTTTGAGTTTTTGTCTGAAACAGCTACGACTGTACAGACATCTCTCTGATCCGTCCATGCATAATCATAGAGGTAACTAGATGACCAAAATGTCAAAAAAGGCGCCACGGTGGCGTAGTGAGTAGCACATTCGCCTCACAGCAAGAAGGTCGCTGGTTCGAGCCTCGGCTGGATCAGTTGGCATTTCTGTGTGGAGTTTGCATGTTCTCCCCGTGGTTGCGTGGGTTTCCTCCGGGTGCTCCGGTTTCCCCCACAAGTCCAAAGACATGCGGTATAGGTAAATTGAATAAGCTTAATTGGCCATAGTGTATGAGTGTGTATGGATGTTTCCCAGAGATGGGTTGCAGCTGGAAGGGCATCCGCTGCGTAAAACAAATGCTGGATAAGTTGGCGGTTCATTCCACTGTGGCGACCCTAGATTAATAAAGGGACTAAGCCGAAAAGAAAATGAATGAATATAATGTCAAAAAAGCTAAATAATAATTCACCTGATATGTTGTTGCTGATGAAAAATAGTGAATTTGAATCACAAATATTTAAAGTGTCAGGTTTATTAGGAAAAGACGTGTTTTAAAGGGAATTATTAACCTGGTAACCAGATTTGATCCAACTTGAACAGATGCATGGTAAAAAGCAAAGTTTAGTTGCACATATCAGCATAGAAAATAGCAACTTTTCATTTAACAACAGAAAATTCGAGCTTTAAATAGGAAGAGATGCTAATGGTCTAATCTGATTCATTGATCTATGCTAAGCTAAGCTAAAAATTCTTCCTGCCAGAATAAATTCAAAAATGGTAAAACTCAACTGTTTAACTGTAGGAAGATTGTTAAATGAGCACATCTCCAAAAAAGCATTATAATGTCAAAAAAGCTAAACATTAACTGCAGTTGTTTCTTGTCACTGATGAAAAATAGTGGATTCGAATCATGAATGTGTAAAGTGTCAGGTTTATTAGGAAACAACAGGATTTTTGAGGGAACTATCAACCTGGTTATCAGATTTGATCAAACTTCGAACAGATCAAACAGATGTATGGTAAAAGGCAAAGTTTAGTTACACATATCGGCCTAGAAAATAGCAACATTTCATTGTCCATCAGTCTTAGTACACTGTGTAACTACAGAAGATTCAAGCTTTAAATGGAAAGAGATGCTAGTGGTCTAATCGGATTTAATGATCTATGCTAAGCTAAGCTAAAAATTCTCCTGCTAGACCCAAATATTCTCCTGCTAGACCCAAATATTGGCATAATTGGATTAAAAAATTGTAAAACTCCATTGCTTAACTGTAGGTGGTATTTTAAATGAAATATCTAATGATGCTAATGGACTAATCTGATTCAGTGATCTATGCTAAGCTAATCAAAAAGTGCTCCCACCAGACCCAGATATCAGCTGAATGGATCCAGAAATGATACAACTCAACTGTTTGACTTGAGGAGAGCTGTAAAATGAACACATTTCCAAAAAAGAACATTATAGTGTCAAAAAAGCAAAACAATGATTGCAGTTATTTCTTGTTGCTGAAGAAAAATAGTTAATTCGAATCATGAATGTATAAAGGGTCAGGTTTATAAGGAAACAACAGGATTTCTGAGGGAACTATCAACCTGGTAACCAACTTCGAACAGATCAAACAGATGTATGGTAAAAGGAAAAGTTTAGTTGCACATATCAGCCTAGAAAATAGCAACTTTTCAGTTAACTACAGAACATTCAAGCTTTAAATAGGAAGAGATGCTAATGGT